>JAQHUG010000008.1:15694339-15770284 GCA_028555095.1 Dicrostonyx torquatus | reverse complement strand
ATGAGAAAAAGGATACTTTGGGATGTCATATTCTGGAGACTTTCATAAAGAAGGTGTTATTTGCTGAGTTACATTCATGAAAATTGCAAGGGTCAATAGATTTTTTTTAATTAATGAGAGGTTAGAAACAATGAATGATGTGAAGCATCAACAGTATTGAAGAAGCCACCTACCTCTGAAGACTCAATAAAGAAAAATTGTAAAGGGGGAAACAGCTTTTTCTAAAGAAAAAGAAAATATGAAGTGTCACCCTGGCAATGCACGAGTAAAGTGTTCTGCAAAGCCAGATCGTGTTGGGAACAGTAGAAAGCCCTCCATGGGGGCAATACAGGTGTCCAGTTTCTGCCAAACCAAGATGGGCAGCAGCTTCCTCATTTTCCAAATGTGGAGTTTGGAAACATACTAGTTTGTTGGAAATAAAGTAAGATACTTTAGGTCAAAGGTGTCCCTTCTTGTTTGTAAATATGGATGAAGCACATCAAATCTGTAACAGTCAGCCCGAAATCTCCATAACGCTCAGTACACTGAGATGACCTGTTGCTCAGTTCTTCTCAGTCACTCAGGGGAAGGGTAAGCTTGCCCTGACTTCTCATTTTCCAGCTTTTTGACAATCAGTGATTCTGTGAACCACACAGTATGAGGATGTGTCTGACCATCCAGGCAGTCTCTTGAAGAAGACCTGCTCCTGGAGTTTCTGGGGATAACATGAGCAATTCAGGGCTGAGACTGGAGGACATCCATTTCTGTGGAGTTGTCAGATGAACAACTGGAGGGTCAGAGTGGGGTTTCCACCTTGCACTCTCAGAGGCTTTCATACGTACTACCTAAGTAACAACAAAAGGAAAAGACAGTGTGAAGGCACATGTCTCCAGGAACTGCACGCAAATGCATAGTTGGTTGCCATTACCAAGACGACAAGGGGAATGTACTATACACGTGGGTTTTGCCAGTCATCACTGTCCGTAAGTGGTAGGAATGCAACAGTAGTCACACTCATTAAACTTCCTTTTAACATTGACGTCTCTTAAAAACGTGATTTTAGGACGATGCCCCAGTCATGTGAATTCATTTTCCAGGATTGGTTGTAACTGGGGAAGCCAACGCTTGGGAGGAAGCATGTGGATAAAGCTGTCAGCTGTGGTGTTAGTGTCTGTCACGTTTTGGAAACATTCGTTCCAACTGAAAATATTTTTAAAAGAAAGGTCAAAAGGAGCCATTGCACTCTGTGTAAGTGTCAGAGGGAACGGAGCCTACCTCCTGTCCTACATTCCCCTCAAGTGCCTTTCCTGTCAGTGAGACTCAAGTGTGACATGAAACAGCACACGTTCCTTTGCTGAGGAGGGTTTTGCGGGTGGGTGGGTGAGGTGTATTTTTCTAAGAGTAATTTGAGCCGTTTCACCGGGGTTTTCACAGCCCCGTTTATAACTTACCCCATATTTATTTACTTGGAAATATATTATTCTTCATGTCATAGTGCCAAGAAATCTGGTTAGTAAAAATGCCAGATTCTTTTATTTGATTTTATTTGATTTCATTAGGGACCATCAGCCTAGCTGCTTAAGTGCCCGACTACCGTTTGCAGTTAAACGTTCATTAAGGAATCCCCAGTGGTTCATTTGTTTCACTGAGGTCCAATTACAGTGCCACAAAAGCAGTTTTTGTAGCAATTAGTTGATTTTTCCTGTTTATGTTCTGTCTCTTTAGGAAGAGGACTAGCTTGTGGAGGTCAGGTTTTTAATTAGGCACAATTTAGGGCCAATAAGAAAACTGATAATTTACTAAATGGCTGTGGTGGACTTAACAGCTCAGAGCAGAGGCAAATAACACAACAGGGACCCCAGGACTCTGTGTGCCTGGTGTGCTCAGCTCAGAGCCCTAAGAGATAGGGAATAGATTAAGTGTTAAATGGCTGTCACCGGTGCTAACGTGTGGGGGTACAGGCACCGCCCTGGAGCCTTGACCTCAGCTACCAGTAGAATTTGTCACCTGCAATGGTTTGGTCTCAGTAACATTCTGTGTGAGAGAGGTATTCATTGGCATTTTATTTTCCCAAAGTTTGATTGAGAAGGGAATGGCGGGTAAAATACTGTGAAATATACAATTATTGAAAAGGTGGTGTCTAGTCTCTCTGCACAGGCCTGAATTAAGACCTGTGGTAAAGTAAACATGTCCTGTTCGGGTTGAATTGTGTTTCTTCCTGGTTCTTATGCAGAAATTCTAGGTTTAGCACCTCAGAGTGTGATTTCATCTAGAGAGGGGAACTTGGAGAAGATAATTAAGGGCTTGGATGCACTAAGTAGGTGGATTACAACATGGCCGGTATTTGTTTAAGAAGGGACAAGGATGCGGACACACAGAATGAAAATCATACGAGGACATAGAAGGAAAACAGCCATTCATTCACAAGGCAAAGATAGAGACCAGACCTTGGAGAGGCAGGTGGTGCCAGCATCTTGACCTTGAACTTCCAGCCTCCAGAACTCCAATTATTTAAGCCACCTGGCATGTGGCTCATCATTACAGCCATCTTAGCAGCCAAACATGTACATCTAACAAATTAAACAGCATTACATGGCGCTAGATGGAAAGAGCTGTATTTCAGCTCTGCAATCCAGCCACTATGAAAGAACAGGCGGACATACTACTGGCATGAACTTGTGCACTTTCTGTGGCCTAAAGCGCCCCAGTTAAGCTCCCTGGCCCTATTCAATCGAAAATGTGTGAGAACAGTTTGTTTGCTTGCTTTTCAGATTAAAGGATTAAACCTAGTGGGACAATTTCAATCCACATCAATTATTAAATTCTGTCCAAACTAAATTTGCTAAATTACTAAAGCACATTTTTATTTACCAAATTTTCCCCTTCTCCTATAATTTCACAATGAGAACTTTCAAATTTGATTAACTTCTAGAAAAGACAATTGTTATGCAATGATCTCCAGAATATGAAATGTGAAAGGTTTCTTGGTCTTTCAGAGGGGGGTTTTGAAGGAACACATCCAAGTCCTCTGGCCCTGACACAAAGAGCATCCGTAGGCTTCAGTTGGCTCTGGCACCTTGTGTTTAGTTCTCAGCCCCTACCTAAGTTTATGAAGCCGTTGCTGAGACCCATGGTCCCTTCCATACAAGAATCAGACTACCTGCTTCCCCAAAACTGTTTTCCCTCCACAGACAGACTTAGTTTTTCTCCCCTGACCACATCCCGATCAAAATGGAACAAAATATTAAAATAACTCCACACCTGCTGTGCCCTTCTCATGCCCCACCGCCACACCCTTCTTTTTTCAGCCTCTGATTTTTCTCTAGTACCAGAGAGAATGATGTAGTTTCTGGATTAAAAAACAAAATACTGAAAGTCTGTACAAGGAGAAGCGTGGCAGAATGCTAGTGTTCATATGTTAGAATGCTACAGTAACAATCGGGGTGAGAGTGGCGGTCAATCACCATCATTAAATCGATTAATTGGGAACCACCTGTGATTGAGTCTGTGAGGGTGTTTCCAGAAAGGTTTCACTGAGCTGGGACGACTCACCCTGAATGTCAGTTTCAGCCTCCCGTGGACTGGGGACCCACACTGAATAAAAATGAGTACGGAATCTGAGAAGCACACCCATCCGTCTCTATGCTCCCTGAATGCATCTGCAGTGTGAGCAGCTATTTTACATACCTGCCGTCATTACTTCTGTGCCCTGACGCCCTGGATTCTTGAACTGTGAACCAAAAGAAACCCTCCTTTCTTTAATTTGCTTTCCTCAAGTATTTCATCACAGTGACCTGAAGAGCTACTAACACAATGAATGTTACAGAGAGCATGTTCCATATTTCTCTGCATACCCTAGTCTTAATGACAAAAACATTTCAACATGGCAGAACCTTCTGACAACTTCCTATGAAGAGGTTTGGGCTGAACAATCTCTTTAAGAACTGGTTGGCATTCTACACCCTCAGAAGAGTCATTGTTGGGGTTCACTCATTTTCATGATGAAAACAAATTACAAACTAAGGCATCATCTCTCAGGAGAAGTTAGGGAATCAAAATAATTATCCCGTTGATGCAGGGGAACTGAGAACAACATAGAACCCATCTATCCTACTTGTGGCTGACCCATTCACTCATCTACTCGATTGGAGAATTCGGACAAATGTCCAAAGGACCTGTAACATCTTTGGAAAGAGATACAAGAAATGGAGAGAGGTGTTGAGAAAACGGGGATTCTCTCACATGAACTGGAACGTTTTCCACCTATGGAACATGGAAGGTTTGAGTGGATGGTTCTTATATTCTTTCCCAAGAAAGTTACTTTGGTAACTAAGAAAAAAACTGAGGCCGTGTGGAAGACTACTCCCCAGAATGGTGTTAGCAGCCTTATTCATACACATAAATTGCTTTAAGTCAGCCTAGGAGGAAATAAAAGCCAGTGGAGATCAAAACTCTTGCATGTGAGGCTTGCAAATGAAATTGCAGGTTTGGAGAAGACTCACCTAAACTTTGAAGGGTCCAATGTGTGCTGGTTTTGTGGGTGACTAAACATTTGTTTATGAAATAGACGACGTGCCCTAACCTTCAGTTTTCTTTGCACACTGCTTGTGCCCCTTTCTGTGTGCTCACGCTCTCTGGTGGCCATCAGCTGCTCCTTACCCGAGAACCTGTGCTAGTGTGGGAACTCGCAACTTCACAAAGTCCTGGTTGTAGATAATGCTGCAATCTCTCATCAAGTACATCTGACCACAATCTCGATCAAATTTGAAAAGCATCATCATGGTGATAGACTAGACTTTGGTGTCTTGTCTCTGCCTACTGCTGTTGGGAGGTAGGTGCGTGCGAGGGCTTTAAAAATGGCTCAGTGTCTCAGGCATGTTTTCTAACTTCCCAGAACTACCCTCGTCTATGTGGGTGGAGTCATCCTGCTTAAGAATACCTCCATTCTCAGGTACACAATAAGCTCACCATGCTGACCGAGAGGTCTCTGGGTAAATGTCCTTTAGGGGAGTGAGTTGCTTCCACAGTAGTCTAGCCCCAGTGTCACTCTTTCGGCCTTGTCTATGTGTACAAATAAAAGCAGACATTAGATCATCTCATGCAAATGAGAAGAATCAATACAGAAGCTAAGTTTGAAGCTTGAGTCCTGCCTGATTTGAAATGCTTTCCGGAAAGTAATTAATAATAGTCAGTCAATGGAGTAACTTTGTGCAAACACTGAGTGGCACCAGATTCCCTATTGGCCCCAAATAAATATGTGGTGATTAGAGCAAGCGGCTGACAGAGGGAAGGACCTTGTGCCTTCCCCTCCTTCCAATGTTATGTGTAGGACAAGAGGTCATAATTTGCCTCAGTTACATTTGCCCAGATCCCTCCTTCTGGTTATTTGTAGCACAAGAACACAAAAATTTCTGGTAAATGCCATTTTGGAGCACCATTTCCAACATTTACGAACAAGTGATGGCTTAATAAAATTTTGGCTGGCTTCAAGAAACCCTCAGAAAACTCACACAGCACAAAGTTTTATAAAAAAAAAAACCAAACAAACCTGTTTCTAAAAGGAAGCATTAGGAGTGTAAATATGAATCATATATAAATATTTGAATGCTTTATTCAGGATACAGAGAGTGCCCTCTGGATTCCAGAATCAATATGGCTTGCTTTATCTTGGAAAAATTTCAATAAATAACCTCTATTTCTCATTGGTGATCATTCCCAGGGGATGTCATCAAGCTTGCTCTCAACAAGTGTTTAAGTATACTTGACATGAAACCTGGCAGGCTGTTCAGTCAGAGCACAGACAATGAACATTTCCTATTAAGTAGCAAGTAAAACCCACACATTAGCTTCTCCTAATTTATAACTGTGTTGGACATTCTGAATACATAATGTTTCGACAAGCCAGTATTTTGGCTATTAAAAATGTCAGACATATAATTCAGGGTCTTTGTATCAATACTGTTAAATAAGCAAATTAACTACAAGCAGGAACTGTAGGGAGTCAAAATTAGTTTATAGCTTGCTGGAGTTTCTTCAACTACCTGATGATGCAATATGGATTTAAACAGAAAATTATCTTAATCCTTATGAAAATACTGGAGTCATATGTCAGGCCACACCAAAGAAAAACAAACAGCCTAATGATTTTGTGTTGGTTTAACCATTCTATAATTGTTTCAAGCCAGATTGTTTTTTGAAAATAGTACCACAGAAAGGAAAGCCAGGAGAACAGATTATCAATCTGCAGTGTCGTTGTGGGTTGTGACAAATTCAATGTGTGCATTTCTTCCTATATTACTCTCTTGTAAATTTCAAGAGGTCTAAATTATATTCAGGAACTACAGCCTTGAATTTAACTTAAAACTAAAGGAATTTTACTTTTAAAAACTGGCAAGGAAATATCACCTATAAAGTATCTAGTTCAAGAGGGCTGTGTTGTACACCCAAATAGTCAGACATCTTGGCTTCTATGTGTGCGACAGAGGGATAACTTTTGGATCTCCGCTATACAAATTGGCCATCACCCATCCCTTAATCAAAGCCCCCTCCTCTGTCTCTGGGATCCTCAATTTGTTTTAAGCTGCTGCAGTATGCACTTAGCCTCCTCTATGCTGATTCTCTAATTGCTTCCAGAGAAAACTTTCAAAAAGATATCAATTGGTTAAATGCTTTTTAATGTTCTAAAACCAAAGAACAAAACATGGCCCTGGCCTACCTTTGGCTTCTCCCTCATGAGAGCTGACCCCTCCGTTTTCACTCACAGGTATTGCCCTTCTCTAACCAACTTGGCTTCCCTAGGTGGCAGGATCTTTGGTTGTTCCTCTGCCCCATCGGTACAGTCATGGTCAGAATAACTTGTGGGCTCTTCACAGGGGGAAATAAAGCTGAAGGTCCCTTCCCAGAGGGTAGGTGAGTAGCTGAAAGAAGGTAGGACAGAAAGGAAGACTTTTGTTCTGGAATCTACTTGATTCTTTTGGTTCTACATGAAAAAAGAAAATCGTGGTTAAAATATCAAGGGCTGTTGAAATGGCTCAGTGAATAAAGGCTGATAACCTGAGTTCAATCCAGGATCCATGTGCTGCAAGGAGAAAATGAACTTCTGTACTGTGGCGTGCAAGCATGCATGCACACACACACGCAAACACACACACACACACACACACACACACACACACACATAAAAGCAATAAAAAAGTTATAATCAGTTAAAAACATGTACTCCAAAAGAGAATATGGTTTTAGGAGAATTACTGGATATGTAAAGCCCTGGAAGCCTGTTTAATGTAACCACAAAATGCCCTCTATTACTATTAATTATCATCAATATTCTATTTACTCAAGTTTGAACCAAGTCATACACCTTTAAAACACCCATAGGCCTTATGGACGAGGCCTATAGTGTATAATGTATCAATTAATCCTAATTTTAATGTATGCTAGCTCTTAGAAAATTGAATGCAGGGGAAAGGGATGGGAATTAGAATTCAAGAACTAACTTAGATCTGAAGGAGAAATTGATGATTTTTTCCATTGCACCTATCAGAGGTGGAATTAAATTCTGCCTTCAACTACACACCGCTCCGACATCATCTTAAGTTTCCTTTCATTAGAACTTTTTTTCTAGAGTTGTGCTGAGGAAATTCTCTTCCTGGAGCTGGGTCTGGACCACCCCTTGCTCTGTTTGGGTCGCACTGAACATTGGTGTTTCAACAGCCAAACGCTGCTTGGATTTCCAGGAAAAGTAACCAATAAAGTTGGTTTTCTCCTAAGAACTTGAGTTCTCCAAACTACAGCTGTAGCCCAAGTGTTAGCAATGCAGTCCTGTGAACACAGCTGAACGGCCATGCCAGGTCAGCGCTCCCCTGCTCCACAGGAGAGAGCAGGCTGCTTCCACGTTGAAACATTGTCTTCCCATCACCCTGGTGAATCAAAAAAGTCAGCTTTTAGCAATGTACTTATTTCACTTGTTTTTTCAGAATGTCCAAAGGTTGTATTCTGTTCCTAATGTCTTTCTAGTTTTGATTCTGCTTTTGGACTGCCGGTGGGACATGCGACGAACTACTGACAGTGGATGAACCAGAAATTGAAGATGCAGCAACCACCATGTGCTACAGGAAGGAGGGTGCTGTGGGCCAGTGAGCACCAGCCGAGGACCTCTTAGTTTCGTTTCTTAGGGACTGGACATCTCCAGTTTCGTGCCATGATATGATTGTCACTCTTTGCAATACATCTTGCTCTTTATTGTGTAGAGGAGTTTTGTTGTTTTATTTATTTAGTTTTTATTTAATATGAGTGTGTGTGCATGTCTGTGTGTGTGTCTGTGTGTGTCTATGTGTGTGTGGCGAAAGTCTATGCAAACAAATGCAGGTGCCCACAGAGTCCAGAGGTACCAGATACCTTTGGATATGGGGTTACAGGCAGTTGCAAGTCACCTGATGTGGATGCTGGAAACTGAACTCTGGTCCTTTGCAACAGCACTACACACTCTCAACTGCTGAATCACCTCTTCATCTCAAACAGCACAGTTTTGAAAGGTATAACTAGTCAGTCCTCACAACTAAGCAAGCACAGAGCACATTAAAAATGTAAAATAAAACAATGCATCTATACATTGTAACAGCTATTGGCACAGCATTTCCATTGTCTGAGGAACCATAAGTCATCTTGAGTAAATAAGGTGTGTGGGCAAATGTGTATGTTCTGGGTAAACTCTATGGGTCCTTCCACCTTAGCATCCTCAGGGATCTTGAGCCCCATTGCCTGTGGATACTGAGAGACATACACTTTTAACAAACTTACTGGTCCTAATGAGAATACTCTTTAAAATGGTAGACTCCATTTCTCAATAGTAATGTGGTTCCTTGAATTTTGCTGACGTAACTCACCATGTATCACAATGAAAAATGTGGGGGTAATTTTTAAAAGCAGATGTATAAGAGATAGCTGTGGTAAATAACTAGTTGTCAAGTGAAAGTATGAATATCTATAAAGGTGCGTGTATACACAAATATCTACATCTGTACCTACACACATTATATCATATATACATATATAATTTTAGAAGTATTTCTGATTTTAAAAAAAAGCCAATTAACTCTCGTGAGTCAAGATCCCAGTGAAGATTATGCTAACTCCAAACTTAGAACAGAAGAAAGTGGTTTTAACAGAAACCAGGCAGGTTTACAGGTGTTCTGTTTAGTGCATCCAAACACATCATGACCTCTGACCCAGCTGCCAGGTATGTGAGGATAAAATCAATACACAAATGCACATCGTTCACTTAAATACCCAGATTCTAAACATCTGGTTTGAGTCAGCTCTGTGCATCTTAAGCATTCTGGATCACAAGGGCAGCAGAACATCTGATAAGAACGAGGAGTCCAGACCAAGGAAAGGCTGGAATAATGGAGGAATTACTCAACCTCACATCACATTTTCACACTTAAAATGTAAGTGTCAGGCTGAGGACATAGCTTTCACACACACACACACACACACACACACACACACTTACTCTTTATAAGTAAGATCACAATAAGATTATCAGTGTCTGTAACACAATAGAATTCTACTAAATATGACATGGCTAGTCATTTAAAAATATTTTCCTCACTTCATATTTATTTTAAGTCATTTATAATCAAATCATTTCACCATAACAAATATAATGGGATAGAAAAATCAGAATGTATTACTCTAGTTTTATACTGTAAAAAGAACAATTAATTGCCTGTTCACTTATTCAGACTGGTTCACTTATTCAGATATTATACATAAATGTTGTTAATAAGTGGTCAACCCAGAACTCTTAAACACACACCTATACATAATTCAGATCCTAAAACTCATCATTTTAATCCATTCAGAATATACTTTTTAGTTTGGCAGTGTGTTGATGCTTTTGGTTGACTGGGAGGAGAAGAAACAAGAGCTTTGGAAGAAATTCCAGAAGAGCCACTAACAGAATGACAGCAGGTACCATGTCCCATGGTGTTTATTTTTCTTTCTCCCTGGTTTCAAATGGGCTAGCATATCAGTAAAACAAGAAGTAAACAAAGACAGATCTCAGATTACATTGGCTCCCGGGGCCGTCAGCAAAGGAAATATCAGTCACTCCACAAAAAACACAGTGATTGCCTGTTATTGAACACTAGCAGTTCTTGGCCAAGCCACCAAGTGGCACAGTTAATGAATCCACTTATTTCTAATACAAATAAACCAGAGAAAGGAAGTGGCTAGCCAAAGGATTCTGAAGGTAGATGGGGAGATGGCTAATAAAAATGCTCAGGGCTGACATTTCCTTTTACTTGAAACATGCTTTTTTTGGGAAGGACGCGATCTTGATATGGTTAAGCCAGCCTCAGCCAATGGCAAGTTTCAAGGTCCTTAGATGTGTGCTCTTTTTTATAAACGGGAAAAAATTCACAATGGAAAACTTTAGTTTACCGTGGTGCCAAAGATTTTGCAGGCTGAAAACACAGGAGCCACTGTTTCCGTCTTCAGTCATTAGTTACCTGAAAACACTGAGGTTGGTAAGATTCATTTTGGTTTGTCAGGATTTCTGAAAAGCCTTTTAACGCTGTCCAGACCTTCTACTCAAGAAATTCTACCTGCAGAAGCATAATTTAAAGAAACTCCTAGGAATGCATTCAAAACCATAGGCCAAAAGAAACCCAGAAACACTTACTTTAATGATTACAAAATAGAAGTCCAAGAATAAATTGTCTAAATTATGGCATGCCCATATAATGGAAGACTGGCTCTTTTTGAAAGCATTAGGTAATGAGAGAAAAATTCCTATAACGTGTTTGATGAAAAGGGTAAAGCTGTAGTGGAAGTTATCTGTATTTGTTTTTATTTCTAAGTTTCAATGTTTATTGAATTTTGTTAACATAAATAAATAACTTCATAAGGTCTTTGAAAGAATAATGGATGTTAATAAGCATTCCCTTAGTATCTGTGATAATGCGAACAATGTGGTTTTTTCACACTGCATTTTTCTTCATTTTCACTTTGAATAATGAATATTTGTCTTATAAAGTTCCTTTGGAAAACAAAACATGTGGTATCATAATGCATCTTAGTCAGAATGTTATGTTCTAAAATAGGAAGATATTCTTCAGTTTCTCAAACAAATAGCATTTCTTGTTCTTCATTTTTATAATGAGATATTTTCTTGATGACATAGAATTCTTCCCAGAGCAGTTTTCCATGCTCTCAGCCCTTCTCTGCTGACACGAATTAATATCAGTTAATCACCATCTGATGCTTGAGTCCCATACATTTGGCGACTTCAGCCCCCTCTCTTCCTTAGGCTGGAAAGTGACAGTCCCTTTAATCTTTTCTTATTGATCTTCTTTCTCCTATCTTAATCATTTTCGTATGAGTATAAAACAATTCTGTAGCGGCAAAGATTTTGACAAAATCATAGAGACAGGATATCCAATATTATCATGCTTAACTAAGCCACCACATTTTCACTACACAGCTTTCCTTCTTCCATTTGAAATGATTAAATACCAAGCCATTTATAATTCCATATTTCTAGTTTAATTTTTGAGACAGGTTTCACACTATAACCCAGGTCCACCTAAACTCACAGCAAAACTCAGGCAGATGTCAAACTCATGGCAAACCTCCTGCCTCAGCTTCTCAGGTGCTAGGTTTATATTTATGGGACACTATGCCTGGATCATATAATTTTCATAAACTGGTAATTTGACGCAGCCTGTTGGTTAAGAATGTAGGCATCCACTACTTATAGATCTTAGGATAAATATAACCACATAGAGCATTATCCAAGAGCTACAAATCTTACATATTACAAACTTTTAGTGAACATTTATTCACAGCCGCATTAATTGACAACCTTAAAGAACAGGATACACAGTGAAAGAACGGGGGAGTGGTGGACAGTTTTCCATGGTACCAAGCTTTCCCTCAAGTGCAGACATGAGGAGTTAGTTACAAGTGTAAAGGGGAAGCCATGCACTCCAATGTATAGATTTGACCTGTCCTGAGACAGACGGGTCTCTGCTAAAAGGAGGAATAATCAGAGTTCTAGGTGGAAGCTAAGAGAACAAAAGGACCACCTCTCTCATGAAGACTATATTTGGTTTTAAATCATAAGAAGGATAGATTTACAAATATTGCTAAGAACTTTACAGGCCCATGTTTACAGACCAGCTTTGGTGTCTTTAATTGCAGAGACAACTTATTTCTTTCAAAGATTGTTTACCTTCAGAGCAAGGTACGGGGCTTCATTTGTGCTGACCTGCATGTGATCAAGGTGAGTTCTAGTAGAAGGAGCAGAATTATATCTACAGAGAGTGACCAGGTTTGGGTCTTTAATTATCAAATTCTTCAATTCATTTGGCAAATTATTGCATCCATCCGTCTATATTTCCCCTTTATGATAATTATTATTCTTTACTGACACGGTGGAGAAGTGGCAGAACATTTGTCCAGCCACAGCATTCAAACCACAAGACATAAGGCATTCCTGTTTCTTAATACAGCAAGTCAGTCAATGCTTTTCCTAGCCTAGCAATTTAGGCATTCCTCTCCATTTCTTATATACAATGTTATTTTCCTTTTTTTTTCAAAAAAGCAGCATAAAGCGTGCATAAGATAATATAAATGTCACAGCTCAATTAGCTGCACCATTTTACAAGAATGCAATCAGTTTCATTACGAGGGAGAGGAAAAGTGCTCTCACGTTGGCCTGAAATTGTGAAGCAGCACGCGTTTATAATCTTTGGCCTGTAACTGAAAGAATATAGTTTTAATTTGCATTTAAATAAAGCAAATCTCCCATTGCAGAGAATTTTCTTTTATTAGCCCCCATAAACAAGATGGCATTAAAGTGCATAGGCTGCTTAAGTGGGACATGAGGATAAATCAAGAGGATAAACAAGGCAATATCGTGAGGGAAAGGAAAGCCACTCAAGACAAACTTAGATAGTTAACATTCTGAATTCTTGCCATCCATTAAAGAAATGCTAAATCCTCAGAGGTTTCCATTTGCTGAACCTATGCTTTTAGAAGAGGTGTATTTCAGACCTAATAAATGCCCCCATTTATTAGCCATTGGTAAGCACGGAATCATTCATTGTGTTTTTGATTTTATTTGCGTACTAATTAAGTGGTTACTGAGTTTATATCACTTATAATTGGTCTTATAGATTTTATTCTTCTATATTAGAAAACACAAGGTGGTAAGCATGGCAGATGCTATTGACCTGATTCTATCAAGAAGCAAGTACTGAGTTCCAGGGATGACCCAAGTTCTCCAAGCTTGCTATAGTAAGCAGTGAGGACTGTGTTCTCATTTGTTCTGGTATTTTCAACACAAGAGTAATTGCTGAGAAGCTGGTGTTACAGTTTTCAAGGGAAAGTAAGTTTTCAAGGTGAATAAATACCAAACTCTTAAACAGGTTTTCTTAACTATTGAGTGCTATTAACTACCCCAAATCCTTAGGGCTCTTTTTTGAGCTGGGCTCTATTTGGTTCAGCTACTTCAGCTCACTATAGCCTAATTTGCTTTATCATATTAATGGTAACTAACACCAGCCAAACTCACCGTTAGGCTACAAAGAGAAATGAAGACAGAGACTCATTCCATTGGGTAAGTGAATATTGCGGTGTGAAAGTGAAAGCTAGTTTAATTCAATGCACCAAAAAAGAAGAATGTCTTCTGCGAGTTTATTATAAGCCTTAGTAAGGATCTGATCATGCATAAGTAGGTGCTTGTAGACAATTGGAAAAAATGTGTAACTATAAAAGTCACCGCATGTTTCAGTTGATCTGACTGACATGTATTAGTTCCCGTGTTCTCATCTAGTGAAACTCTTGAGTTGTCTTCTTCCTTTGTTCCAATATCAGTTGTTTGTAACATTGCAGAACTGCAGAGATCATCAGCAAGAATTTAAAAGGAATTTTTTTTGTTCAAAATATGGGAGTGCTGCTTGCTAACTTGCTCCCCATGGCTTGCTCAGCCTGCTTTCTTATAGAACCCAGGGCCACAAGCCCAGGGATGGCACCACCCAACATGGGCTGGGTCCTCCCCCACCAATCATTAATTAATAAAATGCCTTACAGTCAACTCTTATGGAGGCATTTTCTCAATTGAGGTTTCCTCATCTCAAATGACATTAACTTGCATCAGGTTGTCAACCTAGCCAACACATTGAGGGAGAGAATTGGTTAGCACAAAGCTGAGTCTGTCTTTAAAGCCAATTTGGCCACCTCTCCTGAGTCCTTTGTATGTGGTAACCTGTATGACCTCAGAAGTCCTTGTCAGCTCAGCTTTAGACCTCTCAGCATCCAGAACCATAAACTAAACAGAAGTCTCCTCTTTGTAAATTACCTAGCTTTTGGTATTTGGTTATTCCAAGCAATATAGACCAAGGGAAACACCCTCATAGCTTTTATGCTACCCATATTAACTTCTCAGATGTTTTATTCTTCGATGAGTGCTTGTCTTAGGCTACTTAAGAAAACCTACTGGTACTAAAAATAAATCTGTCTGTGATATTCCACTCACCAGAGTGGTTAAAGCAAAAGAGAAGCCATCCCAGTTATTACTGAAGGATAGAAAACCAAAATATGTGTGGATGGCGGTAAAACGGTGCCACCATTTTGCAAGCATCTTGTCTGTTTCTTGCAAAGTTAAATATATATTTATTATAGAAATTACATTCCTAGATATTTAGTAATAGAGGTGAAAATTGGTATCTATAAAAAAGATTTATACCTAAACATTTTAGACAACTTTATTCATAACATCTATCAGTTTGTGAATAAATGGATGCTCGGAGTGAGCTACTGACAGCCATAAAAAGAACAAAGCACCAATACACACTATGAAGTTGGTGAATCATAGAGATTGAAGGAAGGGGGACACAAAGAGTTGTGTTCTATAGCAGGCAGAGCTAATCTTCAGTGACAGAAACCAAAACAGGGGTCACCTGATGAGCAGAACAGAAAACTGACTGCTAAGGGACCCAAGGGGAACTTTCTGGGGAGATAGGAAGGGTCTGCACCTAGGTTGCATTTCCATCTATTTAAATCCATCTCTGAGTGACTTCCAGATGTGGGCCATTTGCAGTTCCAAAGACAGAAGCACCAAGTGTCAATTAAGGCAGTGGATGCAAAGCATCATCAGGGACACAGGTGGAGGAAGGTGACAACACCTCCTCAGGAATAGTACTGAGAGGAGGGGTGACGTGCAGAAGTGTCCCAACAAAGGGGGCCAGGTAATGGGGTCTGTACAAGGGCTTAGGGAGTGGAGGTAGCCTCTATGTGCTTAGCATATGGTGTAGGAGTCCTTCTGTCTATATGTTGTTTTCATTGGTTAATGAATAAAGAAACTGGCTTGGCCTGAGAGGGTAGAACAGAATTTAGGTAGGTGGGGAAAACTAAATGGCATGCTGGGAGAAAGGAGGCAGAGTCAGAGAGATGCCATGGGCTGGAGATAGATGTGCTGAATTTTACCTGGTAAGCCACTGCCACGTGGTGATAAACAGATTAATAGAAAGGGGTTAAATTAAGATATAAGAATTCGCCAATAAGAAGCTAGAGCTACTGGGCCACACCGTGTTTTAATTAATATAGTTTCTGCATGATTATTTTGGTTCTGGGCGGCCAGGATGAACAAGTAGCCCTTGCCTCCTACAAGCAAGGTTGATGCTTCCATCAGGGACCTAACCAGCTTTGCCAAAACCTGGGATGTTTGCGATCTTGACTTGCCTTCAAGCCTACTGAGGAAAACAGCAGTTGGTCAAGTCACAGAGAGGGCAAAACACTCTCCATCTCCCACTTAGGACATGGAAGAACAATAGGGGAGCTCAGAGGATGCTAGTAAGGCCCTATGAGAGGGTGGTGGCTGTGGATGTATGCATTTGTCAAAAGCAACATGCAGTCTTAAATTGGGTGATTGTATTTATATAGTCATGTTAAAAAAATGTAAACCTTTTGGTCATCAAATGACAATATAAGACAAACCTCACAATGAGAAAAAGAATATGTAGTCACACAAATATATTTTGTTTCTTTCCTCTGCATTTTACTTGTCTGTCAGGTAGTGAGTTGGCACATAGCCAATAAGCCCCTAAAGAAAGGATCTGCATGGACATCTCTTGTTCAAGCAAACTCCTGTTAATAAATCTGTAGACAGAAAGATAAATAAAACCAGCCACTGTGTAAATATACCAATATTTAACATCAGAAAAATGAGATCTCATTATACAAAAAATTGCATATTGTTTATAATCGTCCTATTTCATCATTTTGGGTTGGCACATTTACTTTCTTTTCATCTCCCCTTTCGGTCCTGCACCGTTCTAAATGCAGACTAAATGCTAATCAATTTTGTTATCACAGACATCACAATTTGGGTAAACACCAAACAGACCAAAGCTGAAAGTCTGTGGTAAGGTGCAAGTGGCAGAGGGCGTTGGGAACCATCTCTTCACCCTGTAGGTAAGGAACATGAGAGGATACCTGGGTCCTTTAAGGTACCTCAGTTTGCTGGTCAATCACTTTCTGGTAATTAGATGTTGCCCCATCATGCCTGGCTTTTATCAAAGAGTGTGGCAATCTAATACTGACTCAACTTTTACTCCCTGTTTAAAAAATATCTTTCAGGATAATTTCAGGTCATTAAGGTATGATAATATCAGGTCAAGCACTGTAGGTTGGCAGATTCCCAGATTCTATCCTTCTCATTGACTGCAGACAATTGCCACATATCACCACAGTGACTTCTAAAATTAGGTACACAAAGCTAAGGATATCTCATATAATGCTAGCATATGTTTTCTTTCAAGTATATATTTTAAAATTATCCACGGTTGTAAAATTGCTACTTATATATAGTTCCTAATTGGTTTGCCATACCATTTTGCTGCCATTGCATATATATACATGTGTGTGTGTTTCTGTAAATCACTGATGGGAGTCTAAAGATCAGCACGATCACCTTTAGGATATTTGGTTCAGATAAACAAGATGACCAACAAATCCAGTACTTAGGGTGTTGTGGAATAAATTCTGTGCACTGTAAAGATTTCACACTTAAGTTTGTTCAATAAAAAGATGACTGACCAGAAGCAAGACAGGAAGCATAAGTGGGACAACCAAACTAAGAAGTCTGGGTTGAAGAAGGGCAGAGTCTAGGGAGTTGCCAGTCAGATGTAGAATGAGTCAGACACACAAAATGGAACAGAGATAAAAAGCCATGAGTTTTGGGGCAGGACATAGATAAATAGAAATTATTTAAGTTGTAAGAGCTAGTTAGTAATAAGCCTGAGCTATCAGCCGAATATTTATAATTAATATAAGTCTTGGTGCATTTATTTGGAGGGTCAGACACATCTGCCTACATTGAGGTCTAATGATTTCTGAGTGTTGAACTCTTCTGCCCCCTCCACTTTTCTCTTTAAGGGTGTTGTCAAGACAAAGAGGTGTCCTCTTATAAAGATGAAACAGAGCAATGACCAGGAGGGTGACACGTGTGTGTGTGTGTGTGTGTGTGTGTGTGTGTGTGTTTATATACAGGAAGAAGGCATGCAAGGGAGTGAGGAGAAACCTGATGTCAAGGATGCATCAGGGAGTCTTTCCCACCAGATGCTGACTGGCTTTTCCCTTGTTAATGGCACAGGATTATGTGGTTTCTCAGTAAAGACAGAAAGGATCAATGGTCTTAGAACGTTAACAGTCTTTAAGTACTACCTTTACTAACTGAAATAAGAGGCTGTTTCTTTGGATCTCTGGCTCCAAATGTCATTTAGTAGTTTGACTTGGTTATGATCAACCAGATTTCACTTGTGAGCCATTTACAAACAACTCAGGAGATGCTGCTCAATGAGTCTAAAGAGAAAGGTGGGGACAGATGCTTTGACCTACTTTCTGACAAACATTGTTTTAGGCTGCCCCTAGTGTCACTGGACACAGATTCTTCCCAAAGGACTGATGAGCTGATTTCAAAGTGATGCCTGGTGAGATAAATGATGTACTGGTCTACATTTTTATTTATGTATTGAATACATGACTTCTCCCACAAAGAGATAAAACCAGTATGCAATACCAAGAGCATGGCTGAGCCCTAAACTTCCTTCCACTGTCTTTGAGAGAGAGCTGATGAATTAGTGAACATATACATAGGCAAGTATGTATACAGAGACTCTATATTCTCAGGCAAAGTTAGGCTACTGTTACTAAAATGGAACAAAGCATTCCAAATCAGGTGACTGAGAATTCTAGAACATAGATTAAATGCACATTAGTCCATGGTAAGTAGCATGTAGGAGGAAGAAGCCACAGACCAAAGAGAGATCAGTGGATAAAAGCATTTCTCCCACAGACGTCCAGCCAGAGTTACAGTCAGCATTCAGCTGACTGGAATGGCCGTGATGACTCTTGGTCTTATGTATTCTCTAACCAGGCCTGAAAACAGAGCAAAGTGTGGCCCAGTCCTTACAACTCAACAAGAGGATTTTATATCAAAAACCCTGAGCACATTAAAAGAGACAAGATATGATATATAATATATCTTATATAATGTACTTTTTAAATAAAAAGATATTTTCTTAAAATCATCTATTATGATAAAATATATTTTATATAAAAATGAAGCCTTATTTTTAAAAAGTAGAAACATGATTTTTCTACCAGTGATATGGAAAATGATATCTTATAACCTGCTTCTGTTCATCAATATATAATCAATACATAATTATGAAATAATTTACAATAGTGCAGTTATTGGTTTAACTTCAACTGTGTGTCTGCAGAGGATATTTATACTTTAGGAAGGAAATTTAACTAAATTATTGGATAAAATTGCCACTAAGCAATCCTAATTAGAAACAGATGCTGGTGTGACGATTGTGTTTTCTCTTGGGACTTGCTTGATCCCAATATAGTTGCCTTTTTAATGGATTAGTGTTGCTGAGCCCTCACAACTGGGAATAGCTCACACCAGTGCTACTGAAGCAAGCCTTGTGCCTCAGCATACGGCAAGTGGAAAAACAGCCCACATTTCCTCCAGAATGTTCTGATAACACACACATACACACATGTAATATGCATATGTATCCATACATACATACACATGAAATACACGTGCACACATACATATATACATGCGCGCATATATGCATGCAAACATATACACACAGGCACAAACACATGCAAAGAAACACAGCAGAGTTAGCAGTCCTACTTCTAGGTCCAACATGTTATATACGTGAGTTTCCCAAGAGTGATGTCACTCATATCCAATTGGTTTGAAAGAAACAACCAAAGGGAGGAAGGAAAGGAGAGAGAGGGAAAGAAGAAAGGAAGAGGGAGGGAGGTATGGAGTAAGGAACAGAGGGAGTGCAAATAGAAGTAAAGGAAACAAAGAGAAAATGAACTATTTCCTTTGGAAGTTCATTTGTGTCTATTATTGTTGTTGTTGTTGCTATTCAAATAGTTTTTTGCAGGGGTTATGTGTTGGCTAATTTCTATTTTTAATACATGAGTTCTAACTTCTGTATTCTATAAAACTAAAGAAATCTAAATTAATCAAATCATGGGATTTTGCATGTATTACCATTCCTCTTCTTCTTCTTCTTCTTCTTTTTTTTTTTTTTTTGGTTCTTCATGCTTGCTAAACTTTTGAGTTTCCAGTTACCAGATGATAATGAAAGTACATGTAATGGATACTGGAAATTCAAAAGTATAGCAAGCATGAAGAGCCCTAAAAATAAGATGAAGAGAAATGATAATACTCATAAAATCCCGTAATTTGATTATTTTGGATTTCTTAATTTTGTAGAATACAGGGGTAAGACTGGAAAAAAAAACCAGTGAACCCAGTCAAAATAAAAATTGGAAAGTATTGGAGGATCAATGCCCCTACCAGACACAACAGGCTAGCAAGTCAGAAGCCCAGTGCTAGGAATAACTTGCCACTTTTGGCATCGTTAGTTACTCTTCAAACCTTGACAGTCAGGTCCTTTTGTTGATGATGCCAACCACATCATTTACACTGTACTTGTAAGTCAGGGTGGTCGAAGAAAGGCAGTGTATACCATCACTCTGTTGGTCAACTTGGCCATCATCATCTTCATCACACAGGACCTAAGATGGTCAATTTAAAAGGTAAAAATGTTTACTTTGTATCATAGTTTTGGAGGTTTTAGTGCATGGTCACATGTCTCTGCTGCACTCCATCCACACTTGGGAGAGTACCCCAAGCTGGAGTATGTGACAAAGGACATCTGGTACCCCAGAGCCCCCAGAAAGTCAAGAGACAAAAGAGAAGCATCCACACTTCTAACATAAACTTCAAGATGGTGATTGAATTGAGCTCCCTGAGCTCCATCCCGAGACTGTTAGTGACTGGCTGAAGGATTGGCGAGCCTTGGGTTTGCTTCCCAGCACTTCCACTGAAGAGCAGAGGAGTGACAGCTAGAAGGTGTCTGTGAGCTAGTTTGAGAGTCACAGGTACATGGCGGTCCACTTTTCCATCTCTCTGGGAAATCCACGGCTTTTGGTGTAGGTTTGAGAAAAATTTCTCCGATTTCAACATGGACAGAGAAAGATAGCCATTGTTAAATACACCAAGCCCAGTAAACTGAAGAAGTTTCAGTTTATTGGGAAGCTAAAAAGAAATAGATGGATTAAGAGTCTTGAGGTGGGTTCCCTGGTATCCAGTCTAGGTCCTTGTACCTCTACCACTAAGCCACACCTTAGTATCAAAGGGAATTTCAAAGCAATAGAATTATTCTGCATGGTGTTGCAATGATGTCTGCACAGTATTGGGTATCAGCTGAACCCAGACTCCTGCACAGTATATAGCATTTGTTAATCAGCACAAATACACCACACCAGCATATGCTCACACCGACGACAGTGTGCACAAGCTAGCCACATCAATATAGCTGCACCATCTATCTGCTCAGCTTTTCTGAAATTCTAAAATGCTTCTAGAAAGCAGAGTCCGTAAAATTAAAGAAATTCACCTGACTCTGTGGTTGAGATCTGGATCCAGATGGAAGAGCTTTGAACAAAAACCCATGCTCTCCTTTCTCCCTCACTTACAAGAAATTAAGTTATCACTCTGTATTCCTGGATCTACAGATTCAACTAACCTATAGATTGAAAAAAATCAATTCATCTGAACATTTACAGAATGTTTCTTGTCATTGTTCCCAAACACAGGTGTCCACACAACATTCCCATGGCGCTCAGCAGCGCAGGTCACCAAGAAACCGCTTCAAGCATGGGGTGTTGTTTGAACAGTGCTGTATAAGCCCTGTGCTCTTTTATGTATAGTTGAGCACCTACAGATTTGATTTTGACAGCCCTGAAGAATTCTAAAATAATTTCCCCTATGGATACTAATGAGGGACAAGCACAGTGGAAAGGGACACCCTGCCACAGTTCTGTGTAACTAGGATCTGGCAGATTCTCCTGGCCCCTTTACCCTCTGTTTGGAAGGCAAGCGAAGCATTTATCCTGACACCTCTTCCATCTAAGGCCCGCCCACTTTGCCAATTTTCAAATCCCTGTCATAATCACATGCTTATCTAGGTTATCTGAGAGGGCTTGCCATGGAGAAATTACCAGAGTCAATAACACCTCTAAGGCCACTGCCAAGGAAGTAGAGCTGCCAAGTCCCCAGTGCACCCTGGAAGCAGTCCAGCAACTCAGAAGTTGGGGAAAAGAGTAACGACAGCGAACTTGGGTTTGAATTCAGTTATGCTGACATGCAAGCATGCAGGTTTCAGTGGACTGCTGAACTTGTCTGCTGTGCTCTCGTTTACAGAATGGGGCTTCTGTGGCTGTTACAGGGAGCAATATGCACATAGTAAGAGCACAACCACGGTTACTATGATTTAGGTAAAAACAGCTTAGATACTTGAAGACAGAAAAGGAAAGTTCAAAGACACACACTTATCTTCACGGCTGCCATAACAAGGCCTCTCATGTCTGAGTTGACAGTCTATCACAGATGGCTATTACTAGGTATTTGTAAGAACTAATGGAAAAACACACTCTGTCTCAAACCAAGAGTGGCTTTAAAAACATGTGACCTAGAAATCAACTGTAGGAGGCCAGTTGTTCCCAGCTGCCCAGAACCAAAACAACCACACAGAAACTATATTATCTGCAATACTGTTTGGCCAATAGCTTAAGCATATTTCTGGCTAACTCATATCTTAAATTAACCCATTTCCATTATTTTATATTTTACCATGAAGCTCATGGCCTACCGGCAAGGTTCCAACTGATAGCTCATGTCTTTCCCCTCTGGTGGCTACATGGCATCTCCCAGACTTTGCCTTCTTTCTCCCAGCATTCAGTTTAGGTCCCCCACACCCTCCTAGCTCTACTATATCCTATCACAGGCCAAGGCAGATTCTTTATTTATTAACTAGTTGTATTCATAGCATACAGAGGGGAATCCCACATCAACCAACTAATAGGCAGATTGTCTCTACATCACTGCCTCCTCTTTCCAGAATTCGTTTCATCTTTCTGGCTCACCTCAGTTGCTAGGGAAGGGGAGGTTGAGGAGAAGGACTAAGTAACGGGGCCTGCAAACATCAATCTTCTCTGTCAGCATAACTATATTTGGAATGACCTTGGAGATACATCTCAGGGTGCATTCATGAGACCATCTCCAGAGAGATTTGACTAAGGGGAAAGACCAGTCCTGAATGTAGGCAGTGTCTTTCCATGCTCTGGGGTTCAGACTGGTTAAAGGGAGAAAATTAGCTGACTCTAGCACTGATCATTGTTTCCTGACTTAAGATGTCATGGGGCCATATTCCTCAAACCCTTGCCACCATGACTTCCTCACCATGGTGAACTATGTGTACCGAAAGTTCTGAAATAACATAAACCTTCCTCCCACGAGTTGATTTTTTTTCAGGGCATTCCAGTTCCATTTATGGTGTCATGCTATATCCTGACCAAAGGCAACACAGAAAATGGAGGAGTTTATTTGACTTAGACCATGTTTAAGTTCATCACTAAGGAGAAGTTGGGGCAAGAACTCAAAGCAGCTTAACACACCATCATCTCAGTCAGGAGCACAACAAAAGAATTTCACCCAAGCTATTTATTTTAAGTGGCTTGAACTTACCTTGCTTTCTTTACAGTTAAGGGCCCAGGCCAGGGAAGAGTGGCATCCAGGAAGGGCTGGCTCTTCCCACATCAATAAACAATCTACACAACTCTTTCATTTATGCTCGTGGGTCAACCTGATCTAGACTCAACTGATGCCCTCTTCCAGGATGGTTCTAGGTTGTATCAAGTTTTATGTCTAAATCAGCCATCTTGAGAGAGCTGGTAATAAGGCATCTACCATCAGATCACTTGACAACAGGAAGACACCTGTCAAGTTCCTTTCACAGGGATTCCAGGTAGCTGCTCCTGGCTTAGGTAAATACAGGGAACTGGGAGGAGGCCATTCATTACAACTGCACCAGGTGCTCTGTTGTTATATATTACTTTAAAATTTTTAATGTAAATAAGCCTATTTCCTTTTTATTTTAATATTAAACTACAGTAATAACCCCCTTTCTTCTCTTCTCTCCAACCCCTCCAGTATGTACCTTGCTTACTCTCAAATTCAAAGTCTTTTTCTTTTATTGTTGTTACACACACACAAACACACACACACACACACACGTGCACATACACGCACACAGACTTCTAAATATATAAGTACAACCTGATGAAACCATATAACATTACTTTTAAGTATTTAATTTCTTGGTAAATTGGTATTTACCAACTGACAACTTGGTATTGTGTAACCAATTGCTTTTATGTGATTATATAGATCTTGATACCTAGAAAGAAGGATTATTTTATAGAAAGATGCAATATCAAAGGCTTCTCTTTTTGCTATATTATACCAAAGACTAAGTCATTTAACAAACCATCATTACCTGGGCAGAAAAGGGTCTTGGGGAAGGGTCATCCCTCTCCTTTCTGAGCCAGTACCTCATACTGTGAACAAAGGACAGAGATCATACTAACACTCATTCAAGCTCACAGGCAAACCTATTACCAGTTACTTATGCTGAGAACAATAGATGTAGGAGACCAGAGGGCTTTGTGATATCAAAGATTCCTTCTGTCCTGTACACCTAACTCTTTGACCTTTTCTATGTCTCTGCTGACATAAACAGTCAGCAGAGAACCTGTGTGTCTCTATCCCTACACAGAAGACAAAGAGGTTTTTCCTCCATTCTACTGATTTCTCCCGTTTGCCCTTTGCTAAGCTGGGTATTAACACATTTACCTGGGTGCTTTCCTTTTCCCTGTCAGTTTCTTGAATTTCTAATACTCCCAAGATTTAAAACATTCAGCTTTATGCCACTAGAACACTCCCTACCTTTCACAGCACCAGACAGACACCCTCAATCTCTGCTGACCGATTCATTGAAGAAAAAAGGTGATTTGCACTGGGCAATTGCCGAAAGTTCTCCATGCTAGGGACAATATGCCACTCTCAGTGTGGGACTCAACTTACATTGCATCTCTCCCTTCACTCTAAGAAGCTGGCATTGTCATTTCTTTTATGCCCAATTCCTGGTGAATTTTTTCAGGTCACAAATTAGTGTTTACTAGAATATAGTAGGCACTTCCCACACATACACACTCAGAAAAACAAAACTTGGGTGTGAACACAAACTGAAAGGGTAGTGTTGCCCTTGCATATTTCAAGAATCAAGTCTATGGTAAAATAAAACTGAGATTATTGAAGTCAGGCTGAGCCCATCCAGCAGGTGATATGGCAGAAATAAGTTAATGCAATAAAAAGTCATCCAGCTTGATGTAAAGGTTAGAACAGTTGATATATGAACAAAACAAGACACCTTTATTGGAGATTGAGTTTCTTAAAATTAAAACAAAAAGGTTTAGGATATTAGTAATATTTGTAGTCAATAGTAAGCAGATAAAAGTTTCATAATGACATATTAGCTAAGACTTTTTCTTTTCTAAGTGACCAATGCATCATGTAGTTAAAATTATTTTTATGATTAACTACTGTGGGACTATTTTATCTGAAATCATTTGCTATTATTTAATATAAAAACCCCTCTGATACTATCAGAGAAAGCAGACAATGGCAGGGGGATATTGAAAGATTATTTTTAATATTTGGCATAATGGTCTACCATAGTTCTTATTGCTCTCTTCACTAAAAAATTGAAATCCAAAAAGGTGAAGCTGAATCTTTTCCGAACAACTTAATAACAGTTGAGAGCTGGGAGGAGCTGTTTTGTAGCTGAGTTCTTCTTTGACCCTTGGTTTATCTTTGCAAACTCCTCAGCTGCTTTCCTGCTCCCTAAAAAGCATCATAATGCTTTGGAGGAAATTGTCCTAACTTATATTTTTAAATACTCTCTTAAAACAATAGGAACTTCTGTCTAAAGCTTGGTAAGAACCAGAATATAGGTTTATGGGAAGGGTGGAGGGTGGACAAAAGGGTTGTGGGATTAGCATGAACTCAATACCAAGTTTGAAGGTAGAAGTTAGGGTCTTCCCTTGGGAATATAAGCTAATATGAGAGTGAGAGAATGCAGGATAATAAACAAAAATATGTGTATTTCCCTTTACACCCCCAACACCTTATACAAGGAACATTAAAGACACAATTTGCAAGAGAAAAGGTGACTATTCAACACTGCTGTGAATCAATTGCTGGAATTAACTGGTGATGTGTGAAACAATCATCATACAAGCCTACCACCAGTAACAAGTCTTCTGGAAACAACAGAAAATCTCAGAAAAGACACAGAGTTACAAAACTTCAACCATGTAGAAATTGCGAAAATGAATTAAGAATCTTTCTGTGTGGACCTGAAAAAAGGTGACTGAGAAGAGAAAAAGTAAATGTGAGGGCAAATCTAAGATTTATCCAGTCCAACCAACAGGAAGAATTTAGAGAAAGAATTAAACGCTAGTGAAGTAAGAAGCAGAAGCTGAAGGAATTATGTGGTGCTGGCAAGAAGGCCACCTTCTGTGTAGATGACCTTTAAAAGGATAGAAGATCAAAGGCTGTGGGCCTGACAACCCACTAGAAGGAAGTTACAGCCAGATATGCTCAAATTTGGTGAGAAACACAATCCCATTGATTTAAAAAGCTGAATTAAAGCTACTTAAGACAGAATAAACAGAAACAAAACCTGCCATGGTAGGAGGTCTAGGTTTGTATTCTGGCTACTTAGGAGACAGAGGCAGGCAGATGACAAGCTTAAGGTCTAACTGAGCTACAAAGTGAGAAAGCTCAAGATGGGTACCAAAGAGAGAACCTGTCTGGGGGATACCTCGATGGTAGATTGCTGGTTCCCTGGTGCCTCCAAAAATCTGACTGAGATATAAAATAAATGTTAAACATGGCCGACTAAAGTATAGAACAAACACAACAGTTTAACACCATCCAAGAGAGTGTGCCTGTTAAAGGGAGACACTAATCTGTACAGGCTATGGATACATCTGAAATAGTAGAAACCCAAGTAAAATGCCAATTCACCTTCAAGTGCTGAAAACAAAAAGAGATCAGCCCAGAAGCCTATGTCTATGGAGTCATCGTCCAGACATGCAGAGATACTGAAGACATAAACAAAGGAAAACTGACTGACATGAGTTGCCACCAGCAGGTCAGCTCCAAAAAAAAAAGTACAAAATAGGTTTGAAGACATAAATAAAATAAAAAAGAGCCAATTGGGCCTTTGAAAGTAAGATAAGGACAGGTCAAAATAGGGGTAAATATGGCAGGCAGCCCTTCTTTGGAAGAGTTTGCAGAGATAGTTTATGTTTGACACCTATGTGGAAGGAGGCTGCTTGTCATTTCACACCAAAATAATCACGCAGAAACTGTATTAATTAAATCACTGTTTTGTCCATTAGCTCTAGATTCTTATTGGCTAACTCTTACATCTTAATTTAACCCATCTCCATTAATCTGTGTATTGCCACAATGCAGTGGCTTACTGGGTAAGTTCTGGCATCTGTATCCAGCGGGGCTACATGGCTTCTCTCTTACTTGATCCTTCTTTCTCCCAGCATTCAGTTTAGTTTTACCCACCTACCTAAGTTCTGTCCTATCACAGGCTCAAGACAGTTTTCTTTATTCATCAATGGTAATCACAGCATAAGGAGGGGAATCCCATATCACATCTAAAAATAAGTATAATGTCATCTAATGGACTGGTCAGTGTACACAGAAAGAAAGAAAACACATGTACATACTAAAAATTATAATTAAACATAGATACCTAAGTAACACAGAAAGATGAGCACGAAACAGAAGGAGAGAAAGAAGCAAGGAAGGCTGAGAGAAAGACACGATAAGGACAGAATTCAGTCCTTACTCCTTGAGTTATTTTAAATGCACATGTGTAAACACTTTATTTAAAGCACAGGTAACAGAGAATCAGTTTAAAGAAAACGTAGCCTAACCGTCTACTGTTGAAAAGAAATTCTCACAAAACCTACAAACACAGGTAAGCTAAAAGAAAAAGTTACAAAAATACATTACACAAGTATCAATTTTAGGAGCATAGGAATGAATATATGAATACTTTTCAAAATCAACTTTAGGGTCAAGATAATTACTAAGGACAATATCAGGTAATACATAATCCTAAAAGGATCATCCAGCAGAAACATGTGGCTAATAGTACGCATTAAATTTTAGGGCTTACTTAAAACTTTATAAAGGAAAAATTGCAAGAATGAAAGGAAAAATACATGTAGAGAGTTACAACTGGGGCTGCTGACATTTTCTTTCAACAACCAATAGACCTGTTATTAGAAGAAGGGACAGCATCAGACAACAGCATTGAGTGGATTTATAGTATATGCAAGGTTGTATGTTTGCATTAATCAATTTAGGGAAAAGACTTAACTATGTTGATACTTTCAGTCCATGAACATTGAATTCCACTCAAAGTCATGGTCTTTCGACATATACTTTCACCATGAAGAAAGATCTTGTGACTTTTTTAATCTAAAAAGTTGTATTTATGTGGGTACTTTCTTTCATAGTTTGGTTCTACTTGATCTTTATTCCTACTGTTTTAACACTTATTACAAATTGATCTAATATCTTTCAACCTTACCAAATCTTCTACATATATTTTTATACTATTCTTGATAATTCAAATATAAACAATCTACCTGATGATATATGAAGATGGATTCATTTTTTTTTCCTCAGCTATTGGTGTTTTTGTCTTGTCTTAAGATTTTTGAAACCAAATTGAACAAGAATGATGAGATTCGACACTTACATTTGCTGCAAGTTTAGAAGGAAATCTTAAGAGACCCCTTATGCTAACTTTAGGGATGTTGTTCTTGCTTATTCATTTTTTGGTTTGTGTTGCTCTTTTAAAAAATTTCTGTGTCCCTCACTACGGAGCATCGTTTTCACAGCTGGGTGTTAGATTTTGTCATATTAATCATTCATAATTTTATTATTACTCTTTAACTTTTTGATATGGTTATTACATTGCATGTTTATAAACATGCAATCAACCTTACATACAGATGATTTCAATGAGCTAGTGGGTCACCACATTTACTCCCACTGTGGCTGTGCTCATCCCTTATTGAGGTTGTGGGACTCATCCCTGCGGAGTAGCTGACAGGCCAGCACAGCTTAGCACAGTTCCTGAGATGGAACAGCACTTCCTGTCCCAAGGAATGCAAAGCATGAGAAGGCAGAGGTTGGAGAGAAGACCTCTCCATGCTGGTACTCTGTGAAAACTCTCCTGGAATCAGATCAGGGGGCACATAGCAAAGATCACATTACATAGCAAAGAGACCACAGGGTTTCCTACATTTCCTACAGCAATCACTGAGATCCTGCATCCTAGCTGCCTGAGTGAGAATGGAGAGAGGACGTGCTACCATCACCGTGCGGTGCCACTCTCCCCCAGGAGCCCTGTTTTACTGTTCCAAATTAGAAGACTTTAACACAGAGGGGTCAGTGAGTAACAACCAGCTGGTCTGCGAAGCTAATGATGATCTTGGCAGTTGAACTTAAAGAGGAGCTGAGATTTATGATCCAGCAGCTACAACTTCAGCATCCAAAATTTGCTCTGACAATGGAATTGCAGAGAACAACAGCAGCACCTGGGCTATTCGGTTCCCTCCTAGAGATTGTCTTTGTTTAAAAAAAAAAAAAGAAAGAAAGAAAGAAAAGAAAAGAAAAGCATTCCATGGAAGCACACATGGGAAAATCCCTGTTTTTCAGGAATCGATTCATTCCAAGACCAGTGAACATAATATATTTGGTAACAAGAATAGTTTTGCTTTTGAACTTTGTTGGCAATGATAGATACATATTTGACTGCATAACTATTTTAAAATCAAAAGCAGCCTCCATATATTGGATTTTAACAGCTGACGGTTTTCAGGCTATGTTGATGGTATGTTTTCAAGTGCCAAAGCTTCTGACATTGACAGTTAGCTCATTGGAAAGTTTTCATACTTATTATTGTATTATGCAGCCAAGGCATTTGGCAGGAAGAAATCCAAGGGCAACTGGCAGATAAAAATGAAAGCAAAGCTCATAAGACTTTGGTATTTGCACAATGAACAGTGGAATGATCACTGATCAGCAACCTTTGTAAAGAACACTATTCTGCCGTGAGAGAGCATTCTGCTATAAAATGCAATTTCTGCAGTGTCTTCAAGCCTTGACCCTGTGAAATCTTCTGTTGTGCTTGTCTTCTGTCAAAATAGGCTTCGTTTTAAATTTCTGATAAAGGAGTGTCTGAGAACAATGGAGCAGGATGCCATTTAATGTTAGGTTGGCAGCATAAACAAAATTTGGGCAAATAAGAGAAACTAGTGGCTTAAACAAAATAAAAATGCTTTCTTTCAAGAACAGCGAGATCGCTGGAATGCAGTATGGGGTAATAATGAGGTTCTGGCTTCCTCTGGCCATGAAGCATCCTCTTCATGGGCGAAGATGTCTATATACCTCTGCTCTGAGTACTGCACCATTATAAAAGTCTTCTGAAAAAGAATTAACACGGTGTGGTCATCTATGTTAAAGAAGCTTTGAAGAGTTGCTGACATTATCTTAAATACCATTGTTTGAAAATAGTAATATGGGCATGCAAGGCTGTGTGAGATGCTGCCATACTTTAGTTTTTGGCAACTTGACACAAACCTAAACAATTGAGTGAATCTCAACTGAGGAATTTTCTTCATCAGATTGGCCTGTGGGTAGATCTCTGGGGGCATTTTCTTGACAGTTGATTGATGTGGGAGGGCACTGTCTACTGCATACAGTGTCAAACCTGGGCAAGTAGGCTTGGGCTGTATAAGACACAGACTGGGCAATCTAGTAAAAGCAAGATGGTGGACAGCATTCCTGTGTCCCCTACTTCAGCTCCTGCCCCTTGGGTTCTGCCTTGGGTTCTTTTGCTAAAGGACAAATTTGTAAGCCAATTAAATACCTTCCTCCTCTGTGTTGTTTTGGTTGTGAGGTTTATCATGTCAACGGAGAAGTAACAAATTCTAAACAATGACATACTTTCACAGGATGATCCGTTGACCCAGAACTTGTGGGTTCTCCTACTAGGAAAAAAAGAAAGAAAGAAACAGATGTTTTTCCAGTGGTTACAGTCTTAGTCAAAGGTGAATAAAGTATAGATTCTATTTTAAAAATGATATCAAAAGTTTTAGAAACTTTTTGATCTCCCTTTCCTCCCCACCCCTCAGAAATGGGGTTTTTAAAAAATCACTTCTCAACTCCCCTTTAAAATGTAATTGAAGTCAGTACTTTTCAACACGCTCCGACTTAGTGAAGTCGGCTCCCCCAGGGAAAGCTTGACTTGTTCGTGATCATCATCAGGAATTTTACAAAGTACCTGAGTAAATTCCTAGGTTAGAAATCAGTACTGAGGAGTTGAAGTGGCTGTAGGTGGTGGAGTATCATCTCATCTAACACAGTGTGAGGAAGTCAGGGCCACTTTTTAATTCTTGGCTACGTAGCTTGTAACCAGGAGACCAACTTTTGAATGGGTACCTTATAACTAGAAGACCATGATTACCATGTCTGTTTTTTTTTTTTTCCCAGATTGCCAGCAGAAGCCTCTAGTCATTCCAGAAAAGGTCCATTCACTAGCATTTAATGTAAAATGCAATTGATGATTCTTAGTCATTTATTTTGTAATTGGAAACTGTAATGAACTCATCACATTTATTTTTGCCTTACTGGATATGATTTAGAGAATCAATAAATTAAAGTATGAAAAACATTTTAGCTGTTGTCTGAGTTTATTTGCTCACTTCTTGTGGCTAATAAATTTCAGAATTTGGCAGAAATGCAAATTGATATTTAAGTTGTGAGATTTGCATTTCAGATGAGGAAAGTTAAGTTACCAAAAGTGTTTTCTTCATAAATTATCATGCTGATCTATAACTCAGTCATATAATGATAATAAAGTATTTTATAGACATAAATAAAATATCAAGATAAACTCTTAAGTCCTATGACACCACAAAGTCAAAGTATTATCTTATTAAAAATGCAGATCTGTGTTACATATTGGGAATATATTTAAATAATATTTGTGTATTATATAATTGAGAATAACATAATTATTTACATATGAATATTATATCATAAAAATGTGATGGTTTAAATAAAAATGTCCCCTGTAAACTCATATATTTGAATGCTAGAGATCTCCGGTTGGTGGAACTACTAAGGATGGATTAGGAGGCATGGCCTTCTTAGAAAAGGTGTGTTACTGGGAATGGGCTTTGAGCTTTCAAAAGCCCACATGGTTCCCAGCTAGTTCTCTCTCAGCCCCCTACTCTAGATAAGGATGCAAGCTCTCAGCCGCTATTCCAGCACCATGCCTGCCTGTCTGCTGCCAGGCTTCCTGCCATGAGGGTCATGATCTATAACCCTCTGGAACTGTGAGCTTCCAATAAGTTGTTTCTTCTCTTTGTTGCCTTGGTCATGGTTGTCTTAACATAACAATAAAAAAGTAACTATGACAATAGACAATCTCATTTTGAATACATATTACATTATATATTCTCATACTTGAATCTAGGCATTCTAAATATGTTTGAGATTTTTTTATAGCATAAATCATTAAAATACTATAACAGCAGAGAGGAAACTTTTGGCTTCCAATTGATATGTATATTTTTTTCTGAATTTCATTCTTGGCTTTCTTGTTTTTTTGTTTTTTGTTTTTTGTTTTTTTTTCAAGCATGGTTTCATGCAACTCAGGATGGCCTCAAGCTCAGGGTAGTCTTGAACTCCAGAGACTCCTACCTCACTTCCCAGGTAATAAAATCACAGACATGTGACCATGCCTAGTGGGCTGTATGGATTATACACATTTTCTTCCTGTAGGAAAAAGTTTCTGTCCCTTCTTGCCACCATATGAGATCCAGAACACAACCAGCAAATGTCATGGCAGATACACTTGTGATTGTTATGTTGTCATCAAAGCAAATGTCACAAAACAAAGAAATGACTTAAGAGGACATAATCTTTTAGCTCATCTAGAAAAAGTTTACTCCTTCAACAAGCTTGCATTTGGTCCTTTGGTAAAACAGTGCCTTTGAGTTTTACTATTTTGTCTGGTTTCTAGAAAGCAAAAACTTAAATAATACTTCCGATTCTCTCATGACAAACGTTGAACCATTATTATGGATATTCCTAAAGAAAATAAAATTATAATATATAAAGAGTAGTAGTCTTCATAAAAATAATACATAGAGATATTTAATAAAGGAAGCATAAAATGTATAAGCAATATTAAAGCACATACCACACACACACACACACACACACACACATACACACACACACATATTTATTGGTTTTTGGAGACAGGTTTTCTCTCTGTAGACCTGGCCACCCTAAAACTTACTATGTAGACCAGGTTGGCCTCAAACTCTCAGAGATCCACCTGCCTCTGCTTCCCAAGTGCTGGGACTAATAACATGTGCCACCACACCCATCTAACATCCCCATATTTACAACGCCATTTATGATTAAATATATTTGCAATGTTTAAGTTACAAAATATATAAAGTAACATCCTTTCTTATATACATTGCATAGCACATAATGATGTGAGCACAGAGCTTTGTCATTGATGCCAGTTTTTATGCTGGAAGTTCTTCTTAGTTTTCTGTATTTTTTAATTTATTTTGATTTTTCAACATTTTTTCTTAAATGCTACTCATTCTATCTGACAGCTTCCAGACCACCTGTGTTATTGATGGTGGATGGACTGAAAGCCTGTTCACCTCTTTCTGTCTAATAGCTGTGTTCTTCTAACATTTGTCATTAGGCACTATTTTAGGCAATTAGTAAGTCTGGAACAATTGTCTGAGGTTGTTTTATCCCCAAACAAACTCCTTTCCTACCCAGTTTCAAACAAGACACCAACATATCTTTTCATCTGCAGATGTCTTTTTCTTTCAATTTTAGAGATTTATTCCTAATTACATCAAGCAGCAGCAATTTGTTTCACTAATTAAAAATACGGGGGTGATTTTTCAAGCCTGTTTTACAACGACACTCACATCTACCTTCTAGACATTTCTGACACTTAGATTAGCCACCGCAAAGAAAACCCCTCCTCCTTGCTCTTTTATTCCGCACAAACACAGTTTAACTCAATTATGTGCACTGCCCTTCAGTCTTGCAGTGTTCTGTGTTGCTGATGATTGTGGGTAAGGACCTCAGAGAGGATGAAGGGAGTTTGCTGGCTATTTTTCACAAAGCCACCCGTGAATGCTAACATCTGGATTAGAAGCTGTATATTCCGGGTTCCTTTCCCCTGCCTCCGTTCTCCAGATCAGTTTTGTATTAGATCTTTATGTTTTCATTACAACCTGGCAGCGAGAGCTCCCTTAAATAGAAGGAGTGGATGAAGGCAATTTCTTCCATGAACAATATATTTCCCTTTGGGGTCTCTGCCACATTGTTGTTCTTATTTCAGGGAGGAGAAACCCCAAGAAAACTGTCTTCAGTTGCGAAGTGTTATTCTGGATCCTATCTGAAAGCTGTGGGTTTTGAATTCCTCTTATGAAAACATTCTAACAATGCCAGGAAATGAATACCGTTTGAAGCAGCCTTTCACACACATGTGAGCAAATGCCATGCTAAAAAAAAAAAAAAAAAAACTTGCACACCTCTTTTCAAGTGCCCGTTTCCCCAAGTAGTCAATATGTAAAATCTGGAAAACTTGAAGTTTCCTCATGAAGCAAATTATTACTGACACATGTTTTGTGTCTAATTGGATTTTTCTTGGGAACTACAAAGTACACACACTATCTCAGGTGTGTCTGTTTTATTGAGTCTGTACAATTGTGATGTATAATGCTTTAATAAGCACGTAGATGATGTATACACAGAGAGAGGTATATGTTTATCTAAGTTATGTTAATGTCCTATATAATGTATTATATATCTATATAGTAGCATATTAAAACTTTAACATCACAACCTTTGGGAAACTATTTAATGGGTGTTAGGTTATCACCCATGATGTCTACGACAAATTCTACTCCAAAGAAGAAGAAAGTGACTATGGCTGCTTTTGTAATTTATCCATGATCAAGATCCTAAAGAGATGAGACTTGAATTCTTCATGCTGTATCATGTAAAAACATGCAAGCACACATGCTATACTATATGTCTACACATATGTGTATATTTGCATATATGCTATCTATAGCATATGTGTATGTATACATGTTATGTGCAATGCTATATATGTGCTACATGTGCATATATGTGTATAGCACACATACACACATATACATACACACACACAAGCCACACAAGCACATATATGAAGTTGTAGTGTTAATGCACAATAAACACTAGAATCTGAAAAAGTGATGGTGTTTTTAATACATACTACTGCTATTTACTACTTTAATTTCTATTAAAAACATAGAGGGAAAAGAAACTCTTGGTACATCACACCCAAAAAGACCTTTGTTAGAACAGGCAAGCACTAGAGTCTGAAGTTTTATGAATAGTGCCATTTAAAATTAACAGAAGGGAAGAACATTGGAAGTGTCTGTGTCCAATCGGCAAACTTGATAGGAAACAAGCAGAGATACTAGCGAAATGAATGTACAACGTCCTGTGGAGACCCCACCACTGTAAAGGAAGGACCCTCTCTTTTTACTATTTTATTTCACTTTGCAATCCTGCCTGAGGGTTAGCAACTCAATATTGTGACAAAAGAGCAGAGAAAGGGAAAGAAATGGAACCAAAGGGCGGCTCAAAATATCCATTTTGGCTTAAAAGTAAAACCAACCAGTAAAAGTCATTTAGAGATTAATATGTCGATTCTACATATATTGGGAATTCTGAACAAGAAATTCTTTGTTGAAAACTATAAATATATAAATTAAATGTGAGCTTAATTTATCTTAGTTAATCTTGAAGGGCTCTATAAATGAATAAATGAGGGGTTATCTTGTGTTGGGAAGGATCATAAGAGCACATAATTTTGGTTTAGTTTTTCCTGACATAGCTGCTTCCTGCCAGGCTGGGTTCTATTAGCTCATTTGGGGACAACCTACAGTCACAGAGGTAAATGTTCAGAGATAAACACATTCCGGGAAAAGGTTATTTAATGGCTTTCCATGGATTTCAAAATCACTTTCCAACTATGTCAAGCCGGAAAGAAAAAAAAAAGAGAACTGATAATTTATGTTACCCAGATGTTAAGAAATCCAACAGCTTTCACTTCTCATAAATTTAACAGCATTAAGCACCTGCTGGCTCCAAGCAACGACCCCTGCCAAGAAGGAAGGAGGGAGCTTTGCAATACACTAATGGGCTCCTTCGTTTACCATCCAAGCAGAGCTTGAGTCTCAATCCTGAAGCCTCCCATGGAGAGACCCCCGGGCTTCCACACACCAGGAACTGCACCAACCTACTCTGCCAGTTCTACAATGGAGGCAGAGAGCAGCAACCAGAGGTGGGATAAGTTTAGAGCCCCAAAGAGCCTGGCTGTTGCTAACTTAGTAAACAGGGGAAGCATAACTAGAGTGAAGAAGAGCAAACACTAGTACTTTGCACGTAGTAGGGGACGGCAAAGGTTGACTGCAATTTGTAGCCTGGGTGAGAGAGACTCCCCCACAAAGTACTGTGCATGCTAGGTAAGCACCCAGACTTTCCAACTAAGCTACGACCCCGTCGCCGGACACTTTCTGAACTCTTCAGTTCAGATTTTTTTCTTTCCCCTCAGCTAAACCCATGAACACATGTTACAGCAAACTGTTTGGGTTTAGGCTGCGCTGCTTTTTATGGAGAGGCTCATGAGCAGCTGAGTAGTAATAACAGGGGAGCCTGTGTCCATAACACACTAAAGGACAAAAAACTAACTGATTCATAGGAGTTCCAAATTTGGGCTAAAGACAAAGTAAGGAAGTTGAAGATCCATAATACTTAACAGTTCTCTCCAGTAGCATCACTGCTTAATGGATGCAAACCACCCTCTCTGTCTCTGTAGGGAGTTAGTCCAAGGTACCACTGGAACTATTTCCCTAGGACTTAAATGCTTTGTAGAAGCTCAGAATCTAAGACACAGCACTGAAAGTAAGTATCACTGGTGCCATGTACCCATTCAACATCAAAAAGCACCAGCTGGGTGAATGCATTTCCCCAAGGAAGTACACATTACACCCCAAAGGAGCACCATCCAATTCAGTTGTTTCCAAGAGTGACAGTAAGGACCAACTCTTCATTCTGCACTGCAGAGCTAGCTCTGTCTGCTTCCTACTCTCCTTCGTTTTGCTGTCTTTATGATGGCACATGCTTGAGGAAGTGAATTCTACCTTAATGCACAAACGCCAGGGAATGCCTACCGTTCTGATGCTCACAGTTACATGGTCTCCAGTTACAATGTCCTCCACTTTGACGTTGCCACTCATGGCGGCAAGCCTACTCCTCCACTTGGAGGACTTCCTCTTCTGCCTTGTTCAGTACAGAGGAGTGTGCTCGCTTCCATCTCCCGATGTTGAAATAAGCTTGCAATTTGGAAACTCTTAAGATGCTGAAGCTTAAAGTGTAGCTTCTATGTTCTATCTAGTTCTTCACTACTTCCTCAATGGCTAGCACAGAATGTGCAAAGTCCTTGCTGGTTACACTTGATGTTGAGGGTGGTAATCATTGGGTGCCTGGACTGATAACATAATAGAAAAAGTGAAAAGGTAATTCTTTTAAAATGAGTATATATTAATTATCAGTACTAATGGTATTCATGTGGTATTTCAACACATGTATTAAATATGCAAGTATCAACTGTATCTTTCTTTTTCCACCCCAACTTTCTTCACGTCTATTAATCATTATTCTATGCTTACATTAATTTTTTTAGGTATCACATATTGGAGGAAATAACATTTCTGCCTTTCTCTGTTGCTTATCATAATGTCTCCAGTTCTATACACTCTCTTGAAGACATGGGAGTATTATAGGGGTTAAAAGCCAAATGCAATGAGATGATGAAGACACGCATGCAATCCACTTTGGCAGAAAGCAGCGGGACTGATCCCCACCCCTGCGAGATTGCCAGTACAATGAGCATTGTAGGTAACCCGTCTGGATACTTAAAACCTATTTAGTACCTCACTCAGTGCATCATCTGCCCTGAGCATGTCAGTTCTCTCATCATTCCTGCAAAGAACCAGATGCTGAAAACTTAAGGTTGCCAGGGATTATACAGCAGAATTAGCATTGGCCGCTAGTCTGCTGCTTCTAGAAGGGCAATTGTTAATGACCACTTGGTAAGACCTCTGGGGATAAAGACAAAATGGTCAACACTCATAGCTATTAAAATGCATGCTTTAACCTATTCCTTTTCTACACAGATCCTACTTTGATGACTGGCCACTGGTAAAATGTCAGCATTAATTCTAAACATTGCTCTCCAGTGTAATGAGATATGAGGAGGCTGTACTGGCAATGTTGTTATTTAATGTGCTTTTCAGTAGAAGATTCCATATAAATTATCATCATTAATCATTCATGGAGAAATGAGCACCGAGTGGGTGAAGTTTTTGAGGAAATATTATCTTAGGTTATTAACATGTAAGTAGATTTGTATGCACAGGAGTTAGTGGTGAGGGAGAAAATAGAAGCCTAAGCAGCCAATGATGTCCCAGTTAAATGAGTGCAACTAGGAAATCCTGGTGAAGAGCTGAATGCTGGGTTGTAAGCAGGTGTTGTCAAACTATAAATTTAAAAGATTTCCTGTAAACAAGGTTCCCATAAACTACAGGAGACTATGAAATAATAATGGAAATTATTAATACATCTGGGAAATAATAATGATGATTATGATGATAAATAAAGTATGCACGTTTCACTCAAGTCATACCCATCACCTCATCCAACTCACCATTGTCCACCAACGTACTTACCTTTATACAATCTGAAAAATAAATGATCTTGTTTTAGGTAGGTTATACTATTGCTGTGAAGAGACACCATGACCATGGCAACTCTTATAAAGAAAACATTTAAATGGGGTGGCTCGCTTACAGTTTCAGAGGTTCAGTCCATTAAGATCATGAAGGAAAACATGGCAGTGAGTGCAGGCAGACATGGTACAGGAGCTGAGAAGGCTCTATCTTGCAGGCAACAGGAAGTTGACTGACTGTCACCCTAAGGGAAGCTCGAGAAAAAGAGACCTCAAAGCTCACCCCCACCATAACATAAGACCACACTTACTCCGACAAGGCCAACAATAGTTGGCTTTCTAATAGTGACACTTTCTTTGGGTCCATTTTCTTTCAAACCACTACAGATCTAAAGGAAAAAGTGACTGGATTCTACAGAATCTGAAATCTTCATATAATAAACGAGCCAAAAGAAGTGCAGAAAATATGAGGAACCTGAAATTACTACAAAATAATTTTAATGTGAGAGATGTGTAAGGTATTGATTCAAAAGAACTCTCAGAATTCCTACAGTGAAAATTAAAGAGAGGAAAATGATGCTAAAAGTGTGGAAATAACAAAAGAAAGTTTTTTGGCACCGAGCACAGCTATGACTCAGCCATGGGACTGAGCAAATTCACGGAGTGCCCAGCAGGCTTTTGCCTGGATATATTTCAGGAGCATTTCTAGGCCACTAAGATGAAACAGTTTTTATAGGCTCTAAAGAGTAAACACAGCTTATCTATGAAGGACGAAGCCTCAAATTAACATTGGAATTTTAAAATCAAGTGGCAGAAGAAACTAGAAAGAAATTTCCTGGAAAATTAAAACGAACTTGAATTTGTATTTTTAATTCTGAGGCTAAGCACACTAATAAAATAAGACCTGAAATCTAAATACCTTTTCTGCAATATATAAAAACTCAACATTTGTTACTATTATTTGCTTTTAGAGCTAAAGTAGCTCTATAGTAACATAAATAATATTTTTCATTTTTTGATTTTTACTTTTTATGCATTAATTCCTTCTCTAATAACTAACTTAACCACTATAAAATGTATATATACATTACACTGTATTCTTAAATTTGCTAAATTATTTGTCATACTGTATTCTTAAATTTGCTAAATAGTCTGTCAATTAAAAATGAAATATAATTATAAAACAGGTGGTCAAAGACAAAGAAGTGTTTGGAGAAGAAGGATGTGAGACAGCTGCAAGTGTCACCTGGGGCTTTAGGGGGCAGATGTGGGGACAAATTTTAGTGTGGGTGATTGGGGGAGGGTAAAATTGGTGAAAAAGGGACCCAAAAATGTATACATGCTAAGGACAGGAGTTCTGTCATGATATATTAGCAAATATGAAGCAGGAGTAGGTCAGGTCACTCCCAGACATGATGTAGCTTGAAAAAAGATTGGCATGCCCCAGTGGAGGCTTAGCAAGAAGTCAGTCAATGGAGGTGCCCACATAGAACCACGACGGCCAGGTGCCTTTATGTAATCAGCTCAGCCATTAGTTTGGGAATGAATGACATCATCAGGAAAATGCTTCAGGTTCTGGAAGCCTTCAGTCAGAGGCTGTCAGCAAACAGCACCCTCCCAACAGGGCGTTCCTGTAGGAACCATCGAGTAGCACACTTCCAAACCCACCACACCATGGTTACCCAGGCCTGGAGTCCGCATGCTCAGCCATCAAACTATTCTGGGTGCTTAAACCTATGAGTAATCATTCAAGGTGGGGTGATTAGAGATAAAAGTGGGGCAAATGACATGAAGAGTCAAAGTACTGCTCTATTCTGATGCTGGTATTGCTAAATGTTCTCAACGAAAAATTAAATATTATATCTTAGTCTAGAAGCAATTAGCAGCATATGGTCAATAAATAAAACCAAGACAAAATCTCTGTCTCTGTTTCTCTCCCATTCCCTCTCTCTCTCTCCCTTCCTCCCGTCCTTCACACCCTTCTTCCTAACCTTCCTCCATGTATGTGCATGTGTATGTGTGTACCTATGTGTGTAAGTACACTCGGAGGCTGCAGGAGGGTGCCAGTGTCCCCCTCTACTGCTCACCGCCTTATTACCTTGACACAGGCTCATTAAATGGGGAGCTGACTGCTGACTAAGCTGGTGGCAGGCAAGCCGCAGGGATAGTCCTGTATCTGCCTCATATAGCACTGGGTTATAGCTATATATTGTTACATCTGACTTCGTGTATAGATACTGAACATCTGAACTTAGGTGCTCATGCTTGCAAGGCAAGTGTTCATAGTCACTGAGCCATCTCCCCAGGCTGGTGTTTTCTTTCTTAACAGCAGGTATACACAAGTGTCCATGGCATAGTGAAAAGGATTATCTACAAGGGCCAGGTAGTGCAAGAATTAGTCTGGTCTCAACTTGAGAACAGAAACATTAATATTCAAAATATACCTGTGGACACGTGTCAAATTTTATTTTTGGTACAATTTTGCAAGTATAAGGAGGGATTGGGGTTTGCATTGATTATATGATATGAACAGACCAGGGTTCCAAATGTAAGCTGGCACCCAAGAAAGGATGCTCACATCAAACACCACAACTTGCCATCCTGAAGTTTTAAACATCAAGTTTTGCAAATATTAGAAATGTGCTTCAGTGGAGGCTGAAGATGTAGCTTAGATATTAAGAGCTCTCGTTGCTCTGGCAAGAAGGCTGGAATTCAGTTTCTAGCACCTGCTTGGGGTGGTAACTCATAAACACCTGTAACTCCAATTCCAGGAGATCTGGTGCTTTTTTTTTTTTTTTTGGCTTTTCTGGCCTCCATGGCCACCTGCACACACATTCAAAAATAAAAATAAATAAAAATTAAAACATAAACAATGCTTCAGGGTTGATGAGATGCAGAACTTGGAAGATTTAGGGCTGGGAATATGGGTCAGTATGTAAACAGTCCCTCAAAGTATGCAGAACTCAGTGTAGATCTCCGGCATCCATGTAGATGCCAAACAGGCGTGATGTTCTTCATGTGCATCAGAATGCGAAGACAGGAATTTGTTAGAACACGCTGTCTAGCCAGACTAGCTGGACCTGTGAGCTCCAGATTCAACTGAGGAACCATGCCTCAATGAATAAGGTGGGGAGCATTTGAGGAAGACTTCTAATATCAGCCATGGGCATATCTCTTCCTTTAAAGGGCTCAGAGGCCAGGTGTGGCTAGATGTAGGCACTGACCGAGTAGTCAGATACACCTGCACACTCACTCACATACACACACGCACACACGCATACACACACGCATGCACCCTTACGTGTGCAGACACAAGCACACTACATTTGTAAGAATGTGCTTTCAGCAGATGAACCAAGTTAAAGAGGAAACCATGAGCTGCCCTGGAGTTCTAGGCACTAGAGCTGAATGGCAGCTGAGTTGTGAGCAGAGCTAGCTGAAGGAATTCTGAAATTCGGGACTGATCACTCAGATTTCGATATTCAGGCCTTCCACACTCCAATGCGCTTGTAGACTTAAATAATGATCCCTGGGAAAGCGGCACTTTTTCTGCGGTTCTTCTACACAAAGAAAGCGAGCTGGAGAATCGCCAGGAGTATAGACACCCCTTATCATATGACCTATCTCATTTAATTGTTCTCTTAGTAAGACTATTTTTTTCCCTGTGTTCACTTTCCCTCTTCATTCCCCCAACAATTAATTCATTCTCCCAAACCATCAATATGAGTATCATAAAATAGAATTTATAAGAGTTCGTCCTCATATGGGGAAACAGAGAAAGCACGCCTTCAAAGAACTTGAGATTTCCCTTGCTGAATTTTTAATTAATAACAACTCGACAGCAGGAGCTTAAGGGCCTTCCGTGCCATTGCTCCGCTCTACTTTGCCTTCAGATCGGAGCAGAGACATCTGGCGAATGCCGGGCTGGAACGGCGTTTTGTTTTCTCTTTGTGAGCGTGCCTAGAAGTTTTGGATCATTTCTTCCTGATTTGAATTACTTTGCCCATGCTCGCATCCAGTTATCTCTAGCCTCCAAAGAGTCCTAGTAATGCGAAAACAACCGGCTCCAGTGGACAAGCCGGTGAAGCGAAGTGACCCATATTCTCCACAGCTTCACGACTAGGCCTCAGCTCTGGGAGAGAGAGCCTCTGCTGTGGCACAGAGGGCCCTTCGGTGAGAGCAAGACAACCATGTAAACTGGTTTGGTGAGTTGGCACTCTACATAATCGGTCTTCCCTCCTCTTCACACAGCCGGTGATCGTTTTTAAAGATTTCTTAAAATTATTTTTAATCACGTGTACACGTGAAGTGGATATGCATGTATGGGGCCAGGAGAGGCAAAAAGAGATCATTGCATCCCCTGGACGCTGTAGTCGCAGGTGGTTGTGAGCAACTTAACATGGATGCTGGGATCTGAACTTGCGTCTTCTGCAAGAGGAGTAGGCGCTCTTGCCCACTTAGCCACCTTTCCAGTCCCTGTCCACTGGTAATCTTAGCTGTTTGGAACACTGTAAGGATCCCCCAAAAAAGTTAGGTGCAGCAGTACCAGGCAGCAGAGAAGGGATGTCTGTGAAGAGCAAAGCTAGTTACTCCCAGTGTCCTTTACCAGCACACAGCGGGGAGCCCAGGCAGCCACTCCCCGAGCCCTTTACCAGAGCCCAGCAGGGAGCCCAGGGTCCTTTAGATGTGGTATGAAAAATATAATCCAGCCAACACGGGGATGTTTCCCTGTAGTCCTAGGCCCTTCAGCTCCCATCAGGTTTCCACACGTGCTGAAGGACAAGCTGGCATACACTTAGTGCACACACAAAACACACACTCGCATGCCACTTGATAGCTAGATGTTAGGAAAATAGTGCTGTTATGCGACCCAGTTGTGTGAATCAGAGTGCATATGCTAAAATTCCGGCGTGCCACTATGCAAGCCAGGCCATGTGGTCCACCACTACTGGAACGTCCTCCTGCAGCACATGTCTGTACATACATGTATACACATGCACACACAGACACGGTACACTTATTTTCATTCCCCACGGTGAGGGTTCACAGGGAAAAAGAAACAGTCTGTTTGCATTGCAAAATGCAACATTGTTTTCTGAATTTTTCACCTTGAGCAAAATGCCGACTGCCTTGCTGACAACCAGGAGCCAGGGAAGCTCCTACCTTTCAGAGCTCACGTTTTTTTCTCTTTCAGAGAAAAAGGCCTGGCCTCCCCTCCCCCACAGTGCAAAGGCTTACACAGAACAAATTAGTGCCTTTATTGGATCCGTGTTTCTAAAACACATTGCATTTTAGGATTCCCTTTGCCACTGGGTTTTTTTTTTCAACATGTTTTAGCATAGTTTCGATGCAGAAAACTCAGCTTCATTTATTTTTACCTGATAAGCCCACAAGACACAAGCCATGAGGCTATTTTGAAGCCAATTAGTAAGTCAGGTGAAGGAGAAAAAGAAAGCAGATGACCCTTGGCTTCTCAGAGTCTGAACTGGCACCTATTGCTTCCTGGATATAATACGGGTGAGGAGCCCCAAAATTAGTGTGTGTGTGTGTGTGTGTGTGTGTGTGTGTGTGTGATCTGTGTTTGGAGAGGAAAGAAGAAATTGCAGGGGAGAGATGGAGAAAGAGAGAGAAAGTGAGAGAGAATTTTATTTAGCATTCTGTCAGATTTCAGTTTCTCCAAAGATGACTTCCTGTGCTACTGATGCTGAGTTCTTTAAGCTGAACCCAGCTGAAAGTTCAGACACGCATTCATCATAACACTTGAAATCCAATCTTTGTTCCTTTTCCTTTTTCTTTGTAAAAAGTCATTACCAAACATATTGACTTCGAACCCTGGGGACTGAGAACCAGCAAAATTTGGAACAAGGATAATAGATAACAGGTTTTTGTGAGTTTGCCTCCCCCTTAGTAATAAAGAAAATGAAGAGAATGAGATTAAAGAAGAGAAATAAAAAGTGAATGAAGGCCCAAGACCGATGACCTCATCACTCTACAAATTAGTGTAGTGCACCCGGTTAAATGGAAAATGTTTTTAGAATTTCCAGAGACGACTAACTATGTCTCTGCTGTGTAGGGAGTGTTCATCATTCCTGACAAAAGGCAGTTACTTGGTGAGATTCCTTGCACTAGACAAATAGCAAGCTAATTCACAGTGGGAATTGTTAAATGATAGGTAATGATTTTTGCTTGAGAAATGTGTACTAATATCCCTTAACTGATTACCAAGGAGAATGTGGTCAATCTGGCCGCATTCCTCATTCAGACGGGCTGTAGGATTGTTTTAGTATTGGCATCGTCAGGCATCACCAGGCCAACGCATTCCACGCCCCATTGATTATTTTCAGCCTATTAGGATGTACGATTCATCGGTCATTTTCAAGAAGGCTTAGTTTCCTGTTCTGTTACAGCGTGGATCTGCATCCTTCCTGAAGGAGAGCAGAAGAGTACAGACAGGCTGGCATGTTTTTCAGGATCTACCAGAGGGCATGAGATGAGACTTCAAAGCCAGGCACCAGAAACAAGTCAAGTTTAGGGAATGAGAATCGTCATGAACCTCTGGTCATGGTAACATTCCTGGATTTTGGCATTACTGGGCATTTTGACTGGTGGTAACGAGTCATCAGCCGAAGATCATCATGGACCTGGTTTAATTTTGTGTGCAGGGGCACTGCAATTTTGCTATTCATGCAGGCTGGGGAAAATGTTTATGTAGCAGCATTTGAAGTGCAATCTCCAAGTTTCATAATCAAATATTTGACTCCTAGGAGATACTCAAATTTGATAACTGGGAGATAGATGCCAGGGAAAACATGTTTAAACATCACCCTTAGCTTTATAGTAGAACAAAATCCTTTTTCAAGGCTCCCTGGGACGCGGAGGAGAAATTCCCCATCACCCTTAGCCACAACAGCCGCATATCACTATTTCTAAATGAATTGTGGAAGATAGCACAGGAAGGAAAAGGAAGACTGGAAACAGAGGGACTGTTCCCTGATTGAGAGTCATTATCCTCTTTGACTCGTCAAATCAAATGCATGCTAGATCATTTCATCCCAAGTATAAATAAAGTCTGCAATGAGTCAGAAATGGCATTCGTTATGTAAAGATACATACATCTGACTGCTTTATTTTCCAAACCACATTTTCTCAAGACAATACCTGAGGATATTTTAGACATCAAGCAGTGTCTCACTGGAGCAATGAGTGGGTGAGAGCTTAGTTTTCAGGCTGTACTTGCAACTCATTCAGCTGCCAGCAGACGTAGGAACGGTCTTTCACTCTCTCCATCTTCAATTAATTTCATTCAACTACTTACGATGATAAAGCAAGGCCTAATTACTTACTGAGCAAGCAGTGAGAGGTCTATCAAGGTTGCCTTCTAAATCATTACTAAAGAAGAAAGAATGGAAGAGGAAGGGAAAGAAGGGAGGGAAGGAAATCGAAGGAAGAAAATGTCCTACCTTACTGAATTTTGTTGATTTTTAGGCTACTGTGTGAAGTATTAGGCTATTGTCTGATTAGTCGTGGCATCTTCATGCGTATGTATCACTGTGTTTCATTCACATGTGTTCCTCCTCCACTGCTCTCCCAGTGCCCTCTCTCAACTCCAGCTACCGTATGACTGAGCTAAACCGCTCTAGTATATCCCTGAAGGACTTTACGTCCGCAGGTCCTAGAGACAGTTATAGCCTACTGTTTGCAGTAGCCAGGAACTGAAACCAGACTGGACGTGTGGATAAGGAAAGTGGAGCACACACATACAATGGGGTATACAGAGCTGTGATAATGAAATGCTGACATCTGTAGGAAAGTGGATACAACTGGAAATCATCAGGTTAGGTGCTATCAGCCAGGCTCAGAAAGGCAAATGCACATCTTCTCCCATATGTAGAACCTATATTGAAAATTATACATTCATATACCTATGTGTACTTATGTATGTGTCTCTATGTTCCAAAACTTTAAGGGGAAGAAAACACCTTAAAGAGCTATGAAACAGGTGGTAATGGGATATATGTCATTAGAAAGCAGGAGACAGAGCTAACCGGGAGAAGAATGGGAAATTATCTGGCTGGCTGTTTGTTTAATAACATATGAATATTTCTTTATCTGACCTTTTTAGATCTCATTTCTTGTCATGTTGGGAATGAAACTCGGGACCTTTGGCATTCTGGGTATCTGCTCTACCATTCAACTACGTCCCTGGTATTCAGTGCTTTGAGACAGAGTCTCGTTCTGTGACTTCGTTTCATCTCAAATTGTGGCTCTCCTGCCTAATGCCTGCAGAACACTGGAATTACAGGCATGCACCATCACACAGTGGTCCTCTAACTGGCATTATAAGGCACTGTCAATTTTAACTTTATAAAAAATACAAAATACAGAATTTACTGTGCCTTCTTGTGATATATATATCATTGTTTCCATTTCTGGACAATAATAAGAATAAAAATGTTTATTCTTTCTTAGATGTGTCTATTTTACCTCTACTTTAATTGTAATGTACTTTTAATTTTGATTTACATAAATCTTTTTAATTATTTTAAATCGTGTGTGTGTGTGTGTGTGTGTGTGTGTTGGTCTGTCCTTTTTGCTCATCATGGCTTGACTTTAGTACTTCATATTATTTTTTAAAATCTTTAAAACTTTTCCTTACAATTTACTTTATTCAGTCTGCACACAACCGATCTCCTGAACATACAGCATGGCAAATGCATGTAGGTTAGAGGGCACCTTTAGTAACCGGTTCTCTCCTTCTACCATGTGCTCCTATGGATTCAAACTTGGGTCGTCAGATTTGGGAGCAATCGCTTTTGCAGTTCTGTGAAAGTCTTAGTGGTTCACTTTAGAGAAATAGTTTTTTGTTAGAAAATGAGTGAAAACTGTGAAGTACTGTTGTGTGACAGGAATTTTACTCTTTTGTGTGACACTGGAACTCCTTGCTTCGCGTGCCCTCTGAAGTAAAAGAGTAAGGTATGCTGGAAATTAAGACATTGTGAGATATGAAGCTTTAGGTAAGAAGTTAAATTAAGGCTCTCAAATGTGCGTTTAATTAAGATATTTAATTTGAAATGTCTGTGCTCTTTTTTTAATTCTAATTGATTATCAAAAGGTTTGTCCTTTTTAAAAAGTGTCCATTTTACCTGTTTCTTATATGTTTCTTTAGAATATTAAAGGGAACAATTGGATCTAGCAGTTCTCAATGTTTATCCAGTATGCTGCAGTTGCCACACTGGGGCAGTGTGTGTGTGTGTGTGTGTGTGTGTGTGTCTGTGTGTGTGTGTCTGTGTGTGTGTCTGTGTATTTCTAGCAAGTTCTTCCTGTGATCTGAGGCTTCTGTGTGAATGCTAGATTCATGAACATATAAAAAGAGGTGCAGTTTCTCTTCACTGGTGACTGAACGATCTTGATTACTTAATCTTTTTGCCTATACTTAGAAATGCCATGGGTAATGGTGTGTGGCATCTAGCTGGAAACTTTTAAATGAACTAATCTTCTGAATGGATGCAGACAACCTTTTATGAATGATAAGCAAATAGTGGGAAGGATCAACAAAGCTGAATTTGTAGGTGTCTCTGTGAGTTGTGATGGCCATGGATGGTTTTGTTGGCTGGCTGGTCGGCTAATTGGTCTGAGATGCTCTGTAGTCCAGGCTGGTCTGCAACTCACTATCTAGCCAATGATAGTCTTGAACCCCAGACAATCTTTCTACCTGCACTTCCCAAGTGCTGTGATCATAGACATGAGCTGTATGTCGGACAAAGAAAGTCTTTGAAATGGGTCTTTGCACTCTACTGGGTTTTGAAAGCTGCCCCAAAGATGATCAGAGAAATTGTAGTTGACTGATCTCCTAAAAAATGTGCCTCAGGGCTGTTAGAAATTGTGCTGTCTATGCCTCATTCAGTGTGGTTGTGTTCCTTATATCCCCATCACTACAGATGACAAAACCGAGGCATACAGTGAGGTATCAGGTCGTGGTTCAAAAGCCCTCCTCCTTAGACCACAAGTGGTTGTCATGCCCCCAAATTCAGAGACACTAGAGTTGCACAAAACCGCTGCAGTGAAGGTCATGTGTCTCTGAGTATCTGTGGATGTCTATATCATGACACCTTAAGCACTGCTTATCTACCCCACTCAGGGTTTCATTGGATAGGTAAGGTCTTTTGTATTTCCACACAAATTTTAGTGCCTTTTCTTTTTCTGTACGTGTTATTGGGATCCTATAGGATTAGTATATATGATATATAAATTGGCACTGCATTTGTATGCTGTGTATGATACCATAGCCTCTGTAAATATATTCTGCTGCTTCATGAACACGAGAGGTCTTTCAATACTCACATGTCTTCTGGCACACCCCTTTCCATGCTCTCCAGTCTCCACCGTAAAGATCGCATGTGCCTTGGCAATTTCTTCAGGCATGCTTGAATGGGGTGATCCTCCTGGTTTCTTTTCTGCATGTGCAGATCATCACACAAAGTGAAATAAGTCATCCTCACGAAGAGAAGTCTCGGGGGGAGGGAGTATCATAACTGAAATGGAGACTCCTCTCCTGGAGATGTGGGTGCGGAGAGGAGAGGAGAGGAGAACTAGAAAGAGTAAGAAAGAAAGTGATGGAAGTGAACTCTAAGGATGTATGAGATGTGATGATGAAACCTGCTTTTCTGTACAAGGAACATTTGCTAATAAAAATTCATGCCAATTGTTGCAAAAATCACCCAGCCATTCACATTCCAAAATAGTGATCTGAACATAGATTGAGGTCCTAGGGTAGATCAAGGCCAAGGTGAAATCTTCAGAAGAAGTGGACCACTTTCAGTGTGGACAGCAGTATCTACCACTTGCAGGACTCTGGATAAAGACTTTGTCCTAAGGCTGTTATTGACGAGGCCTAGAGGCCTCTGGAAGATGCAAGCATCCCTTTTCACAGCTTGTCCTGGTAGGGAGGGTGGGAAAGTTAGATGTTTCACAGAACACTCCGCCCAGAAATTGCGTACGTATTGTCACCACTCCCTTTAACACATCAGAGTTATAACCTGATCTATTATTTCTCTGTCTTTAATGACAGCCTTCAATTATGCTTTGATAGCTTCTTAGAAACAGGTAGAATAACAGATTCTTGGAAGCACAAACCTAGGATTAAATATGGACCTCAATACCTGCTAGTTTGTGGGTCTTTGTAAATCACCTAACCTTTCTGTGGCTCAATTTCTCTTTCAGAGCATTTGAAGGGAAAGAATAACTAGTTGTCTGATGGATGAGAGGCCACAGGTGAATGAACAGGGCAGAATTCTAAGTGATGGCAGTTGGGACTGGTTGCTGCTTGCCTGTTTTGGACACTGCACTGAGTACCAGACACATCCTACTCTGGTCCTCTCAAGGCTGTACCTGCGTACCTCCTCCTCTGTACGGTAAAGAAAGAGAACAGGGGAAACTGCCTTCCTTCATGCTGAGAATGATAAGGAGGCATATTAGAGATTCAATACCACTGACTGACTGCAAGGCTCAACCTTCTGTTGCCCTAGCTAGGCTCTCAGCTGCTCGCTCATTGGTGGTTCTCCCAAACAGCCTTGTCTTTTAAGGTGACCCTCTCTGTCATCTCTACACTTCACCACAGTGAATCACTCTATATCTTCCTATATGTAGCATCTCCCCATAGGTTATCCATGTCATCTGAATCTGGAACATTCTGCCTGAACTGTTGGATAGCTTATGCCTTCCACTGCTTACAATCTTGGAAAGATTTCCTGACTCTCACTACCTAAAGATCAAAAAACTCTCTCAACCTGAAATTCAAGGTTCTGACCCATGTTTATGATTGAGTCTAGCAGCCATGGACACAGACCTCCTCTCTATCTGGGGAACTTTTGATATCGTTGTTCCAAGTGCCTTGAACTCTGTGACAGAAAAACTTTGCAATGTGCCATTTCTATCTCCAGCTATATCCTCTTCCTAACCATTTCTGCCCAACATCAATGGGCTGTATATATCAGATGCATGAAGTTCCTTGGAGATGCTCATTAAGGCATTAGAACTTGGTGATTATCTGTATGAGCAGTGGTTCCAAAGTTAATTGCCTCTCAGAATCAAATAGATATGAACTGCTATGGTTTGAATATGGTTAAGTGTTTGGAGTTGAGGGTGATATTATTGGGAAGTGGTAGAATCTTTAGGTGAAAGGTTTTTAGTGAGATATTTTTCATATTTTCACAGATGGCCTTGAGTCATCTATGGAGATTTGAGATCTCAGCCCTACCTTTGCCTTTTTGGTTTCCTTACCATGAGGTGGAAAGTTTTCTCTGCTAACCACCCCTCCTCCACACACACCCCTCAGCACACTCACCAGAGGCCTAAAGCAATAGATCTTACTAACCTTGGACTAAGTAAACTCTTTTTGTAGGTTAATAATCTCAGGTATTTTGTTACAGTGACAGAAATTGACATAACATATTCATGAACACACACATGGAATGAATGAATGAATGATCACTTTCCTAAGGTTCTCTGAATTGCTACAGGATCCCAGACATTAGTAGGCCTCTAATCCATGTCAGAGCTGTCTTCTCTGGTGGATAGCCCACAACCATGCTAGCTGTATTAATTTACTTTAGAACTTCTGAGTTTTGATCTCTCAAGAATCAAATAGAGTATATCAGTTGACAAGAAGCTGAGCATCAGAGAGGAAGAGTAACTTTGTTTAAGGCCACTCGGTTCTCATCAAAATGGGCTTCACAGCTATGTGGCTCCACGTGAACCTCCACCCTATATTCCTCTCAGTGTGTCTGAGTACGTGTTCTGCCATGGCTCCTTCTGTATCTCAGACTTCCACTATTTAAGTAACTCTGTAGACTTGTATTCCTTCCTTCCTGCTTCTGTGACAAAACACTGACCAATACAACCTGAGGAAGGAAGAATTTTTTGCCTTACACTTCAGTGTCACAGTTTGTCACTGAGGGAGGTTAGGGCAGAAGTTCAAGCAGAAAACTGGAGGCAGGGACCGAAGCAGACACCCTGGGGGGAACACTGTTTACTGGATTACCCCTGGCTTGAATGGTTTTTTTTTTTTAAAAAAAATGTTGTTCAGGACCACCTGCTTTCGATCAGCACCACCTATAATGAGTGGGTCCTATTACAATCATTAATTAAGAAAATGCCCACAAGCTAGTCTGATGGAGGCAGCCTTAACTAAGGTTTCCTTTCCAAGGAAAAGAAACTAGCTTGTATCAATTGAAAACAAACAAACTAGCCATCACAAGCCTCAAGGTTATCTCAGATGACCTTCCCAGGATCCTAGAATCTCCAGTATGCTGGGGTCTCCACTGCAGTTGATGCTGCGCCTTCACTGATGGCCTCTAACCGTGTTGAACACTGATGATACTGTATGTCTTTCTGCAAACTCGGAGGTGATCACATCAGACCAATATCTTTATACAAGAGTACAAACAAGTGAGCATATACACTTGCAAACCCACACAACATCCACATTCACATACACACGGGAAAGTGGAGATATAGAGAGAAACATAGAGACAGAGAAAGAGTGCCAGACGCAGAAAGACAGGAGATGGGGGTGAGAGGGAGAGAGATCTTTTTTTCTCTTTGCATCCTCACTTAACTGATTTCAGACTAAGAATGGAAAGTGGGATTTCTTTGTGAGCAGGTTCTGTCTGGATGCATCCATGTTCAACAGGAAGTCCCCTGTTGCTGTGTCTCTGTAGTGCCATGCCATCTTCCTGCATTTCTCTTTCCCAACATGGTCTTTATTTTAACCTTTGAAGTGTCCCAGAATATAAAAGCAGACAGGGACACAGAAATCTGGGAGTGGCTTGAAATCCGTAGAGATGACAGTAAGAGGGAACACACTCTACTCTTCCTTTCCAAATGACAAACTGAAGACTGAGCCTGCCAGGCACTCAAGGCCCTCATCAAACTCCCTTAGGTGGAAAAGGAAGGTCATGTTAGCCCCAATCCAATGTGTATTGCATGCTCTTAGGTGTGGCTTGGGATGCAAGCAGGCTTTAACCTAACTAAGGGAAATATAATTTGAAAATCATGGAGATTACACAAACTGTTTCAAGAAGCAGATCAATAAAACACATCTGGCATGGGAAGCCAAAGTGCAAGGCGCAACAGACAGCTCACCATCTAGACACAAAGAGCTGACTCCTAGAAAACAGACTTCACGAGTCTGATGAAAGATACTGGTATGTTTGTGCAGCGAAAATTCATTAAGTACAGGAGAGAGGGATGAGGGAGGACTGGGGAAGATGAGGGGGGAGGCTCAATGGCAAGGACAAATATAATTATAGCTATTACTTTTTTCTCCTAAAGTAGCTACTTGTGGTGCTCAGAAACTCTGATGTGTTTTTATGTTGCAGTTTGTGGTGATTGGGGCAAGTGTCTTGACATTTGCAAGGTTTTACTGCTATTAAAAAAGAGTGATGTCACCAAGAGGAAAGAGAGGCGACAAAGAAAATTAATTAACACCCCCCATCTAACAAAGCAAAGTGAGTTAAACAATGGTTGCCTCACACTGTGTACTTCTAAACAGTCAAGGAGGAGAAGTAAAGCTTTTAACCCCCTATATTCTGAGTTGAGCACATGACCAAAGGGATTCCAAGAGGCCTGAAGGGTACTTGGTGTAGAAAGCCGCGCAGGCTAAAACACAGGTCACCCATTCAGACTCTTCAACAGTGAATATGTTGCTTTCTACACAGAGGGCAGCAGATGGAGCACCGTAGGGAATGTTTTCCCTAAATCTACTTTGCCTCCAAGCATATTGACAGGGAATATTATTAGCTTTGTCACACATCAGATGGAGATGGGGAACCAGCTGGTCATGTTAAACCAATGAGAGTCCAGGAGGTCCTCATGGACTGGTTCTGTGGGAGGATGATCTTTTACTTTGCAGACAACAGTGTCACCATAAAAGCTACAGTGGGCTTGAAGCAACCCTAGAAAAAACAGTGGCTTTCTGGAAAAGCTTTGATGGCATGGAAACGAATATCATCATAAGTGGTTCCACGGTTTGTTATTAGATGGGGATTTATGGAGCATGTGCCCTGTGGCTAGAATTGCGAGTCACATTTAGAGGGACAGAAGAGAAATATATAAAAAAAATCCCTGTGAGAGTTTATAATCCAGCTGGAATAGAAAGATACGGACAGGTGCAGAATATAATGGTTTGTATGCCCAGTGTGTGTGTGTGTGTGTGTGTGTGTGTGTGTGTGTGTGTGTGTGTTACACATAGTCATCATCATTTTATCATCTTTTGGTCCCCCCACCAGAGCACACAACAAAACCAAGTTCTTTTTGTAAAGCAGGCATCTTATCATTTATACAGATTCCTCAGAGTCTCTGTATATTTTATATTGCCTCTAGGTGACTCATAATATTCTGTAAGCAAATATTATACAGCATTATCTGAAAACTATGACAAGAAGAAAGTCTCTGACTACTCCTTACAGACACAGTGTTCTTGTTCTAAATATTTCAATGTGAGCTTGGTTAAATCATGGGAACAGGACCTAAAAACACTGAGAGCTGTGAGGGCTAACTGTGTGGGCATGTATTCACACACACACACACACACACACACACACACACACACACACTAGAGAAAGAGTTTATTGATCTTCTTATAGGCAGATATAAATAGACAGTCATGTTTCCCAATCTAATAAAGTGTTTGTTTGCAGGGAGAATGGAAGAATTCCCGTTTCACTTTTCCAGCACATGGCCAAGGAATGTTAGCCTGAATCACAGCATCTGATCATCACAACATGGCTAATTCACTGAAGGAAGGAATCATGACACAGCCAGGGCTAGTTTGAAAATTTCCACTTACCGATAGTCATGTCCATCATGAGGTCATGAGATGAGCTGCTGGTTCCAATGCTGAACAAATGGCCATTTGTTCCATAAAATGCAAGTATCAATGATGAGAGAGAGATGATTGTGAACTGACAGTGTCACAAGATATTTTGGAGACGACTGGGAAGCCGGAAGGAGGGAAAAAAAGCCCTCTGCCTGTGGGAATCATCCTTAGGGGTGCCATTTTTTTTTTCAGGGATTACACCTGCTGCTCATCTCAGGATGTTTCCAAGCATTCTAATGACTCATAGAGACTTCTCATCAGTGGCCAAGTAACTGTGACTTTAATAGTCACACACAAAGCAGAGAGAAGGGGCTGGGGAGATGGCTCAGCGGATAAATTGCTGGCTGAACAAGCATGAGGACCAGAGATTAGATGCTGAATTTGGACCACCAGAACCCTCATAAAACACCAGGAGGGCATGGTGGATCCCCTGTAAATTCTACAATTTGGGGACACTTAAGTCAGTTGTTCTAAGAGAACAAACAGATGATCAGATAAAAACATGGATGTGCAGGCTGAGAGGACCTCACAACACCCAACACACCAGACACAGTGTATTTTCAAAGGCATGAAGTGCCCCAGGCACTGCCCTTTCCAGAAACGTGATTCTTAAGCAAATAGACTCTCGTCCATCTTCCCCTCTTAAATAGTCTGTAGGTCACCGCAAGGTAGTGGGCTTACCGGGAAGATACAGCATGTCTGACCCTGGTGGCTTCATGGCGGCTCTCTCCCTGACCAAGTCTTCTTCCCAGCATACTGTTCTCTTTTCCCCGCCTATCTAAGTCCTGCCCTATCAAAAGGCCCAGGCAGCTTTCTTTATTAACCAATGAAAGTAACACAAAATATAGAAGAACCCTCCTACACCAGAAAAGACTTGTCCCACACATGTGAAGACACTTCTACACACATACACACATGAGCTCACACATATGCCAATGGCACAGACACCACATAAACAACACTCAAAAATAAAAATAAGCAAACAAATAAAAATGAATTCATAAAAGTCTTACAGAGAGATTTCCCTCTAAAATTAGGCCTTAATTATTTGCACATCAATACGAATGAGCTTAAGTCAGCACTTGCAAAGATCCTCAGGCAGATCTGTCCCCTGGTAAGGTTCGTAACAACAGGTCCTGGTCAGAATCCCTACTGTCAAATTAACTCACCTATCAGGAGAATGGAGTCTCAAAGGTTAACATAAAAAAAAACCTCTCAGGGAGAAATTTATGCTTCTCTTGTAAGAAACAAACTTCTAATATTTAGTTCAATAACAGAAAAACACATGAATGACAGCACAAAGTATGTGAGGGGCTAACTAACTACACTTAAGTCAGTTGTTCTAAGAGAACAAACAGATGATCAGATAAAAACATGGATGTGCAGGCTGAGAGGACCTCACAACACCCAAGACACCAGACACAGTGTATTTTCAAAGGCATGAAGTGCCCCAGGCACTGCCCTTTCCAGAAACATGATTCTTAAGCAAATAGACTCTCGTCCATCTTCCCCTCACATCTTCACACGTGGCCATGCAATGCACATCATGAAAGGACAAAGTATACTCTGTGTCCACATGCCGTTGTCTGGTCTCATCTGTTTCTGCTTCTTTCTCCTTCCATTGTCTCCAAGTAGAGTCTGTTTGCACTAAATTGTACTAAGCTTAAGCAACAATTCAAAGTGTGCTTCAGAGGGGAACAGTTAGACTAACTCAACTGTTCCTGTTTGTCAAGCAACTCAAAGTGATACAGGAGTTAAAATGTCAAAGTTGACCTCCTGTCTCCATTTCCAACCCCTAATTTAGAAGTTGAAATGCCTACATTACAGAGACAGTAAGATAGAGACCAGGATTCCCTTGAATTCCTTCATGGTTTCTGTAACGAGATGCTTGTAAACCACCCAGACAGTTGTAAGATAATAACTTCTCATTCACTGCCTTAATGTCAATGTGGTCTCCCTCCTTTTACACTCTGAGAGGAAATCCATTCCCATTCTTTTTCAAATACTTATTTAAAGTTATCTTTTAAAATTTCATATGTATGCATTGATTTACATCACTTTCCTCCCCCTCCTATCACCCCTCCCAGTCCACCACTTCCCATTCCCTCTCAAATTTGTAATTTCTTTTTTCTTTAATCATATATATGTATATAAATATATTAAACATATAAACATATAAATGCAACCTGAAGCGTCTTTACTTGCATGTATGTCTCTGCTTGCATGTGCATGTCATGTGTGAGTGTGTGTGTGTGCATATGCATGCAGGCATGCACATATGTGCATGTGTAGGTACCCACGGAGGCCAGAAGAGGAAGTAAGATTCTCTAGAGCTATAGTTACAGGTGGTTTCGAACTTTCTGCCTGGGGTGCTAGGAGCCAAATTCAGGTTCCCTTTAAGGGCAGAAAGTACTCTTACTCGCTGAGCTATCGTTCCATCCCCACATTCTAATTCTTTGTTGATTGAGAATATGTAATAATGTGTGAATTATTTGTCTTGCTTAGCTAAATCTGTCTTTTTAGCTTTTAAAGATGAGTCTCATACTGCAGCTCAATGTAGCCTTGAACTCACTTTGTAGCTGAGGATGGTCTTGAACTCCAGATTTTCTACTTCCCATGTCCAGACGATAGGCACAAGCTACCACACCCAACTCACTTTTCATATTTGAACATGGAAAATTTGACAAGATCATTCTGGTACTTGAGATTTGTGTGGGACTTTATGACCTCCTTTTGTATGATCTCACCCAGATGTGCAGACTGCCAGTCCAAAGGAAACACTGTTTCCTCATGTTCTGGCTATTAGACAAAAGCCAGCATTTCTCAGGAACTTGTAGCCATTTCCCTCCTCACCAGCAGAAGGCACAAATGGCTATCTACGGTGCCTATTAGCACACTAAAGTGCACACTGCCTCTGGGCTCCCTCAGTATCACAAGTGCATGTTGGCAGACTTCAAAGCCCACATGGACATTTTGGCACTACCATACCCTAATGTGTCTCTAGTCCCTGGGCTCCCACCCTGCCTCTCATTTCTCCATATAACCCTTGGATATGAGCTTTCTCAATCCTCTTCTCTTCTGTCTGCTCTTTCTTTGTCTTTATCTCTCACTCTCCCCTGCCCCTCCTCTCCTCTCATGGCCATGTCCAGTCTGCTGGCCATACTCAGTCTATTGCTTTTTTTCTCTTTTCTGGACTTTTCTAGATGCCTCTGGCAGTTTTTGTTGCTATACCTACAATAAAACTTTCCCCTTAACCATGCCTTGGAGGAAATGTTGCCAGTTTATACGCAGACATTCCTAATTATGCATTATATACAGTGGAAAATACATATATAACTGTGGAAAACATTATAACTGGATTCATCTACCTGCTCTTCTTTCATTGACCCACGTATTCATTTACCAAGCATTAACTATCTATTATGCACCATGGTTTCTATGGTACGTTCATTTTATAAGGCTGCTGTAACCATGTACCATAAGCGAATGTCCTAAAACACAGCTGTGTAAACATAGCACATGATCATTCGTTGTGTGTTTCAAAGTGTCAACAAAAGAGAATTTCCCAAGCTATCAACACAAAGAAACATTCAATGTTCAATGCACTAGAAATGCCGATTGCCCTGATCTCTGATCTGATTACTGCCTACTCCATCCATGCACTGAATAACTCACATGTGCACGTGTGTTAATTAAATATAAGTAAAAATACAGGATTACCACACTCTGTCAAGCATCTCAAAGTAACTATCAATGCCTGTTGTAAAAAGTGTACTGCCCAATGTATCAACCAAATACTGCAAAACTGTAGTGGTTCATTAGCATATTTATACATGCAACCATTGACTAGTTTAGAGTTTAAAATATCCATCCCATTCCCACATGCATACATGTTCATGCCCAGGTGTACACACACATCCCAGGATTCCTGCCTCTACCTTTCCTGAATAACTGCTAATTGGTTACAATATTTATATTGTCCAGGAATTATCACTGAATAGGAATGGGGTAATATAGATTTGTACCCTGTAAAGCACAAATTACATTTTGCTAACATCACATCATTTTGGCTCCTTGTTTTAACATTTAGTGTTGTTGTTTGAATGAGATGCACCACCACCGCAAATTCCAGGCTCATGCGTTGGAACGACTGGTCCCCAGCTCCCAGAACTGTTTTGGAAGGGTGCAGAACTTTGTTAGGCACACGGTAGCCAGCCACTTTCCCATACCTGCTGCTGTCCCCTACCCTTCACAATAAACAGTGGGCCATAACCCCTCAAACTGGGATCTGCCTTGAAGGCTTCCTTTCTCAAGTTGCTTGCTGCCAGGTGTTTGCTGGCAGCAGCAAGAAGAGCAAATAATACACCCCCCAAAAAAAAAACTCACCTGAAAATGTTTCTGTTGTACCTTTAAAATTTCTCAGGGAAATAACTTGCTAATTTTTCCATGGCTCTTTTACAATTCTGTAGGCTTGATGATACCTGTGATAGACAGTGGAAGACATAACTACCTTGTGCCTCAGTGTCCAGATAATATTTAGAAGACTTTGTTCATTCTAGGAGCCTAATTGCCATTAATGACCAAATCTTCTTGTAGAAACTAGCGTCTCTTTCTCAGAGGATTTAGCGTAGGAAGAGCAATCAGCCATAAGAACTTTCTAGAAGCTGAAGCTTTGGAGTGTGGTCAGAACAAGTTTCTTCAGGCCCCTTTCTTAATTGGTTGTGAAAAGTCTGCTGGATGTCACAGTTGGTTCTGAGTGTTTTGGAGGAGGACACTGCCTAAGTTCAAAATCCATGTGCTCAGCAACCCTGTAGTGAGCTAGTGAAAGGTGTCTGCCACACACAGCAGAACGGGAGTGTAATGAATCAGAAAAGGATGTGTTTTGTGCAGTAAGCACTTTCCACACTCTTTCCTGCACTGGTACATTTATGCTGAAATGGTCCATTTATTTTAATCCTAAATAGGGTCCCCAGACAAGGCTGGAAATGAAAGAGAAGTAAAGGAAAGTATTCCTATTTCAGAACAAACTTAATTCAGATAAGAAATAAAAAAAAAAACAAACCACTCACTTAGACCTCAGTAAAATTGAATTTTTACGGTACCTACACATTTCTACTATAGAATTTTGCTACCAAAGCTTCCTCCTTACCTTACAATCTTGATGGGACAGGCAATAAATAAATCATCCTCAGTTCTCATCACAAGTGTGTCTCCACTGCCCTCCTGTATCTCAGAAGAGTAATGGAAAGGGCAAGTTGGAACCATCTGTTGAGTTACAGATCTTCAATTTGTGGGTTCCAAAAATGAATCTGTGTGTATCTTCTATTCGACCCAGGGAAGAGGGGTCCACATGCAAGGTCGAGGGTCCACCCTTCCACAGCCTCTTAGAGGAGAACCCAAAACACTGTCAGAAGAAGAAAACTGCACGGCACAAATAAAAGAGTTTTAGAACTCTACATCTCTCCGTGATGTCCAGAAACGTTAAACAACCGTGCAAACAAACAAAAACAAACCCATTTGCTCAATTAACATAGTTAGACAGATGGTGATAACACACTGAGAAAACCCAGGATCTGCCAGCGTTGGTGAACGCATGTGTAGTGCAGTTACAATGAATTACCTCCACAGCAGTGGTTCGCTGGTTAACAGCAAAATGTGGTCATTCTGATGGCCAATTTGTAAATGAGAAAGGGCAGCAGATACTCTTAAAAGTTAAAGTACAGGCATCCTAGAATATATGTGGGAGGTGCCCTGATAGGCTCCTGTGTTTGAAAACTTGGCCCCCAGGTGGTGGTGCTTTAATCTAGGAGGTGAGGTCGCTCTGGAGGAAACAGGCGATGGGGTGGAGGGGGATTGAGATTGTATAGTCCCATTGTGATTCCTGTTCACCCTGTGTTTCCAAGATAAGAAACTGGGACTTGAACCTATGACGTAAGCTAAGGCTGGAGTCTAAGAACACTGGTATGATGTCATGGTGGTCATGGTGCAGGAGGTGAGATATTTTTAGTGTTGGTGCCTAGAATATATAGAACTTGAGGTGGGAAAAATAACCATCAAGATATCCTGGTTAGCTTGTTTGTTCCTACAGAGTCATTTTCAGACGCACTTCAGTCTTACGCTGCTGTTCATACCCATTAACCCAAGGTTGATAATGAAGAGAAATGAAGAAACATGAGGAGAAAGAAACTGCTTGTCTGGGTATGTTAAGGCAGAAGTCAGTCGACATCTGACCAATATTCAGCAATATAAAAGTTTATGGCACTTAGTGGTTAAAAAACAGCAAATTGGAATCAAGTCACCTATAGACGATTCATTTAAAAATCACACTGAAGCTGGGAAGTGATGGTGCACCCCTTTAATCCCAGCACTTGAGGGGCAGAGGCAGGCAGTCTGTGAGTTTGAGGCCAGTCTTGTCTACCAAGCAAGTTTCAGTACTGCCAGGACTGTTACACAGAGAAAACTTGTACCAAAAAAAAAAAAAGAAAGAAAGAAAGAAAGGAAGGAAGGAAGGAAGAAAGAAAGAAGGAAGCTATTAAGTTATTCCTATGAGTTATGAGTTTTAGGCAGCTTTAAAAATAAAATAAATAATTTCATGTTGAAGTGTAACCTTTGTCAAACAATCTTATTCCTCATCAATACATGTCTAACATGGACAAAACCAAACCCCAAATTCCACCTGATTGGTTCTTGGATCATAAATACCATGAATTTTTCAGCTTCACCATTCTTTTCCGAATGCAAAGGCATCCAGAGAACACAAACCCATAAAATGTTTGCCTAAACAAGGGTCACTTTGTCTTGGATGGCAATCTGTCATCCAAGAAAGAAGCCAACCCCAGTGTCCCAGCTCCTTCAGCTTGTCCATATCTGGAAGACTCATAAAGCCTTGCATGTTCCGCTGGGCTCATTAAAATCCACCATAGGAGAAACCTTATTTCTGCCAAAGTGTTTCTGATCTTGGTACTTCTGCTTATAAATATGATTGATTCATACTGTAACGTATTGTGGGGACACTAGAACAAGCAAGAATGTATAAAATTCTAAAAGCAACATGACATTCATCATAGAAAGAAGTCTGAATATGGAAGACTGGCATATAGCAAATACTCTATTTAGTCTACATGAAGTAAAGGATAATTCATTAAAATTATATTAACTTAAAACAAGGAAAAAATTTAATGTCTTTGAAGGTAGGAATGTCAGACTAAACATATTTTTTTCTTCCCATCTTTACTTTCAAACAATGAGACCATACCCTGAGGAATGAGAGCACCTTTGACTAGAATTTTAGATGATTTCCTTATACACCTTAAAGTTACAGTTAAGACTTGTATTTCTTAATTTGAATAGAGCTGAAATCAATTGAGCAACACAGAACCACAATATATAAGGTGAAGACAGCCACCAGGGAAGGCAGCAGCCACAACATAGGGAGAAATGTTCCTATTCACACAGCTTTTGGTAAGTAGTTCATTGACCATAAGGTCCAGACAGTAAAAATAGATGGATAGAAACTATAAAACTCATAATATTAGAAAAATGTTAGTTTTATACACCAACTAGTTATAGACACCCTTTGGTACCCACAGGGTATTGGTTCCTGAAACTCCTGCAGATTCTCCAACCCAGTGATGCTCAAATCTCTTATATAAAATGTTACAGGATTTTTTCACAACCACCTATATAATTTATATAATCTTTAGATGATTTATAATATATAATACAACACACATATAAATAAATAGTTTCTGTTACTGTGCTGTTAATGGAGTGATAAAAATGATGATTGTACATATTTAAAGTCTATGGTTAACTTCTTGGGCATAAAAAATGCAAATATGAAGAGCACCTGTGTTCTTTGGTAATTAACTCTTGACCTGGTACAGTTCCCTGAAGGTTAAACAGCCAAGGGTGACTTGTCAAGTGCCCATGAAATCTGTCTTTACATGATCTGGATACTATATGGTCTGCTAGTCCACAAATTTACCTTACCCCAGCTTCAGGTCGTTATTAGATCTGACGTGGGAATCCCTTCTGTGTGTTGTGATTACCATTAACGAATTAAAAAAAAACTGCTTTGGACCTATAGCAGCACAGAACTTAGGTAGGCAGGGAAGACAGAACTGAATGCTGAAAGAAGGCAGAGTCAGAGAGAAGCATTGGAGCTGCCTGAGGCAGACACTGGGAACTTTAGCCAGTAAGCCACTGTCACGTGACAATACACAGATTGATAGGCATGGGTTAAATTAATATAAAAGCCAATAAGAAACTTGAGCTTATGGGCCAAGCAATGATTTAATTAGTACAGTTTTTGTGTGATTATTTTGGGTCTAAGCTAGCTGGGTGGCCAGGAAGAACAAGAGGCCTCCTTCCAACATAGATCCAAGTGATTTGTGGGATTTGGAAGTGAGAAGTGGAAGACACCAGATCCACATATGTAGCTATTCTTACCTGCAATTCTTACCACAGCGATCCTCTATATTAAATGGTCTATGAGACCTGACAAATGTCCTGTGAGGATCCACATACTTTGCTCTGCAGATAGGCAATGATGCTGACGTCAGACAAAGTGCCTGAGGAAGTTGTCCTGAAGGACAAGAGAGGAAAGAACTGTTCCCACAGGAGAGCCCTCAATGGGCGCATACCACATACTCTGCCTGGGGAAAGGTTCTGCATTGACTCATTAGTGATTGTCCTAGTTGGTGTTTCTATTGCTGTCAAGAGACAGCATGGCCATAGCAACTTTTATAAAGGAAAACATTTCATCGGAGTGGCTTGCTTACAGTTTCAGAGGTTCGGTCCATTATCATCATGGTGGGACAAGGCAGTATGCAGGCTGACATGGTGCTGGAGAAGTAGCTGAGAGTCCTACATTCAGCAGGCAACAGGAAGTATACTGAGATACTGGGTGGTATTTTGAGCATATATGAGACCTCAAAGCCCACCTCCACAGTGACACACTTCCCCCAACAGGGCCACACCTTCTCCAAAAAGGCCATACCTCCCATTAGTGCCACTCCCTTTGGGGGTCATTTCTTTCAAACTACCAAAGTAACCAATGATGGTTTCAGCAGATCATCTAAAAAATACTGGAGAACTGGAAGCATGGATATGATGTAAAGGTTCTTCAGGATGAGCCCAAAATACCAACATTTCTATTTCCTTTAAGTACTCACAAAAGGTCACCTAAAAATTAAAACAACAACATAAATAAATAAACATGTGGGCAAAGTAATCTGCTCTCCTGATGTCTGTCAACATCTTCCACAATCATTTCAGTGTTGAAACTTAGGAGCAGAGGGGACATATTTTCATGGTTTGAGGCTAGGCAAAAGCTTAATACTTAGGAGTTTAGAAAAAAATGAAACTGCTAATGTATGTAGCAGCTTGCAATCTGCATGAGTAAACTACTATGATAGCAAATCTCAAGGGCACCATCCCATGTCCCACGGTACCTCCAACACCATTCCCTCTTAAAGGAGGTCATAATTTGTCTTTAAGATATCACTATGGCTAGAATGTGAAACACCTTTCATAAGCTCCTGTGCTTCAATACTCTGTTCCCAGATGGTTGCACTGTTTAGGGAGGCGTGAAACCTTTAGGAAATGGGGGCCCAGCTTCATAAGATCCTCCTCTTACACTAATTCAGTTCCCAAGAACTAACTTGGATTCTGTTCTTTTGAGACCTAACCCAGCATGGAAGTTTGAGATCCGATTACTTTTAAAGGTCCCAGCATCTCTCAACTACTCTACACAAGGGACAAAATGCAACATGCGGTAATGTCAGACTCTATCCAAACCTCACAAGCATGCTAGGCTGCTTTAAGCAACCCTCAGTGTCTTTCTTAAGCTTTTGAAAACACACAGTGGGGGTGTTCCATGCAGAGCTGTAGAGAGATCCAAGAGCTGCCATGTCCAATCCCTTTCTTTCCAGGTGCTGAAAGCCATGCACATGCTTAACAATAGACTCAGAACCTTAAGCTCACATTATTCTTTGTTCTTCCAGGATGCCAAGGTGCCGATGCTCTAACATGTAACTCCGGAGTTCCCAGATGTGTGGCCTGGATCCTCAGTGAGGCTGCAAGCAGACACTTTTCTTACATTTCTTTCTTTTCTTTTCTTTTTTGTTTCTTCTTCTTCTTCTTCTTCTTTTTTTTTTAACAGAATAGCAAGTAAAACAATGGGAGAAATAATTCTCATGTCTGTTAAGAGTTTCACCCGGCTACCTCGCAGGGTTAAACATTAATGCATTTCCAGTTCTTTCATAGCACACACTGGTGATTTTCTGGCTATAAGTTATAACAAAGTTTATCATTCAAATGGCCCCCTAAAGTGTAAGTTGTCTTAGAGGAGTAAATAGTGTCTAATATATCTGGTTTTTTTTCTAGTAAAGGAGAGGAAAAAGAAAACTAAATAATATGAAAAAGAAACAGGAGGGAAAATTAAAAACATAAGTAGCAGCGGTTTTAGCCCCGGTGGAAAACATACATTTATTGGGAGAAGTCTCAGCAGGAATGCTGGAAATCTCCCATTTTCTAGTTCAATTACAACATCAGGATCTTAGATATTGATAAGAGGCTTGTTTCTGAGAGCTTCGATGCTGAATCAATACAGTCCTAAGTGATCTATTACAAGTCCTGCAGAAAATGTCCTACCATTTTTAATAAATTGTTCCATAGCCTTCAATTTATTTTTTCTTACACATTTAGTCATTGTTTAAATTACTGTTTTACTGAAATGAAATAATGAATGTGGGGAATTTAGTGGAAATAATACTGTGAGTTGCTAGCCAGCCACCCTGGTTGCTCTGTCTATAGATTTCTATAAAGGCATTAGTTGAGCCATCAACTTCGGCTACACAGAAGATTCTTTTCGGAAAACCTTAGACTGGCACTTTGTCATAACAATTCACTGGATTTAGGTTTGAGAGTACCCTCCAGATGGCATGCAGATGAGTGTCTGTATTACCTCTAATTGACTTGCATAGTCAGCCACACTTGAAACACTTGCCTCTGCTGGATACGGCTTGGCTGTTGACATAAGACAGAATCTGTGCTACTCTTATACCAAGCACACTAGAAAGGGTCCCATAGTCCTTCCCAAACTCCGTATCTTTGCCAGATGACAACCATCTTTTTACTATGAAATGAGGCTTTCACCGCATAATTGTAAATAAAACTTAGAATCATATGCCTCTGGGGGAAAAGACATACTGACTAGAAGTCAACAATACTGACGGTATTGTTGAGGTAATATTGAGAAACATCCCCACATATTCTGGCTATCGATGATGTACAGGATGTGATTTGACATGACTCTCTATGCATATAGCAGCAGGTATTGGACATATTCTCTTGACAAAGAGAATGCACATAGGTAGACACATGTTGGCCGAGAATTTGTACTTGCAAAATATCCTTAAATGGAAAAGTATCAATGTAGTAGGGATGAAAGTAAAATTGTCATAGCAAATTTACACATGAAGGCTTCTGCATAGGGTTTCTGGACAATATGATTTAAAAGAACCCAGAATGGACCATTTGGCCATTAATATCCCTCTTCTACCACTTGTTAGCTGATGGATACTACAAGATATACCTGTCCCATGAATATGATCTTAAAAACACCAACTGATCAGTTCATACACACAGAATTAAGAAAAACAAATACTAGTAGTAGTTGGGTTTGTGGCAGTAAAAATTACTGAAAATGTGTTGTATAGAATCTAGAGAGAAAGGTAAAATGCATTTTATTATCTTACAAATTTTTAGTGTGCATCTGTCTTGATTTCAGACAGATGCAAAAATTTAATGTTATCAGCCTTCTGTCAAGATCATGGATTCTATATGCTTTTTGTGACAAAAGAGAAGCTCTTCTGCCCTCCCCATCTTTTCATTCCATGAATGAAAAAAATGAGGCCCAGCTTTATTGACATTCTCATACCAGTTTACATGGTACAGACACATTTTTCATCTGGTATTACATTCATTTTTACCCGATCTTTACACAATTCATCCACTTATACAGAGGCAGGGTAATTATCTAAAGATAAACTAATCCTTAATTTCAAATTTTGGAATATGCAATTAATTATTTTAAAACTTTAATTTTGTAAATGATCGCTATGCCTATATGTTATATCTGTGTACCAAGTGCATGTCTGGTGCACTCAGAGGCCAGAATGTGACATTGGATCCCTTGGAACAGGAATAATAATGTTTGTGAGCAATCATTTGGGTGCTGAGAACCAAACCTGTGTCTTCTTCAAAAGCAGCTCTTAACCAAAGAGCCATCTCTCTAACCCCTGGAATTGTGCAACTTAAATTTATATCTTGTCTATTACTTATACAATCTCATCAAAGAGACAGTGGGAAGAAACAAGAGATCATAAAATTTTCTGTGTGTCATTTCTTGAAAAATGAATGAGGCCACCTAATGTCATTCACAAAGGATGAAAAGCAAAAACAATTAAAAAACCCAAAAACAAACAAACAAGCAACAACAACAAACAGGCTTAAAAAGATCAATGCCAATTATCAACCTGACAAAGTCTAGAGTCGTCTGAGAGATGGGCCTCTGGGCTTGCCTCTGATAGCATTGGCTTATATGGGACAACCATATCAATGGTGGACTGTTTAAGTGAAAGAAGAAAGCAGAGCATGAACATGCACGTATCATTCCTCTCTGGTCCTGTTATGGATGTGGTAAGGCGAGCTCTTACAAACTCCTGTTGCTGATGCCCCTGCTATGAGGATGCAACCTAGAGTTATGATCCCAGATAAACCCCACCCCCTTAAGTTGTTTATGTCTGGATATTTTAACACAGAAATAGGAAAGGAAACAAAGGCATCTGCCAAGGAGCCCTTGTTAAAAGGAGGCCAATAACACCCTGCCTCCTTGACATATTTATACTTTGATTCCCTTCCATGGTAACCTGACAGTGCAGGGAAGATAAACCATCTCCACTTCAGAGCATAAACTGAGGCATGGGACAGGAAGAGAATTGGCCCCTAACACCCAGGTTAGATATGCTCCTTTGTACTGTCATGAGCTTAGGAAAACCAATGTCCTTCGAAGAGTATATGAGACCCTGAATAGACCGGTTGTCTACCAAAAATCCAGCAGAAGAAAGTTTGGGCCTTCAGAAAGAAGCCATGGCATCAGACATAGTAACAGTGGCATGCACCTATAATCCCAGAATTTGGGGGGCTGCAAGGGCGGATATGGAACTGAAGGTCAGCCCAGGGCACCTGTGAAATTTTGCCAAAGAAACAGAAAGAGTTGAATTCTCACCATGCTTAAGGCAACCCAACCGAAAAATTTGGGCATTCAGTCCTTTGAAGAAAAGTTTACAAGTGTGGAAGAAAAGGGTTCCTTGCCTTTGGGTTGTTGGCAATTTAATATTATGAGAATCTAGACCTGCAGCTTTTAATAATGTTAGCAAATGTCAATCTTCTTGGTTATTACAGTAAACTGTTTCTGCTCCCAACCCAGCTCCTCAAGCATTATTTGACACCTCTCATGCTACTGGCCTGTGCAATCTGCTTAATATTCAAAGATGCAAAGAACTCAAGAAAGTGTAAGGCCTTGAGAAAAAAAGTCAGTCTGGATTCTCAAAATACATAGAAGGGTCTTTTATTTGTAAAATCCTCAAAGCAGAATATAAAAGATGGGGCATGAATAGTGAAATCAGAGCTGGCAAGTAGAAAAAATTCATAAATGACTCAGAGTATGAATGTAAACAAATTGCTTAAGGAAGTAGAAGAGGTGAGCGAGAGCTTTTATGAGAAAGGATGAAGGGAAGATGAAGGCATGTTGGAGATTGGAGGGATGGTACCCACACTTGCTCTAGAGAAAGGTGCAGAATTGCTTCCATAGCTCTTTGCTCCAAGCCCCATGTTGCTCCTTCAAAATAAGATCAGCAGTTTGACCTCTCCTAAATGACACTCTGCCAAGCAATCATAAATTACCTTGCAATAAGAGGTGAATGTGCCTCTTTCAGGATGACAAACAGAGTTTGAAAATCTCTTTTTCTTCTGGCTTAATCCCTGGATTTTACCTATACTCTGAATGCAAGTGATGCACATTAGTCAATTAATAGGCTGTTAAATGACAACAGTTCCGGGCAATTTAATTACTGTTGGTAAAATAAGAAATGAGTGATTGCATGTCAGTAGCCAATTCCTCTTTCGTTCCTTGGAACAGATTAACTTTGAATCATGATAGTTTCTCTGAAAAAAATTATTGCTTCCATGAACATATTAGTTGGTACATGTATCAGAAAACAATTTAAGAAAAGTTCCTTGTGTTAAGTCCCATCTTGATGAGATGGAAAAGAGGCATAGCAATGGTACTTGCTTTCAAATAAAATAATAAATTTCAATGCTACTAACAGCACTGATGGACACACCTCGGGTCACTTGGATTCCTGTATGACTGTACTCCCCAACAGCTGTAATGACAAGCCCGGGCCATTCACACTGTCTCATGGAGTAAATCCAAGAGAAGCAGCAAGGAGCAATAATTGCACTTTAGTGACCATTTCTCTCATTTTCCCTGGATTTTACTTAGAATAAAACAAGCCTTTAACATGACTTGCATGATTTGTCGGGCCCTAAGAGTGTTATATGTTGAATTTTTAAATGTGTGACCCTTAACATATTGTATATTTGATGGCGGCTGGTGAGGTCTCATCAGCTCACTGTTCATCTGTGGGAATACAACATTAACTGGGTTAAAATAAGTGCGTTCTCTGGCAGTTGTTAGCTCTGTCCGTCTCTCTCTGTCTCTGCCTCTGTCTTTCTCCCACACATATATACACACAGATACATATGCATTATATGGACATGACTATAGAGAATCTGGGGATATAGCTCATTTGGTAAAGCATTTGATGCCCAAGGATCAGGGCCTCTCAAATTTCAGATCTGCACCCAAGGGCAAAGCTGGGATTTGCATCAAAAGCCCAGAATCTCAGCGCTGGGGAGACAGGAGTGAGGATCCTTTTGGTCATGGTTCCATGAAAGACCCTCTCAAAAACTAAAAATTTAAAAAGGAAGTTGGAGACCAATTAATGAGGATCCTGGACGTGGAACTCTGGCTTCCACACACATGTGCACCCCACAAACATGTGCACACATGGACACACACACATACACAGAGAAGGCTGGAGACAACGCATCAACAGTTACTTCTGGCTTCTGAAATGAGCTATGCTTATGAAACATTTATGCTTATGCTTACAGAAACATTTCTTTAAAACGTGGAAAATTCTGTACTATACTAATTTAATAGAGGGTTGGGTTGCTTTGCACAATTTATAGTGAAAGGATAAATCAGATATTAAAATAATGTGAGTTATGAAAAGAAGTGAGAAAAAATAAAGCAGACATCTGCTCCATGCCCAAAGATCAGAACACACACCGCATCAACTCTTTCCTCCGTTGACAAATGCGTCTTAGCGGTAATTAGGTGTGCCAACACCTAAGCCTGCAGATGCCTCCTCTGAGCAATTACGATTTTAGAAACACAGCATTCCTCAGCAGTGGCCCATTATTAAATATTTATTGAAAAGCAAAGATTTGTAGTTACATTTAAGGAGGATTATAGGGTTTATCGTTCACTGGGACAAAAAAATCCGGTAGCATTCATTTTCAAAGATTGGACTGCATTGCCTTATAGTTAATTATACTGACAGCGAGAGGAAGAGCTCTTGGATAGAGTGCCAACAAACTCACATATATTTCCACCCATTTTAATATCCCTTTAAATGAAAGCCACCTTCTGAAAAGTCCCTCCATCCTCAGTCTACTCGTGGAACTCTATCAAGGCAGAGCCTGATGAAAATCTTCTTCTCGGTTTCTCTGATTCTAGTTTCATTCTCCATCAGTTTCTGTTGTGCTGAGTCACCTCCCTAAAACAGTAAGGTCTCTCCACTCATTGCCTTGAGCCACTCAGGGTCTTGATCTCTCAGTTCTCGGGTTACAATCTAAATGCACCCTGATCAAAGGAGAGCTTTAATCATGCCATTCATGTCCTGGTACATTGTCATAATCCTGGATTGTGACATCCTCCCTGTTTTCTAGCCAGACAACTCTTCTCTTGAGTACAACAGCACAGTGTTGACACACAGAGTCTAAAACAAGAAGTGAGGGTGCAAACTTTACCTTGAGTGCTTAACCAACTCTTCATTTTGAGCAAGATACCTCATACTGGCTTTCTGTGTGTCCATGATTATGATTATCGTAACTCCTCACTGGGCAAATGACTGAGAAAATACATACCTCTTAGACTCTGATACACAGTAGGAACTCAATGAATGTCAGATGCTGACATCCCCCTACAAAACTTGTTCCCAGCATCATCTCCCACTGGCATCTGTCTTCTTAACCTTATATCTTCTCTGGCCCTGCCTCACCCAGGCTGGTTACTTTGAACTAGCCCCTCTACCTGGTGTCTGTTGTTACACACATCATTTCACATTGAACTCTATTTAGTGTCCCACTTACCATCTATTTCCTTCTCATCCTGAGGCCCATTTCTAACACCAGACACATGCAGCATACAAGAAGCTTAACAGTTCTCCTGAGTGAATGAATGAACAAATAAATAAGTAGGAAGTCAATAAATGACACTAAAGGGCAGGTCTGTGAGGTTCTGCTGCTGCCACCTGCCCATTACTGATTCCAGGTTCAAGTCTCCAAGATCACATAGGGTCATCTAGGTTGATCTTTCCAGTAAAGGCCTTGAGTCTTTTTTTCCTAGATGGAAAAGATGTGAGCTGGGATGTGAAAACTTAAAGGATTCACCTTGGGATTTTTAGCATTTGTGTAGCCATGAATGCTATGGGATAATGGTTTGCAACCTGTCAATTGTAGTTTAATAAAGCACTGATTGGCCAGTGGACAGGCAGGAAGTATAGGCAGGACAAACAGGCAGGAAATAGAGGCAGGGCAATGAGAACAGGAGAATTCTGGGAAGAAGAAAGCACATTCTGCAGTCGTGACCCAATCACAGAAGAAGCAAGACATGACTGCATTGCCGAATAAGGTACCGAGCCACATGGCTAACATAGACAAGAATAATGGGCTAATTTAAGTTATAAGAGTTAATAAGAAATCTGGGCCAATCAGTTTATAGTTAATATAGACCTCTGTGTGATTTCTTTGGGACTTAATGACTGTGGGAACCAGGTAGAACAGACCTCAGTCAACACATGAAGGATCCTCAAGTTTTCATATGGAACATCTTTCTTTTCCATTTTTATAGAGGTGAGGTAGGATGTTCTTTCAACCCTATTGGTACTGCCATGGGATTGACCCAGCTGGGCTCTGTGGTCTCGCTACTGTCCCTACCTTCATTTCTGACTTTAGAATTGTCTTTATTTCCAGAAATGAAATTTCCTTGTCTCTGAACAGCTATCTTTCCGAGTGCCTGTTTACAGTAGAGCTTCGAAGAACTGACTTTATGGACTATTTCTGTTCAGTTATTTTTGTTTTCTTTTGTGGTTGTGGTTGTTTGCTTCTTTGTTTTTTTATATATTTTATACATACATATATATATATGAAAATAAGCATATTTTTTCTTAATATAGCAATAATCTTTCACTTTGTTATTTTTGGTGAAGAATCAAATCCAGAACTTTGTCTGGAAATGTTGAAATTGACTTGGAACTTTGTACCCCAAGTTTGTTCCCTCCTCCCAAATCCAACACTACAGACCTGGAAAACCTCTTAAAGAGGATCAAGCCCCACAAATTAGATAGTGCTGGTTGCTAAGCTGACAGTTGCTGGCCCACTCATAGGCTACAATCCACACAGTAACAAAACAATGGACTCAACAACGGGCACAGCACATAATTGTTTCTTTATGGCAGACAATTTCTCTGCTGTTGTAACATGCAGTGTGTTGCTTACTTTTAAGAGTGACAGAAATGAGCATCATTAGGCATAAAACTGTGGTGGCTAATACCTTCAACTTAAAAGAGCCTAGAATTACCTAAGAGCTAAGCCTCCAGGGACACCTGTATGGGATTATCTAGAGGCTTCATAAGTCTGGGAAGGCTCATCTTAATTATGAGTTGCACTATTATTATATCTTGAACTGATATAAAAGGAGAGTGTGAATTTAGCACTAGCATTCCTTGCTCTCTGCTTCATGTCTGTGACTGCAGTGTGACCAGCTGCCGCAAGCTCCCACTGCCATGCCTTCTCTCCATGCTGCATGTCTCTCCTGCCCCTGGCAGGCTGTAACTCAAAAACTGGAAAGCCAAAACAACATTTACTTTCTCATCAGGACAGTTTATCTCAGCCACAGGAAAAGTAACTAGCACAAAAGCGCTACAACTGTAGTGTTGGGTCACTAATAGCTAAACTACTGCATGGAATGTCTCAAAATAGTCAGGAAAGTGGATTTTTAATGTTCTCAACACAAAGATATGCTAAATCTATAAAATGATAAACATGCTGAACACTGGGGTTTGCTTGCTTTTGTTTTGTTTAATTTATTTCTTCATTTTTTAGACAAAGCTGACTGGTTAGCCCAAGCTTATTGGGAAATCCCAAGGCTGACCTCAGACTCCTAGCAATCCTTTTGCCTCAGCCTGCCGGTCGTGCATATATTGCATATGATGTTGGGTCATGTTCACATATGACACTGAAACCATCTTAGTGTTCGAAAGACTACTGTGGTGTTCACACAATCACACAACAGACTATAGAAGCGTTTCTCAGGAGTTTTTGCGGGAAGGAAGGTGCAAATCCGTATATATGAATATACATATACATATATATACATATATATATATATACATATATATATACATACACACACTTGACATCCTTCTAGTGAACTACCATATTTATTTCCTTGTGCTTTCCACTGGGCATCAGCCCATGCTGTGCGAGTCTGTCGTTCTGTCTATTGCCCACAGGGGCTAACCATCCAAGGTCGGCAGTGGGAGGACTTCAATCTTGAAACCACGCTGTTTCCTGTAGAGGTGTGCATGTAGACTTTTCTTACCTAGGACATTTTTTCTGACCCACAATCTCTCACAGAAGGTAGATCATGCAAGAGGCTTCCAGACTATGTCTGAGAACACTTGCTTATGCGAGTTATAGTCTCATTTTCAGTTTATTTTCTTCTTATTATTCTATAAACTCATTTTGGTGTTGTTTTGTTTATTGAATGTTGAAATAAAATCTTGTTATGAAGTTCTGGCTGGCCTGGCACTCTTCAGTGCATCATAGGCTAGCCTGGAACTCATGGTACTCTCCTGCCTCAGCTTCTCAAATCCTAGATTACAGGTGTGGGTCACCATGTCTGGCTTTAAAATTCTTAATATGGCTCATATAATTTCATCAATTGGGTCAATTTAGTAGGTCATATTAAAGAAAGAAAATAAATGTACTCTGAATGTTGAATTCAAACATTTCCAAGAAAGATAATTTCTTTTCTATTTTTCCAAAAAAAAAATAACCTCATATATTCCAGATTTTCCTGAATGTGCTTTGCCACTAAGGTTGGCCTTGAACAAACTCTTGATTAGCCCACCTCTATCTGCAAGGATTACGACAGGTATGTGCCACCATTCCCAGCTTGACTGACACAAACACTGTGAAAGTTTATTCTTTATAAGAATTGATATAAATGATACCCACTAATTTCTACCAGAAACCTTAAGACTTTTATAAAGAAAATTGCAAAACTATCTTGAAGACCATAAAAACAGCCAAGGTTAATTATTTTGGGATGTAGTAAAAAATTAAAAAAAAATGCATTGAGGTTAAGGGAAGCAATCCACAAGGGATTAAAATTATTGTGGCAAGCCAAGTTGTACTAGCTTTATACAGTTGCCTTCTTACCATGTATCTCTCACCAGCTGGATCAGGATGTGGGTGTTGTTTTCTTCATGGAAAAAAACATGAGCAAGAGAAAACTGAGCAAGTGATCTGCACAAGCCTTTGAAATCTGTCAATCAGAACAGAGTCAGTTACTTTAGTCAAGTCCCAACAAGAAATCATAAAGAGCAAGGCAGAGGGCCTTGTGGGTGTATGGCTGACAGCAGCAGCATGTCACAAAAGACCCTATCAGGAGCACAAAGGCCACTGTGGCAAACAGTAATTTTTCAAGAACATCTGTCCACCTACTATCTAATTAATCTTTGCTGATCCCACTATTGATCCTCTATCTTATCTAAGTGTCTTCATTTGAGCAATGAAATATTTCTCTTGCAACAACCTCATTGGGGTTGGCAAGAGTCGACTAAGATGCATGGATTCCCACTGCCTTGTTATACTATTTCAAAAATAGACTTGGTATTAGGGTATCTCTGTCTATTACTTGAGTTACTTTGCCACAAACTATGCATAATAAATATATAAAGCAATTCATCAATATGTCCCAAGTCATCTGACAGCATTAGACAAAAATCACAGGACAATTCTATCAGTTCACAAAACACAGGCTCCACATGACAGGAAGAATTTAAAGAAAGCGGAGGGAGCATGATGAGAGGACACCATTATCAGGAGCATCTTTGAGAAGAATTAAGAGTACCTAATTGAAGCTCTGGGAGGGGAAGCATGAGTCAAAAGCACTGACCAGTGATTCAGGGGTTGGAGGTAATGGAAAGAACAGCCAAACTCCAAATGGAAAATCTTTCAGGCAACACTGACCTTCAACATGCAAACCTTTTATGCGTGATCCATTCTCATAGTTTTGAAATGCCAGATCGTGGAGAATCCACACATATGTAAGAATGCATGGAAACAAAGTCATACGTTTCACGTTAAAGCCCCAAAGTTTTTGTGCTGAAACACTGCTTATGCTCCCTGCTATATTGCTACGCCACTAAACTTCATCTTTTCTAAACTAGGTGCCAGACACTTAACTTGAAGTCTTTCTAGGGAGGGATACTAAGGTGTAATTTACTCTGGAAAGAGGAATTGAGCTGAGAGTTACAGGACCTGGCACAAGGTGGGGATGATGGGTGATATACAGGATACAGCAAATGGCATGGAAAGAAATAAGAACCTATTTCTTCACACTGTTTCACTCATATTCAGATTCCCACCACTTATAAAGGCAGATGACAAGACAAGAAGTATCAGCCACTCTGAGGTTTCCCTGGTGGACATCATAGAAAGTCCAACCCATTAGGGCTGTTGAGTTTGTGTTTAAATATTTACTCTCAGCATTACTCTGAAACTATGTTTGGCAATAATCTTCTGAGATAGACATTGTGATCAAATGCACTAATGAAGTATACACATAATGACATAACAATGTGTCTTTCCAGTCTCTCTGTTATACTTGATCTCCTTACAGTCTTACATATTTGATTTTCTTCTCTGCATTTCCATCAGGGTTCTGAAAAATTTCCCTCACATCTTGGCCGGGCTGCATACAGGATGCGCTGAGAGCACCAGGCATGGAGTCTGTTATTTAAAAAAGCATCGCATCACTCCCTCATAGGATGGTCTTGATGCTGCGCAAGCTAGTAAAGTACTAGGAAGGAGGATGAGACAAAGTTCCTTTTCAAGTTCTGTGTGGCTCAGCCTTGTCTCAAGCTCCATGGCCCTGCTTCGGGCTCTCAACTCTCGGTATTAGTCCTCTTACAGCTGTTATTATCTTTT
>JAQHUG010000008.1:15635685-15693159 GCA_028555095.1 Dicrostonyx torquatus | reverse complement strand
AAGGGAGAGAGTGTGTGACTAATGTATACTTAGAACAAGGTTCTAAAATAAAGCAATTATTTGTTTAATGGCTGCTAAATTTTATGTAGCAGAAGGGTTGAGGCTTGGCCCGTGCATGTTTGTGTGTGTGTGTGTGTGCCTGCATGTGTGTGTGTGTGTAATCTACCACTCATGCCTTTAGTCATCAAGCAAATAAATGAAAGTCTAATCTTCCTGTTAGTACCAATGTTCTCCTTTCCAGAACCCAGAAAGTGCAGGATAGACTTGCCCAATGTTCAACCTCATGATATTGGGAGGAAAAAGCATCATTTCACTTACAAAATTTTATATTTTTATAATTAGTTTACTTTTTGCAAATTTTTAGTTTCTGTAATTAGTTCTCCTATCTTCAATATGGCAGTCAAAAGGGACAGGGAAAGGAGAGAGGTGAAAAGTAATGCTATTAGTGAACCAAGAGTCTATTGTTGTGGAACAAAATATAGTTTATACGTCAAGATATTTCTCAGTAATCATTTGGTTTTGTCTCTTTCAAATGCTGTGATGATGGGTTCAAATTAATTAATCGCGTTCTATAACATATAACTAAAGCATATTTTATCTTTTGTTTCATAAAATTAATATAGGCATATGACTACTTGAGAATCTAAAATCTATAATCTTAATTCAGTGGAATAGCAAAAGAACATTTTAATAAATGCATCGACATGGTCCTGTGAATACAGATTTCCAAATGCTGGTTATATTGAAATGGATTTGGGGACAGGTGGAATTCTCCTTGAGCTAATTTCACTTGATCATTTTATGTATTGTTTGATAATAAAAATGTACCTGTGGAATTGGTGCGAGTATCTATTTATTTACAGAAATATAGGCCCAATCTAACACAAACTTTGTTTCAGCCACACAAAGGGTGAACTATGTCAATAATCACTCATAAGTAAGAAGTTATTCACCATGGAGACAATATTGAGAAGGTGAAGGACCTTCAATGATTTCTTCCTTACCCAGTGATTGCTAAATATCTAGATAAATAAATAGAACTTTTTCCCAAATGTAACTTAGTTTTGAAACAGCATTCGATGTAAGTTCAGTTCATCCCCAAGAGTTAAATCCTGAACTGATGTAAGATTCCACCGAAAAGAGGATGATAGAACCTGATTACATATCACCATCGAAAACTGAACAAGAAGTCCTGCTTCATTATCATTCCTGGATTATAAGATTTGATAATAAGAAGTTAAGAGGCCACTAAACCAACTAGATATTTAGACTTTTCCAATACAAATGCATCATAGAATTGACTTTGATGCTTTCAGAAATCAGAGCATTTAAAATGTAAGGCCCATGCTTTAAAATATTAATTTGAAGAGCAGAGCCAATAGAGGGTGGAGGCATGAAGAGGAGGACCCCTGAAGCAACTATGCTCCATATGGCCACAGTGCATGGTCAGAGGGCTAGGCTTAATGCTTGGGAAAAGTTTATGTACATTACTGTTGTAGGAGACTGCTTGTTCTTTCTCAGCTGCTAAGACCTAAAATAATCACACAGAAACTATATTATTTGCAATACTGTTTGTCCGGTAGCTTAAGTGTATTTCTAGCTAGCTCTTACATCTAGAATTAACCCATTTCCATTATTTTATATTTTACTGAGGCTCATGGCCTACCAGCAAGGTTCCAGCTGGCAGCTACATGGCATCTGACTGACCCCGCCTTCCTTCTCCCAGCATTCAGTTTAGTTTTCCCGCCTAGCTTTATTCTGCTAAGCCACTGGCTGAAACAGATTCTTTATTCATTAACCAATAAAGGCAACACATATCCAGAAGGACCTCCCACACCACATTACCATATCCATTTCTCTGCTGTTTCTAAGCTCAGGTTGACCTGCTGCTAAGAGACATGCTTCTGGCCATCTGCAGCTCAGAGTCCTGCAGCACCACACTGTTCTAACAACCATACACACACACACACACACACACACACACACACACACTCACCAAGCTGCTGTTTCTCTTTAGCACTGACGGTGTCTAACTCACTCTGGGGACTGGGGTAGCCCTCAATACCTTGCACAAGCAAAGGTGAAAGAAGTTACTGAACAGCCCGCTAACAGTTCTCCTTGCAGTCAGACTTCTGCATCTGCATCTTCCAGGTCCACAGGCTGAACCAACATGAAATCACTACTAAGTCTGTTGAGGGAGTGAAGCAAAGACACACAGACACACGTATGGAAAAGTCAGGTTCGGGTGAGGTGTGCACATTCTGAAAAAATGTCACCTACCACCCACAACATCTGGGAAGGGTAGAGTGCTTATTATGTACAGGCCATCCAGTGGAGGTGTGGAGGATGTAAATCTGGGTGGGAGGACTCTGTAGTCCAGCAGTCCCAGGCTGCAAAGATCCAGGAAGAGGAAGCTGCTTTAACTGCACACTGGTCGATTGCACACTTTTGCAGTCCCAGGAAACCTTTGGCATCCCTCTGACCTTGACACATAGGGAGCATGGCTTTGCCAATTTTCCAAGAGCACAATGCCTTGAAGTCTTCACGCCTGTATCAGAGATACTCGTTCACTCAAGATTTCCCTAATCAGGGTTTCCTCTGCTCACTGTGTATTGCAATTATTCAAAAACTCAGTACTAAGTACGAATAGACCTTATTTTTCTTCTATGTTCCCTAAATAATTCAGCCATTAGTACATACTTATTTACCTAGAAGTTACTTCATATTAGTTATGATAAATCATCTAGAGATTATTGGAAAGAACATGAGCAGTAGTGGCAGCCTCCCTACAAATAGTTGTGAAAAATTAAATACTTTCGTTAGACTCTGAGCTGAAAGGGTGGCTTGTCTCACATCTGACTCTACACCTGAATATAGGTGAATCCTAATTGCCACAATTGCCTTCCAAATTGACTTACCGGAGGAATTAAAAAGCTGAACATGTATATTCGTGTGTTTGAGCCTTTATTAAGGCATCAAAGCCTTGATAAATGTGGGTCTGGATCTATAATACATGTTGACCATCATCAAATGATATTTCAGTATTCTAACCAAAGTCAAGAATTTACTGAAACACTGCATCTCAATGGAAAGATAAACTTCTAAGTCTACTATTTAAAACATGTATGTGTATGTATGTTTTGTTTGTTTGAATTATTAAGTGTTAAATATCGACTATATGGCCTGAACTAAACACTACCCATTCCTTACTCCCATTCTGTCAAAATCTAGGCTTCAAATTATAAAAAGGGAACAATGAAGAGAAGTTTTAGTAGTTTTTCTCTCTTTCTGAGCCTAACAGATGAGGGACATTGTATCTCATTATCTGGAATGCCATTCAGATGTTAGAACAATCTTAATGCTAAGACACATCAACATTCAATCTTTTGTGGTTTATGGGAATGGAAAAACAAACACCAAATAAGTCCTGGTATTTGGACCACAGCAGGAGGGACATTTAGAAAATTCTCCCAAGGAAGAGGTTTGGCAAGGACTAAAGAGCAAGGAGGCTAGTCTGGGAACCCCAGTGTATTTGTGGGAAGAGAGTAACATCAGAAATGCTTTGCTCTCATCATGGAATTCAATGCACGTAGCCCCTCCCCAAATGAAAGGCTATATTTGTAGACAAATGGCACCTTTCAGAGAAATTACATCTACTGTAGCTATGCAAGAGTTTCAATCTGACTCACCTAAGAAATCATGAATTTTAGTACTTTTTTCACACAATCAATAAAAATTGTGGGAAGTGGAACTTGGGACTGCATATTAATCTTGCATCCAGCTCCTTGCTAGCTTTCAACAGCCACTATTCATCTTGCTGAGCCTACAGAGGCGATTTGTTTCATCTGTACACTCCATGCACAGCTAAATATAAAATCAACTTCTATTTAACAAAGTGGACTAACAGCATGGAGCCTACCAGGGTCGCCTACAACCGTGGTGGAACATTGCAAATGCCTGCCACGTGTTGACACTCAAGCCAAGGCACGAGAATGCTGCTTAATAAGAAACCTTTCTGATAGGCTGACTAATATGAATGTTTTGCATAAGAAACCTTTCTGATAGGCTGACTAATATGAATGTTTTGCCTAAGTTGCTAACAGACCTAGCGATGGTTACTTTCTCAAGAACATTAACAAGTATTCTTCAGTATCTTGCAGATCTAAAATTACTTAATCCACTTACTGTAAATCAAGTTAGAGTTATCCATTAAGGAAATGGCTCGTTCCTATTTGGCTAAATGGAGAGCATAGATTCACTTTTAGGGAAAGTGAATGCCATCCTGAGAATGTATTTTAGAAGTCCCCATATGCCCTGCTGTTACTGCACTTCATAAATGAAGGCGAGTACTAAGTAGGTAGAAAGTGTGGAAGTGCCTGTCAAGATATAGTCTGTCACTTTTAATTCTGAAATAACAATACAGAAGAAGAGGTCACTCACTCCGTCCTTTCCAGGGAAACCCATCTGGACCTTCTAAATTAGCCAAGTCTCATATTATCTACATTAAAGCATAGTCACTTTCTGCCACATGCACAAACATGTATGAAGCACTGAGTGGGTGTGTATGTGCATGTGTGTGTGTGTGTGTGTGTGTGTGTGTGTGTAGAACATGTTCATACACACTAACAAAGTGGTACTGTAGAGACAATGAAAGTTGAAAAACATTAAGCAAAGGTGTGGCATTGTGTAACAGGTTGGTAGACTCTGCAGTGATTACTTTAGGTGTCAGCTTTGTTAACTGCTTTACATCAAAGGCACCCAAGACCCAATGATGCACAGCCATGTTTTCCTTCTCACCATCATGGATTCACGAGAAAACTTCCTGTGCTTTTGTGACTACATAGAACATCTCAAGGATTCACTGAGCTGATCACTTGCCTGGCAGCTGGTACCCACTCACGGTTATGGGATTCGGTTTCCACCAACACAGTTTCTTGTTCTCCAATTGCCTAGACTAGTTTACATATTTATGGGGGATGCAGAGGAGAAATCTGGAGAGTAAGAGGCAAAAATCTAAGAAGATGCTCATGTTTTAGGTGTTGGGGTTTCATTTCTATTTCCATAACAAAACACCTAAGATCAGATAATTTGTGAAGAATATAAATTTAGTCCATAGACCTCTGAAGTAGGAAAAGATCAAGAGCACGGTATCAACAAGCATTTGGGTTCTGGTAGACTTTGTTGTTGCGTTATAATAAAAATTAGAAGAAAAAAACTGCACAGGTCAAAAAAAAATCATAAACTTACTTAACACAGCATCAGATCTTTATGTGGTTTTCTGTTTGTTTGTTTGTTTGTTTGTTTGTTTTGGTAACTGGATTACAAAGCTTCCAAGTGTGAACTTTGTAGACAGTAGTGATGTGTCTCAGTGTCAAAAGTTTGCACAGCCCTGTGAGCTCTCTGTAGACTGTTCTCTGCCTTGGGCCTTTGATCTGCACATTTTCGGCTTTCTATTACATTCAGGTTTGTTGTTTTAGTTGCAGAAAGTTCAAAACTAGCTGATGAACTTATTGATATTTGTAAGAGATGTCTGGAATAGCAAGGCTGTCAGAACTCACTAACAGAACTCCTAAAGAGCAATTTTACATCTTGAAATCATGGAAAGTAGGGCACATAAGATAGGATCTGTTGATGGAAGTTTCTGCCCCGCCTGGTTCTGCAGCCTTTCAGTCCCAAGAAAACACACAGAGGTCTACATTAATTATAAGCTGGTTGGCCTATTAGCACAGGCTTCCTCTTAACTCTTATAACTTACATTAGCCCATAATTCTTGTCTGTGTTAGCCACGTGGCTTGGTACCTATTATCAGTGAGGCATCTTCATCTTGCTACCTCTGTGTTTGGGTGATGACAACAGACTGAGTCTTGACTCTTGCCAGAATTCTCCTATTCTGGTCTTCCCACCTATACTTCCTGCTTGGCTACTGGCTAATCAGCATTTTATTAAACAAGCACAAGAGACAAATCTTTACAGGTACAAGGCCACTGCCCCACAGCGAGGATCTACATAGATTCCCAGAGCTAACAGAAAGTATAAAGGGAAGCCTTCCTCACATCGGAGACATTCTTCCTTTTGACTAAACCTGTTGCTAACCTTCTTGATGAGCGTATCATTGTGTGTGCAGGCTGGGCTATAGACAGGTCAAGGGTTGTGGGGAATGGTGAAGATGGGTAGAATTTAGAAAAGCACAAACGGTTGTTACTACTCTGGCGTGGGGGAAGGAGTAAAGCATCAGCAGGTCCCTGCAGCCCCAGTGTCAAGGGAGCTCTGTAAAAAGAATTAAATGGTGGGAGGGACTTAACCCTGAAATGTAAGAGATGTGGAGCTAATGTTCTTCATGCTCTGTGGAATGCTCAGAGCAACAATCCAAGGACTTCTTAGATGCCACCTTTTTCAGACAATGTGCTATCCATGTGTCTTTGTCCTTTACCAAGAAAGACACTAAGGCTAACTGAGGTGATATGAAAGGCCTAATGCCAAAGAGTTGTTAACTTCATTCTCACCCACCAATCATCTGTGGGAGGTTACCCTTGAAATGTTAGTTAGAAGAGAGACTCCAGGAAGCTCTCTGTACAAAATGGAACACAATAAAAAGCAACACTTAAACAAAATACAGGGTGGTGTACATTTATTTATATTGAGCTGGTTTAGGTGAGGAAAAAAAAAATCAAGACCAGAGTATAAACAAACTTTCTACACAGCTAACCAGAAGCAACATCTTAAGTAGAACAGGCATTCTTCCCTATTTCACACATGTGATTGAAAGACTGCTCTATAATTTGATAACTGCTTTCATGATAGCTTGTAATCTATTAGGGGAACTAGCAAGTAAATAAGTAAACAGAGAAAGCAAACAAAAACAGATACTGGTGTCCTACTGAGGAAACAAATACCACAATATGATAGAAGTGTCTGAGAAGGTGACAATTGAACTGAATCCCCAGTCATGGCAACAACTGGGGGGGGGAGCTCTCAGGGCGGAGAACAGATAAGCTGCTGAGTTGGGAAATGACTGTTCACATCCCAGCAGTAGAAGAAACAGGAGCCAGGAGAATGAGTATGGAGAAATAAACTAAGGCCCAGATAATGCAGGATCTTGCAGTCGTGAAAAGCCACTAAAGGGGACTGAACAGAAATGTGGTAAGATCTTTTGCTTGTACCCCATGCATGGTGTTCTCGATGTCTTGTGAATGGTGCACAGAGAAGAAACCAGTGTTGTTACTGACGAAGCTACTTGGACATGGCATTAGGATGTAAATATCACTCTTAGTGTTGCATGATTTATGAATTTGAAAAATTTACAATGACATATGTCTTCCATTGCAGATAAATGCTCATTGGTCCCCTGCTCTGAAACCTTCCTTTGCTTTACCAATGTGATCTTATTTTCTTATGCCTCTTTATTTAGCCAGATTTCTATTTTCAGCAGTCAGTTACAATTATCTGTCCTGTTTGAAATCTGAAAATGTCTATCTTCGATGCAAAACTTCCAGCATCCCAGTATAGTGGTGACTTCAGGTTTCCAACTGAAAAGGAGGTTTCACCTCCTCTGCTGTTTCTTCCTTCTCATTATGAAAGGAGCATGGGCTGAAAATGCACTGGGACGCTGGGAGACAGAAAAGTGAAAGGAAAAAGAAAGTTCTCTGTGAGCCAGGAGGGTGCTTTCCAGATACATGAGTATGTATCTCGCTACATGGATCCTGCACATAGCCTTCCTGATGCAGCAGTTGTCATCATTCCTTGAACACTGGCCTCTTAGAACACTGGAAGAAAAGGAACCTGAAGGAAAGACAAAGAAGGAGGGTTAGGGGAGAGAAAAAGTGGAGAGAAATGAGGGAGGGGAGAGCAGGGGAAAGAAAGCGGGAGAGGGAGGGAAGGGGAGAAAATAGGAGGTGAAGAAAGGGAAGGAGACCGTGGTTGGGGGGAAGGATATAGAAGGGGGAGAGGAAGGGAAGGGACGGTTAGGGTCTGCTGTAGCCATGTTGGGGTTATCATGCTGCTCATTCATTTTGAAGTCCCCAAATATTGCTTAAACCTTGAACTTGACAAATCAGTTACAGCTCCCAGAAAAACAAGGCTGGAACGAGGAGGGAAAAAAAAGTAAATAGGTCTTCTGGCCCTTTGAGGTAAGAGACTTGTTAAAACTGATATCATGACAGCTACACTCAGGTTATAGGTCAGTGATTCTCAACTTGTGGGTCATGACCTCTTCAGAGGTCAAATGACCCTTTCATAGGGGTTACCTAAAACCATCAAAACCCCACAATTATTTACATTACTATTCATAACAGTAGCAAAATCACAGTTATGAAGTAGCAATAAAAATACTTTTATGGTTAAGGGGTCACCACAACAGGAGGAATAGTAGTAACAGGTTGAAACATTAGGAAGGTTGAGAGCCACTGTTATAGGTGAACATGTTCCTGAGCTCTGACGACACAATTCCAAAACCTTCTCCATTTTATGTAATGGAATGACCCTTGATTCTTTAATGTCAAAGGCGTCTGTCACAGAGAAACCAAAGGGCTGTTTTCACACATGCTAACACTTACTTATGGCTTATCAAAGCTTGTATTTTGTCATGAATAGTTCTTGATTTATTTAAAATTTTGCTTCTGGGTGTTGTATTTGGTTATTTATTTTTTAAAGAACCAGATTATGAAGTTGGATGGATAGGGAATTGGGGGGATCTGGGAGGAGTTGTATGAGACAAAAGAATATGATAAAATAAATCATATAAAAATTAAGTAAAAAGGGAAAGAAATTGTCTTCACACCTATCTGCACCCCAGTGTTTAAGCTCACTTTTCCATCAGTAGTTTGAAAAGGGAAGAAAAGAAAAAATTCTCATAACTTTTTTCCATCTTCTATTCACGTGAGTTGAAAACGGCCTCAGCAAATAATCACATTTGCAAATTTCCATTTCTTCAGCAGAACGTGAGTGCACCTGGAGCTCTCTTTCAAGTTAATAGGGGCCCTAATGTAAGCTGGCTATTCGACGTGCTAAGCAGAGCTGGCACATGATCACAGCCTTCTCTGTATGTGGCCTTTGGAAGGTACGGTGGGGAGGTACATGGAAAGGCTTCATGTTCAATTTCCTTCTTCTTTAGAAGAGTCAAGCAGCACCCACATGGTCTCACAAAACCCTTCATTCAAAACTCTCTGAGATTTTTGAATCCATAGGGACCTTATTTATGGATAGCCTGTATGAAACCACTCAACTGCATTTTGGAAGCAAGGATAATGGGTGAGGAATGGCACTGTAAGTATGTTTTCAATTGAATATATATACTCTTGTGTGTGTGTGTGTGTGTGTGTGTGAAAATATACTTGAATGTTTTATTGTCCCCCAAATTGCAAGATTTCTTTGAGAACTTTTGCTCCAAGAAACCTGACATAGTTGTCATGCATGCAGCAAGTTCCCCTAATGAATATATTGGCTCTGTCAACAATGGCCGTTACTTGCAGTGAACCCTTCAATTACCTTGTGGATAGAATTTCTAATTTTTCAACTCCCAAGAGAGGTAGACATTGGACACACATCAATTTTGAAACATTCCACTGCTTTCAAACTGCAAGCCTGCAATTATTAGCATTGTTATTTTTTTTATTACATGCATTTCATGGTGTGTATATCAAGCACTTGTCATCTGCTAAGCACCGAGCTGGTCAGTACATGATCAGTGAAAGAGAAGCAAAAAATAAAAAAGCTACTGGAAACTTAGAAATGAGATGCATCAGAACAAAGAATGTAAGGACTCAGTCATGAAATGGAAATATGAAGTGATTCATATTATTACTATAGTACCTCCATTCACCTTCGAGAACCCGAAAGCATGGACATGGATGAGAATGCATGAAATGCACCAGGAACTCACACATTTTGGTCCAGGAATGAATATCTGGTCATCACTTCATTCTATGGACAAAATATTCACCATTGGGTAATTAAAGAAGTTTTTATCTCTACATGGAGAACAGTATCCTGAGTAGAGGAATGAAAGAAAGAGTGGAGAAGAGGAAGTCACATAGAATGGGTGGGAACTGTCAGCTGAACCAGTAAGCTGATCAGAGATCAGCAGAGGAGTGTTCCAGGTCAAACTCAATGCAATTTACACAATGAAGGAAAAGACGGACAGGGTGAGAACAGTCTTTAGAGCAGGAAAGCAAACATGACATCATTTGGGGGGATTGCTTAGTTCACTAAAAGATGAGAATTTAACTGTTAACTGATTTAGCAGACTTAAGGAGAGTTTGTATCTGACACAGAATTTTTGGAACGATTTGATCAGTGTGCCCTAATGCATTATTTCTTTTGTGCGCGCGCGCGCGCGCACACACACACACACACACACACACACACACAAGAGAGAGAGAGAACAATAATAAAACAAAACAAAAACCCAAATCCAAATCAAACCAACCAAGCAAACAAACAAAATACAACTAAGCTATAACCATCTGTAAAATTTTTTAAAAATGTTCTCTCTCTTTTCCAGGAATAATGGTGTAACCAATGAACTGCCTTGGGAAGATTAACTAGATTGCTCACTTCAGAGATTAATCAAAGGGGAGTAAGGGGCCTGGAAAGATGGCTCAGGGGTTAAAAGCACTTGTTGCTTTTCCAGAGGTCCTGCATCTTGTTTCTAGCACCCACATGATGACACGCAGCCACCTGTAACTAGAGTTCCAGAGGATCCCGTGGCCTCTGGTCTCTAAGGATACACACAAACAGATGGTATACATCAATCCACAGAGGCACACACATACAGAGCGAAAACAATAAAAACACCTAAGGGAGGAATGAGCCTAAAGACAGATAAAGCCGATCAAAACACACATGCCCAGAAGCAGCAGTCATAAAGCAAAGGATCTGAGTCAGATTCTAATGAGAAAGATAGAAAAAAAATCCAAAGCTTTGGGAGATTCCTTTATTGAAATCTTGCCAAACTCTGGCCCGATTCCGACTCTTGCTTGTAAAACTGTAATTGGCTTGTGTCCCTTGATCTAGATGCAGGAATCTTCCCAGGAAAGGTGTATGGGATTTGGCCACTGATAAATTTGAAAGCTTGGGTATGTGTTCCGAGTTTCCTACCTGAATCTTCTGTATAGACCCTTCTGAGTTTATTTGACTTTTGTGCTTTCTTGTTTCAACCACATTGATGCAAAGATTTCCACCAAGACAAAGGAGGTTGCTGCAGTCCTGAAAGGAAGAAAACACTTTTTAAGGCTCCTTATGATCTAGATTCCATGCTACTGGATCAGTCCAACACTAAGAACTACCTGTGGATGAGGTGAGATTTCTCAACTGTGTGCAACAAGTTTTAACTTTTAGAAAACTGTTCTGATGTGGATCCTAGTGGCTAAAATTTCCACTGGAAAAAAATGTCATGCTCAATGGACAGCTTACAGAGTAATAAAGGAACAAGGATGAAAGAAAGTGAAAAGTGGGAAGTGTGCAGGTCACTAAAGCAAAGATAACAATAAATCCCCACACAATAACTAGGAAGGTAATTTGCTTGGGATTGAAGGGTTACTCCAGCTTGCATAGGGGCTGCATTTTCTTCTTATCAACAGATATGACATTGCTTTGCTCAAGTGCTTCCCAGAGAACAGAAAGAAGCCACATAAACTGCGACCACAGTCAGCTGTTCAAACACGTGACAGCCATTTGGTGATGAATGGTTGATATAATTAGGATCCATTTCTGGCTATTGGCATGCCAAGCCAGGGGCACAGGGTGCTTTTCCAAGTAGGGAAAGGAAAAGCCAAAGGCAACTATTAGAAGAAGCTATTATACAATTTTGAGCTAACATATGGAATCAATAGGCAACATGAGCAGCTGCGCCGGGCTGTGGAAAGAGCTAAAATAGTGTACTCATGCTGTAACCAATAAAGCGAATTATTGACTAAAGGAGAAAGCATGTGTGTGGAGAAAGGTTGTGCACCAGCAGGGTTTAGAGATGCATTTAATCTCAGGGAATAGAGTCCTAGGAAACAGAGAATTTCCTGGCTTTCTTGATTGACAGCAGGAACAAGAAAAAGTCAGCATTAAAGGAAAGGTCTGGAAGCAAAGATGTGTGGTTAATTTCCATCTCCAAGTTCACTAGCAGTGCGGACACATCCTCTGCCAGAAGACAGACAAATAAGCATGGGAGGCTCTCGCTAGTATACAGTGCAGCTCACATGCATCCAAATGAGCATGCTAGGACACCTCAAAACACCCCAAAATTACAAGTATAGAAGAAAGAAGACCCATGATAAAGAAAGGGCCTGTGCTACCTACAAACTGGATGATCTGTTCCTAATGAACTCTAAGTTACTTACTAACACATTCATGACTCTGCCAATCAAAATGAAAATGAATTTATTGATGCTGACGAAAGAAAATATTAGTACCCTGTCTTTTATTTATTTACATGGGCATTCACTGGGGAAGCGAGTAGCTTGGATTATATTTCCTATGTGTGCCGTGACTTCTGAATTATAGCATTATGCAAAAACACTCAATCCCTCCACTTAGCCATCTATAAAGCAGAAATAACACTACCCCCAAATACCGAGGCAAATTTACTGGGGCAGCAACTACAAATATATGAAGGTATGTAAAGTATTTCAAATTTCTTCAAAGGAAACTAAATACATGTTTCAAACTGTGTATGTGTTATTGCTGGGAGTGATTGTGTCTACATCAGTCTTCTACGGTAAATAACTATTGTTTTCTTTTTGAAATGGCACTTTTATCTTCTTTATAGTTTTCAGAATAATTCGCATTTTTAAAGCTTTAAAGTCACCTCTGGCTAAAGCAGTAGACAAAGCATTTGTATGATTAACCCCTTTTGTCTACTGCTAAGTGGGCTATATTGTGTCTTGGCAGTCATTTTCTGTGCCTTTTGCACAAAACACATGACTATATCAAACTGAAGACTCTCATTCAAATGAGAGCCACATTAAAAAAAAAAACAATAGGGTACTTTCTATGCTCAAGCAAGCAGAGAGCCCTGCACCTGTGTTTAGAAAGTATAAAACTTGGAGGTTGTAATCACACTCTGGAACAAGAGAATATTGCCCATGTACCAGGCATCTTTGAGTCTCTTCATCAACTTTCTGTGCTTTCTTGCCCGAAGCCATCATTGAGGAGCCTCATAATCCCCCAAAATACTAACACTAGAGAGCTGGTAAACAAGTTGTTAAAAAATAATTGAAACTCTCATTTCCACTGCCCATTCGGCAACTTTCTTTGCATCTAATTTCTCCTCATTGTGTAGTTGTACAGTGTGGACAGAATACAGAATCTCAGCATAATGTCATAGCAAGTAAATCAAGGCCACCAAACTCTTAAGTTATTTATAGAAGTGTTGTATAGTAGTTTCCTCCAAGATTAAAACTTTCCATTTTGAAGGGAAATGCCTTAAGACACGGTGTGGAAAAGAAACTGAACCAGCAATATATCTTAAAACAGGATGTTTACAGGGAGGGAAAACCCATGTTTTTCATGTGAGGTGAAGCCTTCTATCATGCACTCTTCAGCTCAGGAGGCAAACAACTCAAAATTGCTTCAGGAAGTTCCTGAAATTGACCAGATTCACTAAGTTCCTCCCTCCCAAAGCATAGGTAAGCTGTAAAGACTGAGATTACTCACACACAACTCAAATTGCCTAGAAGACTCTCAGACAACAGAACTTTTGAAAGAAAGGGAGACAAGCCAATCAGCCTGGAAGAAATAGAGACAATCTCAGCCGCCTGGAAGAAAGAAGAGCAACTTAATTGCTTAGAAGAAGCAAAGACCAGCTGGGATAACTAGAAAAAGAGATACCAGTTGAACCACCTGGAAAGGACAGTCTTCAACCTGTTGAACTGCCTACAGGCTTGGAGTCTCCTCCAGGTTTCCAAGATATCTAAGATAACACACATCTGAGTGGGTTTTGATGACATTCTTTGAGTCATTTCTGCTTCTGTAACTAAACTTTCACCACATTCCTCTATCTAACTGCAATAAAACCCATTTGTTCACCAACATGAACACTGGTGGTATCCTTTTTTGGTCATTGGCTTCCTACGTGGAATGAGCAAGTATTTGTTCACCGCCCCTCTGGAATAGTGTGGTTATGAGAATTATTGTCACAGCTAATATCGACAGTTTCATATTCTAACTTTTGTCCTGTAGAATCATCACATGTTGTTATAGGACATTCATGAAATGTCAAACAAGTTTCCCCTTTGCTGTGAGAAATAGAATACTGTTATGGTTTGAACAGAAATACCCTATAGACTCATGTGTTTGAATGCTTGGCCATAAAGAGTGGTGCTATTAGGAGATGTGGCTTTGTTAAATTAGATGTGTACTTGTTGGAGGAAGTGTTTCCCTGTGGAGGTGGGCTTTGAGGTCTCATGTGGTGTAGGAGGTCCTTCTGTTTGTGTGCTGCTTTCATTGGTTAATTAATAAAGAAACTGCTTGGCCTGCTAGGGCAGAACTTAGGTAGGTGGAGAAGACAGAACTGAAATCTGGGAGGAAGAAAGCAGAGTCAGAGAGAGAGCCGCCATGGAGACGCCAGGTCAGACATGCTAAATATTTCCCATAAGCCACAACCTTGTGGTTACATACAGATTATTAGAAATGGGTTAAATCAAGATGTGGGAATTAGCTAATAAGAGGCTAGAGCTTATGGGACAAGCAGTAATTTAATTAATACAATTTCTATGTGATTATTTTGGGCGTAAGCTAGCCAGGATGGAACAAAGGGACCCTCTCACCCAACACTCATATATAGGTCAAGCCATGCCCAGTGTGACAGTCTTTACTCTGCTGCCTGTGGATCAATTTGTAGAACTCTCAGCTCCTTCTCCAGAATAATGTTTGGCTGCATGATGCCATGTCCCACCATGTTGATAATGGAGTAAACCTCTGAAATTGTAAGCCAGCCCCAAATTAAATGTTTTCCTTTATAAGAGTTGTCCTTGTCAAGTTGTCTCTTCACAGCAATAAAACCATAGCTAAGACAGATTCATTTGCTGTCTTAAAAGATATTTGGTTGCTTGTATAAAATATATGTATGTTCTGCCCACCCATAAGGATAAAGATACTTAAGGAACTAAAAATAAAACTCAACTGGAAGTTTCTGGCATTCAGAAATTCTGAATAAATCATCTCAATTATTTGTTCTGGATTAAGTAATATTGCAAAAGGTGCACACCATGTAATTCAGCTCTTTTTTTGCTGAAAAATTGCTTATGAAAGAAATATTTCAGTATCTATTTACTCTGAATGAGAAACTGTGCCGAATTGAATTTGCAAGACTCCTAACATCAGAATAGTCCCCTGTCTATTCCATGCCTCCTCTATCAATCCTCAGTCCATTCTGGATCCTCACAGGGAGCAATAAATCATATAAAATGTCCTTGCATTCCTCCAGATGCCTCTCAGTATACACAAGGCTTCATTCGTTCGTGGAAGATTTTCAAAGAGGTGACCAAATCATAATCATTGTTCTATTCAATATGCTGATGAAACAAGAACAAACAGTGAGAAGTACAGATAGCTGTCTTGCCTTCTAGGCCTTTATGGTCCAGCTGGGCTTGATCAGTCTGAGATGACAATGTCTAAATCATATATGACTAATTTGTTTTGTTTTGTGTTTCTGTCACATAGTGAAATACTTTTTAATGTACTTTTTAGTCAGTTAAAGTGCTAGGGTAATGTTTATTTTGTGTGCATGCTTTTCGTTTTTACAAAGGGTAAAACTTTGAATGCCTGGTACATATAGACCTCACCTAATTTTGTTTTTTTCCATGTTGACATAAAGAAAATTTCTTTATGTTGAGGTCCAAGGTACTTCAGCTGCTTAAGTGACTATCACCTTTCTGGTCTCTCCTGTGTTATCCCAACCTGTCCCACATTCAGACATTATCTCAGGATCTGGCTTGAATCATATTTTAAAGGACATCCTGTTGGTGTTTCTATTTATATTGCAAGTCTTTAGAAGTCAGACCCTTATTCATAGTTTCAACAGTGGTCAGTATTGAGAACTGACTCTGTTCTGCTCATTACAGTGGCAGGGACAGATGAAAGGTGAGGCAGTTTCCTAGCCCATCAAGTTCCTATGGCATCAATGTCTTTTTTCTTTTCTCTTGTTTTTGCTCCAATGCACCATTTAGAACTCAAGAAACATTTAACAAACTGGATTGTGATTAGGACAAGTCCTTCTTAGTACCAGTCCCTTGACGAAAGACTAGGAGGTAAAGTGGTGACAATGCTATCAGGTTTCACCCAGGACTGAACTTGGAGAAAGGCTTCAGTAACTGATGGTTAACTATGCAGAGGGCTTTACCTCACCCTCACAAATTTCAAGAGTTCTAACACAAGAGATACTCTCATTTACACCAAGGAGGTTTATTCCCATGTATTTCTTAACTATTTTAAGAAGGCACAAAATATAAGACTCATACAGAGAACTCAAAAAGATAATAGCTTGGGAAATTCTCCAACCCCATAAATTTCATAGAATAGATAAGATGTAAGGGGAAAGTAGAAAACAAAAGAATTAAATATTCAGTAGTTAATAGAATGAATTTTCAGATTTAAAAATAAAGGTACTTAGCATCAAGGAACTAAAGTAATTTTAAAAATGTGTAAATTGCCATGAAATTGGGGTAAAATAAAATATCAGAATTCTCCAGAGAAGAATTACCTGAAGCTGTATGAGGAGAATCAGAAGTCACTGTGGACGTGAATTTCTCTTGGCAGCATCACTGAAAGTAGAAAGCAGTGAGATCAAGCACTTTCAAATTCTAAAGGAAACTAATTTCCAGATTAGAATTCTGTCACTGGAAAAACCCTGCACAAATGGTAGAACAAATTAAAATTATCTGCATAATAGAAGTCTCAATAACCTGCCTCATTCTTAAGAAACTACTAGGACTTACACTTTGCTTCCCAGAGGGGTCATTGTGTTGAAGGAACAGAATAAGATAGAAGAGCCAGTATGCTTAGTACATACTCTTGGACCAATTGCCTTTCCTTCAGAAACATGGCCTTCTGCTTCTGTGAATCATGGCAATGATGGAAAACACAACATGGTCTCTGGGAAGACAACATGAGATGGTACGCATCACTCCAAGTATTGTGATCATCCTGGTAACTCTACCATGTTTCTCCTCATAAACCTCCCCTTAATTCTCTGTGTTAAATTTTCATTGAAAATTACTTTAAATGATCATTACTGTACCTATAACACATGCCAAACCTGTTTTGAAGCTGGAGAGATGGCTCAAGTTAGTAAGTGCTTGCTGTGCAATCATGAATGCTTGAGTTTAGATCCTTCAGCATGCCCATACAAATGCACGCACAGCAAAGAGCATGGGAGGCATGGAGATAGTATATACCTGAGCGTGCTGGACAAATGGGCTGGTGAAATTGTGATTTCCAAGTTTGGTGAAAAAGTAAAATCTGGAGACTGGCAAAATGGTTTGGCAGATAAAGGTGCCTGCCAAGACTAATGACTGGAGTTCAAGCTTCAGAACCCATATGATGAAAGAAAAACAACTCCCCAATGCTGTCATTTTGACATCTATACATACATACCCCTTTACACAAATTTCTCTCTCTCTCTCTCTCTCTCTCTCTCTCTCTCTCTCACACACACACACACACACACACACACATACTAAAAAATTTCAAAGCACAAAATCAGAAGAAAGCAATGAAAATACCTGATGTCAACTTCTGGCCTCATATACAAATCTGGTTTCAAGTTGCAATTGAGTCTCAACTTGTCATCCTGGCAGTATATAGAAGTGCCAGAACATAAGAGGTCAACTTGACATCACCAGAGTCATCTGAGAGGAGGGAACATTAACTAAGAAAATGCCTCTAAGTGAGGCATTATTGGGTTATAAGCAGACAAGGCTCTAGAGTGTTTTCTCAATTTGTGATTGATATAAGAGGTCCCAACGCATTGTGGGAGGGGCCATTATTGGGTTGGTGGTCCTAGGTTCTATAAGAAAACAGGCTGAGCAAATCATGATGAACAAGCCAGTAAGTAGCACCCTTCCACGGCCTCTGCATCAGCTCCTGCCTCCAGCTCCCTACCCTGTTTCATCTCCTGCATGACTTCCTTCACTGATAGTCTACAATGTGGAAATGTAAGCAAAATAAACCCTTTCCTCCATTGTTTGTTTTGAGTCATGATATTTCATCACAGCAACAGTAACCCTAACTAGGACAGTTACCTGGAAAGTCTGTGTCTTGTATTAGAAGGATCATTTATATTCTTTAAGTGTATATGGTGCCTTATATTTAAGACATTTCTAGTAGAGATCTCTCTTTTTCTCCAAGATGAAGAGCCCTGTATATGTAGCATTGCAAACATTCTTATATTTCTTTTATTTACTGAAAATATGATAAAATAACAATATGCTCAGAGTGATTATCTTTCTGTGTTACCTTTCCTTCCTTTCTGATTTTTTTCTGGAGCCTACCTCAGGATATTGGAAATGGAAATGTAATAAAAATATACCAAAGCTAATGTGTTGTCCAAAGAAATTTAATCTATCTGTTCTTATTCATTATCATTTAGATTATCAAACTGTTGCCTTATAGAAACCATGTTGAACACAAGAAGACTCCTGTGCCATTTAAGATGTATCTTATTCTTCTTACAAAGCTCACTCTCTGTTGCCTTATTGTAAACATGTCCTACATTTGGGGACAAACATCATCCCTCTGTCCAACTGGGTTGTTTTCATCCTGAGCCAAAGTTCCTTTAGCTGACAGTTTCTTCTCACTTTACACAGGTTTTCTTTCAGACTTGAGGCTGAATAGTGGACTCCCTCTACTACTGTTTTGCCAGGAAGCTGATCATAGACATACCCTTCGTTCTCAGCTGAACAGGGTCCCCCACTCTCTCACCTGCAGAGGTTGCTAGTGAGGTAAATGATTCTGAAATTCCTGCAGAGCTGAAGCCATTGTGATTGCGCAGGGACCCACCTTCATTCCTGGGGTGTGAACCTCAGAAGGGCCTTTTCTCAGCATCCTCACTTTCCCCCACCATCCCAGGGATTCTCCATAGAGATAGGTTTATTCCAATTTCATTATGAGCAAAGCAGTAGTGACAATGACCGTACTCCAGTGGTCCACAGCATGATAGAGTTTAAAACACAAGTTCAATCAGCCATTGGAAGTCAAAGCACCGAAAATGAGTTCGACTTGACAGTAGTGCAATTGTTTCCCTCCAAGTAAAATTCCCCACTCTCCTGTGTTACATTTTGGTCTCATTTGAATACCTTAATAATAGCTTTAAAAAACTGTATACCACTTTGTCAGAACACAGCCCAAGAATGGAGTCCTGGGATGAGCATTCTGAGGGTTTGCAAGAAAATCGAAGAGTCCTATGACGTCAGTTTCTCAGTTTCAACAATACAGAATTGTTCTTGGATTATGCTTCCATGCCTCTCCCAGGTAGAGTGGGTAGAAGTGAGTTGACTTCAGGTTATTCATTATAACTGACTGTTGTTATTTGTTTATATGCTTCTATTGAAAAACATGGCTTTGCCTCACGTGGCTTGTCTGCCTTGTGCAGCTTGCCCTTGTTACTGGACACTGTGCTCATGTGACTCCTCTTAACCCTCAGAGTATAAACTGTCTGATGCTCTGAATAAAGCTGCCTATTGCAGGAGAATTTAATCTGCCTCATTTATCAAGTCCATTCCCACAGGTCCCACTGCCTCTAGAATGGTGAATACTACATCTCTGTTGCTTAATTTAAAAAAGAAACTTTTGAAGGTATTTCTAATCTGAGAGAACCTGAAGGACATTCTTTTGTGAATGTGATCCACATGGGTTTTATCTATTGTGTATCTATGAAATTATACTTACGAATGTCCAGAGAACAATGGCAATCCAGGACTACTAATATTTTCTGCATCACACAATTATTACAATATATTTGGCCCAATATACACTGAATAGAGCTTTTCATATTTTTGTCCTCTGAGTAATGGAAGTATTGCAGCACACGCAGTAACCACCTTGTCAAATATATTAAGAATTAAGCAAATCTTTCTCTTTCTGCTTCAGTGGTGTTGACTTAGTGATAATGATTCTAAGGATGAGTGCTGATTGTTGGGAAGTGCTCAGCATATTGAAGGCATTGTACTAAACAGTTCACGTTTCATGTCATGTGATCTTCCCGGGATGTTGTGAATTAGTTAAATCTCTTACTTTCACAAATGTTAAGACCAAAGAACCTTTGAGCAGTTAAACCACAGCATGGTTACCCTCACCACCCCACCTTCAATCAGTAGTTTGTTTTCCAGAATATTGGTTTCTGACTCAGTCAAGGACTTGTTTGGCATTGGGGAAGGTGGACTTGAAAGATGTTAGATGGTAAAATTTGTTCTTTTTCAGACCCATGCAAGGGTTGCTGTTCCCCATGAGGTTGCCATGCATGCTTGGAGACCTGCTCTGCACGCAAGAACTGTTCCCTAGCTTTGTAGGCAAAGAAGTAGAGGCAAGCGTCCTCTAACTCACTCATCCCTGAAGAAGTGAGGCAGAGCAAGCCGCATGTGCTTCCAAAGCTCACACCTCCATGCACTTTTCTTCACTCTTCTCGGTATATCCATGGGCTAAGAAGCATGTGAAATCATCAGCCACTTTAAAATACGAACAGAGGGTAGTAGTCTCCTAATCCATTTTTATTTTTCCACTCGACTGGGGTCCGAAAGTATCCAATAGAAAAATCCAGAAATAATTTGTAAGTTTCCAAAGACTTTTGTGGTGTCAATTGTCACCTCTTTTTGCTATGGTTTAGATTTTGAACGTCCTCCCAAAAATTTATGGTCAGCCCTTTGTGGAAATGGTAAAACCCATAGAAAATAAGACTGAGTTGAAGTGAGACCAAGGGGGCTGCACTTGTGAGAAACTGGGTGACTTCAGCACCCCATGTTTCGGTCTTTGCTTCTCAAATATGCTGAGGTGAGCAGGCCTCCTCAGCCTGCACTCCTGCCATGATGTGCTGTGCTGTGCTCTTACCGACCTGAAGCAACAAGAACAAAGGAGCGAGTGATACATGCACACACATTTGCATATAGACACACACACACACACACACACACACACACACACACGAGGACTGAACTCCCATCATTAGGCTTGTACAGGCTTGTGCCTGAGTTTAATCCTCAGAACCCACATAAAGGTGGACGGAAAGAACTCAATCCGTAAAATTGCCACAGTGTGTCCGTGTGAGCGTACACACGGTGTCTAAAATTAAGTTCATAAATAAGGGTTCTTATGGCGGAATTTAGTCTCACTATATTTTGCATGCAAAGCATTAACTTAAGGTTTTGTTCAGAGCGTTCACCTGTAAAATTACTATTGTGATGTAGCAGAGATTCCTGGAAGCAGCAGCCGAGGTTTCCGTCCTCTCAATAGAATTTTCTCAGAGTTTTGTTGCAATGATGGAAAACTCAGGTTTCACCGTTATTTAGGAACAACTCCTGCTGTTCCTAAAATAAATGTTAAGCTTGGCCATCGATACATAGGTGTAGAAGAAGCAATGTACATCCTAGGATAAGTAGTGTCCGAGGTTTCAGGCACCCAGTGGAGGTCGTGGCTGAGGGGAGACTCGTGTGTAACAGAGCTGAGCTCAAATTGACCTTTCTAAAAATCTATATTACCATCAACCTCGGCTTTTCCTTCAGTATAGCATTGCTATGACTAGTACCTAGAATAAAGAGCTGTTTAGAAATGCATTTCAGATCGTGCAAAACTATGGAAATACTCATTAATATGACAATCTCTATTGCACAAATGTAATTTAACTTGGCAAATTCATGGTGGCCCTAAGTGCCATGTAACTCCATCTTGATCCTCCTGACAGGTGCAACTGAATGAATAAAGCAGGAATCATTTTACATTCCGGGGTTAGAATTATAAACCGGCTGCTGGCCGTCAGAAACCAAGGAGAAAGCATAGTGTGAATTTCTCCTTGTCTTCTGTGTATCCAGGGACTCCGTCATCTCCCTTGGCAGTCTTATCTGTGCTGGGAGCAGCCCATTAGAGAACAGCTAGTGCATCTGAAAGTTCTATTACTCAATCAATGGGCTTGTTGCCATGGCAGGCTAACACGAGGTGCCATTGACGATGACTCGATTTCCTCTTGCATCTGAACTGGAAAGGGAGAAGAGAGACTAAATGAAATCCCATCCATCTTAATGAAATACAATTATATTCTCCTTATTAATCATTTAAGAATCAATATGTCTCTTCTTGGTGAACCTCACGAGAATTTGTCATTCCATGCCAGGCCTCAATACATCTTGTCTTGTAGTGATTTTTATAAGTTCAGTCACCTGTGTCCCAGGGTAAATAACAGTGTTTTCTCATACTGCAGAGCAAGGAGCAGCAGTGATGGCGTGGACTAGGGAAAGCCTCTTGGAATGTTAAGCAGCAGGCTGAATCCTGCTTCCTCACGCATAATTTAAAAAATGCACCCTGTTTTAGTTTCAAACAGCATGAAGGAGAATGGATTACCTTGGAAAGAGGCTTATTCTAGTGTCATTAAGCGGGAAAAACTCCCGAGGATTCTTCCCTCCTGAATGCTATAGTCTTGCACAGCTTATCAACATGTATGTGTATATACATATGCATAGGTAGACACGCTAACACAGAGAGGGGAGACACATTCTTTGAAATGTAATTTATAGTCTCTCTTGCTACACTTGGTAAATAATCCAACCACTGAATATTTTATAATAATTCACTTGTTAAAAATGATTATTGTTCTTGATTTCTTAATATTTGGACTGCAAAACTTCAATTGGTTTTCATGATTTTTGTAGCTGCCATAGAGATACTGTTTAATTAAAGAGAACAAAGAAAAAGATGAATATGAAGAAAAAGATAGGAATTCAGGCCTGTGTGGGCAGTAATGAGGTGAAGAAAATACATTGTGTTAAAAGCAAAATTGGGTTTTAAGAGTGAAAATACGTAATTGTGTAGTTTCCATCTCTCTGCGGGATTTTTAGTTATTTCTGTTGATTTTGGTTATTTCCTGAGCCCCTACTAATGAGGCACTGCATCACCTGCACAGATCTAAGAGTGGGGTAACATGCACTGATGTGACCCCTCATTTTTACCATACAGACTACATCAATTTCTTTCTTGCTCCATCTTTGCCTGGCTGTGTCTGTGACAGCCGGCACAGCAGAGAATTAGTTCCTTTCATAATCACAAAAACTGTTAAGAGTGGAATCCTTCCTCCTGTCTTCCAACCTTTCTGTCCATCAGAAAAGGGAAGAACTGAAATGAAAGAACACGAGCCCCTCAGCCATCCTTTTGTGTGGTGGGTGGATGGGAAGATCGGCCTCCGTGGGCGACATAAACACAGTCACTGACACATGACTCCAGTGCACCCTGGAGTCAATAAACTCCAAGGTCAGTGCTTTTAAGAGTAGCTGGAAAATCCAGAAGGATCGGTGCAGTTAGTTCAGTTGCAGCCATTGCTCTGAGTAGCTGACTTTTATTGGTCCCACACCAGTGACTGTTAGGGTCTGGGGGACGTCCCCTCCCTCTCCCTCCTACTCTGTTGCTGTTCTCTCTGGTGTTGCACTTACTGCTGTCTGCACAATGTCATAAAATGGAGAACAGGACCTTCAGTAAGGATGAGTTAATTCAATCATGGGACTGGTCAACAGCAGCTTGCAAGAAAAAAAAAATGCATGAATCAAACAACAAAGAATGCCTTTGACCTTCTAGTCACCCAGAAGGCCTTGCCCCATCCTCTCAAGAGAATGGGCCAGTTTTTGTGTCCTTTTTCTCTTATTCCGCATCACAGTTCTTAGTCCCAGTGGTTCTCTGAAGTCTCTACCAGCAACAGAATGTGTAGAGACATATCAGCAAAGAAGGAAAAGGGGAAAAATGATGCACAGGGTTAGGTCATCGCAATGGCCTTTCACTGTCTTTGTGCTTCTGCACATTTTTGGCTGACACTCAATCTCTCCTTCAGAGTGAGGAAGAAATGTCTTGGAAGTCATTAATCCTGGGAACATAGCAAGTCTGGAATCAAACCTCGACAGTACCGTGCTCACCATGCGAGACCTGCAACTGCTTACCATAAGCAAGACTCCACAGGTAGAGTTGAAATGTGCAGTCAACAATAAATGAAGGAAAGTGACACAACGCTTTTACTTTGGGGAAAGGAGCCATGCTCCTCATTCTGTTCTCTCATTCCTGGGGAGCCCACTTTTCCTGTGTGTGCCTCCTTAGAAACAGTGCGTGGGCAGAGCCACATCTCCCACCCACTCTCCCTCCCGGCACACCTCTCTTTTGCTTTTCTGCTAGTGATTTTACTTTCTTTGATTAGCCCCAGAAGTAAAACCCTGTGATGTTTTCCTCCTCTGTCCTCCGTGCCCATGCATCATTACCTGTCTAAGAGCAGATGCTTTTGAGTGAGCACAAATGTGTGCATAACAGTTTTCTGCATGAAAGGCTTTAGCATATGCAATTTTTATGTGTGTATGTTATGTGTGGTGTACATTGAGTGTGTGTGTGTGCATATGTGTGTGCATGTTCAAATGCATGTGTGCCTCTGTGTGGAGGCGATGCATGTCTTATGTAAATGTGGGTGTGGGGGGCCTAGGATTGGCATCAGGTGTATTCTATGAGCGCAATCAGCTTTATTTGCTGAGGTAAAGTCTCTCAGTGACCTCAGGGCTTGCTGATTTGCTACTCTACCGAGCTTGCTTGTCTCTCCTGTCCCCCACATCTGGGATTAGAGGTAGGCCGGCTAGTTTGATGTCATCTTTATACTAAGCTGGAGTCACGTAAGAGGAGGGAAACTCAACTGAGAAAATGTCCCCATAAGGTCAGACTGTAGGCAAGTCTGCATGGCCTTTTCTTTTCTTTCTTTCTCTTTTCCTTATTCTTCTTTCATACAATACTTCCCAATGGCAGTTTCCCTTCCCTGCACTCCTCTGAGAGTCCTCTTCCCCAAATACCCCAGATCCACTCCTCTTCTGTTTCCCTTCAGAAAAGAACAGGTCTTCCAGGGATCAACCAAACACAGCATAACTAGTTACATAATATAACAAGACTTATCATATTAGGGCACAAACCCTCATATCAGGGTGGGGGAGAACGTTTTAAATTAATGATTGATGTTGGAGGGCCCAGCCCATCGCCAGTGGAGCCTCCCCTGGGCTAGTGGTCCTGCTCCCTATAAAAAGTGGGCTGACCAATCCTCAGGAAATAAAACTGTCTCCATTGTCCTCTGCATCATCTCTTGACCCCATGTTCCCGCCTTGCTTGAGTTCCTGTCCTGACTTTCCTCAGTAATGGATCCATGCATGGAAGTGTCAGCCAAATAAACCCTTTCCTCCCCAAGGTGCTTTAGATCATGGTCCTTCATCACAGAAATATATAGTAACCCTAAAGAAGACAGCCATCATGTCCATCCAGTCTTTCATTTGTAACGTGGGCTCTGAGGATCTGAACTTAAGATATACACAACAAACACTATATCCATTGAGCCATCTCCCTGTACCTTTTGTACTGTTTACAATGGGTCATGTTACACTCAGCAGTGCCCCAGGGTGACCTACCTTATGTATTACTTCTAGCTTTTGTAAAGACACAGAACTAATCACAAAGTATGAACCTGGTCCTCAGTATTCCTGCACTGCAATATCTGCAAATATATCCTTTGCCCTAGTCCCAAACTTTAACTTATTTTGTATATACTTTAATAAGGATATTGGCTCGGTTTGCTCTCTTTAGGGTACCTGTCTTTATGCTCGTTTGATTTTCTCAGTTCCTTCTAGAGAACGGAGGAGGTTTGCAGTCACAAATAGTCTGAAACAGCACCTATTCCTCTGGATTCCCCTTGTTCCTATGGTACATTTCATTTCTAAGTCTCCTTAATCCATGCTTTCCAGACCAAGATTGCTGAAAAGAAAATCCAGCTGCTTAAGGTCAAAAGATGTTTCCTAATGCCAAAGAACGAGAGTAGGATTCTCCGACTTTGATGTTAATACCGTGTCTTTGGTTGCTTTCCATTTGTTTGTTTTCATCTTCCACAGTCAACAGGCCACTACGTTTTATAGGCAGCTTAACACAGAGCAGATGTTGATTAAAAGAAATGTGGTTTTGAGTATGACATTAAAAATATCATTCTCTCTTGTCTACATGTTACATCCTCAACGGGTTTAATTTTATTAACATACATATATGAATAATAAGCACATATTTTTTTCTTAGCTGAGTCATAGGCATCTCAATAGCTGGGCCATGAATAAGGCATGAAAAGCTCACTTTTTAGTACATTTCAAAGAAGATACATTTTCTGCTCTGTGCCAATACCATGTGTTTCCAGGCTGCACCTCTTAACATTTGTATTTATTTTATATTTTATAATAGATAGAAGTGGTTTATAAATAGAAAAGTTTAATCATGGTAAAAATACATAACACTGCTGCATCCTTTAAAACCCATCTCTAAATATACTCTTTTTATTTAAGATCGAGTCTCATTTTGTCTCCCAGGCTGACTTAAAACTTACAATTCTCTTACTTCAGTATACAGGATGCTGAGGTCCCAGGAATGTGTCATCACGCCTAACTTGAAATAGACTTTTAACCAGGGCATTTCTTTTAATTAATAAGTACATGTTGGCATCAGCATTAGGACCAATAAGTTAAGTATAAGTAGAACAAAGATAGAAATTGAGCTAAGACCTTTGAAGAGGAAAAAGAGAAATACCTCAAAATAGTTCCAACAACTTTATAAACACCTTCCTGTAAGAATGAAAAGACCATCTAGCAGACGACCACTTGGATGCTAGAGACATTTCACAACTGACCGAGTCAAGGAAACAATACATGTCTCCTTTTGTTGATACAAGCTTAAGAGTTGTCATGTGTCACTGAGGCAGGATAGCCCCTCCAGCAGTAAATGACAAAAATAAATAAATAAATAAATATAGATATGGGAGGCAAATTTTGAATAACTGGAAGAGATATAGCACATACCAACAGAATTCGTATATAGAACATACTAATCTATAGGTAGTTTCTACCATGAAGCCTGTGGCCGCTTCCTTAGAAATGCTCTTCTGAAGACATAACAAAGAGGGACATGCACAGGATCACGTATTGCTGTTGTGTGAGGTCATAGAGATGCCTGAATCACAAGCTTAGAGTTCCCTTCAGTGACCTTGTAGAGGTCACCAGAGAAGAGTGTTCACCATCTGTGTGTGACTGAACCACATGGGCTTCAGGAGCTTCCCCCCAATGTTAATGCAGTCCCAGAGCTGCGAGAACGAGGACAAATCTTAGAGCTGGTTTAAGAATTCCATTCTACCAGTGGTGCTGGGAATACAGGAAGAGTGACTAGAAAGTTCTCCCTATAAAAGTTCCTTTATGTTTGCTTTGACTATACAACTATTTACTTAAAAACAGAGAGTGGGAACTAGGACATGTAATTTTCAGGCCCAAACTATAAACCTTAACTGATGATATTCTCACAGCATAAACTCACATTTTGAGGAGGACTTCAAAGAATCTAGACCCTTCAAAAGAGACTGGTGGTGACGGACAGAGCAGACACATTTCAAAAGGTTCTGGACATTCCACAAATACATTGACGCACATATGCACATGAACACACAACATACACCATGTGTTTTTTTTTGGGGGGGGGTCAAGGAAAGGAAGGAATAGTCTTTGTAAATTACATTGTGAAATACTCTTCATATAATTCTGTTTTTCTCTGAAATACTTTGAAAATAAATAGAAATTATATTTTTATTAATTTATAAAAATAAATGCCCTTCGAAAACTATTGTCAAAAGACCAAGAAAAAGCACAAATGTTTCTATACCATAAATTCTACCAAGAGAAACATGAGCAACAGTCCAGTGTTCCAAGACCTTAAGACTGGCATCTCTAACCCATTGGAGGGATCAGGAGAGAGAATGGTCTACCCATACACTGGAAGAACAAATCCATAAGCAATATATCTGAGAAAAAAAACTTTATACACAAAGGAGTCTTAAAATTCAGCAAGAAAGCAAACACCTCGGTATTTGAAATGGCTAAACACCTGAACTAAACACTCATCTCTTCGTGAAGGTAGGCATACAGTCAGACGGCAAGTCAGGCAACGAAAAGCACCTCAGCATGACCCAGGTCTTTACAAGAAACAGAATCATACAACTCACCATGAGAAATGACAAAGCTGTCATGAGCTTCTCCCACACACTGATGGAAAGGCCCAAAACCTAAACCCTGGAAACAACTAAACTGGAGAGGAATGGGGGCAAAGAGAGAACTCATCCCCTAACAGGAAAGCAGAATGATGTAGCTGCTTTGGAAGACAGATTAGCAGTTGTACAGACACATAGACTCACACACACAGACATGCACACATGCTTGTGCACACACGCGCACACACACACACACACACACACACACACATGAATACATGGACATATACACATACCCATACGCACACACACAGAACCCATAGGATGCAATAATACTCCTTGGCATCTCCCCAAAAGACCTGAAAACTTCTATCTACACAGTTTCACAAGTATGTTTACAGATGCTTTAGTCATATTTGCTTAAGCTTTGGCACAGAACAGGTGTTCAGTATATGAATGGATAAATAAACTACGTTTACACAATGCAAAGAGTTGGCAGAATATTATCAGTGTTGCAAGAAACTAGCTGGCAGAGCATGAAAAGATAAAGGAACCATCAACGTGCATTACTAAAGGAAGCAATATGAAAGGATACATTCGTATCTTTTCTCAGGGGCTCTGTAGTTTTGTTTTTTTCATACAGTGAAACACTACATACACATTATAGTGATCAGATGGAAGGAGAGGAAGAGGAATAGTAGGTAGAACACAGAGGATTAAAGGCAGTGACACTTCTCTGAATGTCCCTGTAATGGCAGACATATGTCATTACGCATTAGTGCAAGTCCCTACCTTAACTTATAGCCTGTGAGAGGCCAAGAGTGAACCCTAAATCTGGACCACAGAATTGGGCTATGATTTGCCAGTGTGGGTTTGATTGTGATAAATGTGTATGTTGTGTAACGGGGGAAGTTTGCGCACTCTGGAAATAGGGAGCGTATGGGAACTTGCAGTGCTTTCAATTTGCTGTGAATATAAAACTGCTCTAAGAAATGAAGTGCAATTTTATTTGTCCTATTACATATAAAGTTGTGACACATTTGACAGTGTGCATAGCTGATTTCCTGCACTTTTGACAGCTCAGGAAAATAGTTTTGCCCAGACCAACTGTTGCAAAACATTTTCATTGTTTATGACTTCTGTGGGTCAGTCTCAAACTTTGAACATAAACTACCTAGGAAAAAAAATGATGTATTATCTCACTGGCACCATCAGCGTGGAAACCAGTGCTGTGCCTTGTAATGTCGGAGGCTAGCAGTGCCCCTTTGGTGTTTGAATCCGTGGCTGTAACCAAATCTTTAGAAAGATTCAGTGTTGCTGTCATCAGCAACTGCCAAAAGGAAGATGTCTGAGTGGGAAGCACACAGTTAGGCAAGAGAGGAGGAAAAAGTCCCTGGGGGAGATGGTGCCACAAGAGTGCCTGCGTGGTCCTTTGTGACTTCTAAGAGGCTATGGACAACCCCAGAAGCTCTTCAGATGAGGAGAGACTTTCCTGTGGAGTATTTGGGTGGAAAGAAATCTCAGGGCTTTCATAGAAAACCACAAGAGGATTCAGGATAACTGCAGATAAAAAATATTGAGATAGTAGACCAGACTCATCTCAGATGGGAGGAAATGATGGTCACCCCATGTGGGTAGGAGAGCTTGGGGAGCTTGCTGGCTTTTTTTATGCAGTAAGGAACTCATAACAAAGTTAAAGGGGAAGGAAAACAGTCCCTTAAGTATTCCAGATATAAACTTAGATAAGTGGTGCTGACTTGATTATTTATTTTAACAAATGTAACATTGCCTAGGAAACATTTTCTGAGTCAGTGACTCCCTTTGGTATAAATATTAAATTCTCTGACACACAGCATTCGTTTCCCACTATCAGACAATCTTCCGTCTGTAAACACTGAAGTCTATGAATATAGAAAAGAGCTGTGTGCGTGGTAACATTAAAAAGGAGTTAGGCATTTGGCAGATGATAATCACAATATATCCTCAAAGCAATCAGAAAAGAGACACAATGATTTGCGGACTTCGGGGTGCAGTAAAATCACATTGAGCATCTATGAAGCATGCGTGCCCCAACACTTCAACTGTTTAGTCTCATTTCGAGTCCATACGGATAAAGAAAAAAACTGAAATTTTAGTACTTATTGGAGGGACTCAGATGTGGAATAGACTGGATCAACTTTAAGGAACACTGCATTTAAGAGTAAGAAAAAAAAAGAGGAAGAAGGAAGGGCCAAGAATGGAGAGCAGCAGCTGCATGCTTCTTATAAGTTGCAAGTTCTTAGTGAAGATGGTCCTAGTCCTCCAGGAGCTGGCTGCACGCAGGTCACCTTTGTCCATGTCCTACTCAGCTGCATTGCACCTTCTAATTCCAGACTCAGTCACGGTTGATCATGCTCAAGATGTCACAAAGTCGCTACACAAGCGGGATTGTTGCCCCCAATACATTCATTTAAGCGCTTTGATCAACACCTGACGAGTCAATTAAGACATACAAATGCTTTCTTGGGGAGACCTACTGGAATGCCTTCCCCTTTGAAAAAGCCCTGCCCCTTCTCTCTTTCTCTGTCTCCCTCTCCCAAACTTCCCCAAATTCCTGCATCCTTCTGATTCTGGTTTTAGAGGGGAAATGAAATTTGTCACACTGCCATGCATCATTTTCCTCGCAGTACAGTGTCCCATCTGTGTGTCAAGTACAAAAGAAAAGCATTTTGTGAAAAATTGCTAAAGAAGTAATGATTTTTGTCCTCAACTCTTTGTTTTGCCTTTCAATAAAGAAGGCGACATGTGCCACAGATGATGTATTATTGTTTAGGTACAACCGCAGCAACACAGTGCATAACCAAAACCATGCTTCACAGCGGAGGAACCATAGTTTACTGCCCCTATGGCTCTGATGAGAATATAATGTTCTATGGTTTATAAATGCTTTGAGGTCAATACATGATTTGCTTCAGCTTGTTCATCCAATGAGCAGGGGATTCAAAAATATATCAAGCTATTAGACAGCCCCCTGGAAGCTGGGTTGAGGCAGTGGTGATGGAGAGGTTCCATGGAAACCCCTCTGTCAGCTGGAGAGGAGATAATTAGATCCAGGTAATGCATTGGAGCCCCAACAGGGAGCCGCCAAGCAAACATGTCATCTTTATGGGCCTTTCTTGTCCCACACAGCGGACTGGCCTAAGATAGTACAGCATCAAGGCATTTGCTGCTGCCCATCAATGCCCCGCTGTCACTCACCGAGCCTCATTATCTAGATACCACCTCCGCACAAGGGAGTCTGGGGCAGCCCACAATCAGCAATGTCTCTTTTTATTTCCTCCACTTTTCACCAATAATTTTTCTTCCTCCTTATTTGTTTTCTTAACACTGTGTCATCAATCAAGGACTCACCTGGGACACTAAAAAGCTGTCTATCTCTTCCAACACTTATTTAAAAATTGCTCTAACCTTCAAAATACTCATTAAACTGCAGGCAGGCAGTCTTCTGATTCACCCCTTTGAGTAAGGGCAAGAAAGCCTCCTTCACCACAATTAGTTATTTAGGGGCCTTGTCAGGGACAGTGATGGATTCAAAGGTAAGCACCCTGGGCCATCCTCAGGTCAGGCTGGAAGAAAGACATCTGTCGACAATGCCATGAATGGAAGAGATACGCAGAACATGTCAAAGGTGGGGCAGGAGCAGTATATCCCAAGCATTTCGTTTACTTTGAGAATATTGAGATGGATTCCCAGTCAGTGTCGAATCCAAAGCTAAACCATTCAACAGTAGTGTTTAGCTATGGTGAGCAAGGACCAAGGATGGAGTGGGTGGAGTTGTTTTTAGTAGAAGTAAACGCATCTAAGAGCAAAGACTCGGGGGTACAAAAGGCAGTCACCACTGTGACGATTCAGACCTGCAGACCTTAATGTCCCCTGAAACCCCATATAAACTAAAGCCTTGGCCATCAACTTGTGGTGCCACTGGGAGGTAAGACCTCTAGGAGGTGTGGTCCATCGGTAGGAATTTAGGTGATTGCTACATGTCTATGAAAGAGATGCTAAGACCCCAGACCACACCATATTCGCTCCTTGCTTTCTCTCATGTCCTAATGGACATTACCAGATTCGGCCAGCCTCACCTCTTACATAGCCCCTTCCTGATACCCTAGGCTTCACAGGTATAAAGCAGCAGGTCCAACTAACAAGGGGACCACAGGTCTGAAATTGTGTACCAAAATAAATTTTTCTTCTCTTGTTTTTTTTTTATGGCAATTTTGACATAGTGAATGAACACTGATTGAACCACAGCTAGTGTTATTAGGAATACAAATGCTGTCCTATTCACAGTCACCATTCCCATCATCACAGCCAATAACCATTATCATCAGTCACCATTGCCACCATCCCAATCACTATGGCCATCACCACTACCCTGACCATCACTATTAGCATCTTCATCATCACCACCGCCCATCACTCTGTTCATCACCTATTATCATCATGAGTATCATTCTGGTCTCTAGTGCTTGGTATCATTTTGACCAGTAGTATTACAATCCTTAACTCAAGTATAAGAATGATGTGTGTTTTTATACCCAAGTTTTGTATAGGCCATCTTAGGGATGAAAGCCAGTGGACATCTTCTAATCAATCATATTTCAAAACCTAGGAGCTCATGACAGGTTTATAACCATGATTTTATACAGGGATCCTTACACTTTAGCGTGTGCTTTTTACCTGAGAGGGGGAGGGACTCATCTTTAATCCCCACTTTAATGATTCAAAATGCATTGCTTTTTTTTTCATCTGATTCTGGACACTGAGCTATACAATAAGGATGTAAAGCCTAGGAAAATATAGTCCCTAGCCTTGTAAAAGATGTCATCAACCATGACAAACATATGAAGTAGAAAATGGACAGAAGAATGCATTGTAAGGTCTTGAATGTCCGAGGCAGGGCATACCATGCCAAATGACCACAGGTGGTGGCAACAGTCTCTGGGTTGCTTTTAGCCCAGAAATGGGTCCTGTTTATTTCTTTATTAAACAGAGGAGGGTAGAATGCTATAGAAGTCATATCTAAAGAGGACGTGCTTGACCCTATAATATCTAACTAAGAGCTGGGTACAGTTACCAACCCATAGACTAATAGTATTAAGAACAGGAGTAGAGTTGAGTTGAGACCAAAACCAAACAAAATCCCGAACTGTCAGTAACAGTCAACTTTTTATGTGGGATTATGGTTAAGAAAGGTCCTTGTTTTGATCAAGGAGTGAGGTCAAGGCAAACCATGATGAAAAGCAAGGGCATGGAGGGCTGGAGTGTGGACGTTTGCTTTTGCCAATCTGTGGATGCGTGTAAGGTTTCCAAGACACCAAGCAGGCAATGAAGCTTGTGAACACTGGTGAAAGATCAATGGAAGATTAGGTAGATCTTGGAGCCCTAGATTCCAGGACAGTTGTCATTGCTGCACAGATGACTACATTCTGAAGACACAGTGGTTTCCCATCACACTGTCTGAGCAGAGTCAGATGAGAGACTCATCTCTTGATATAACATTTCTCACATAATAAAACCTGCTTTAAGATTCCATTAGCATTCAAGATTGAAAAATAACAACTGAATGTATCCGTGCTGGCCTCACAGTGTCTGCTTTTTGAACCCTGAAGATAACTCACAGAATGGTCTAGAGTCCCAGTTGATTCAATTTTTAAAACTAATGTATCTGTATTTAACCCAGTTGTATGCTTTCTGCTGGTCTCAAGCCATCTAGACATTTGGAATTATGTTTTCTTTTAAAATCAAAATATCCACGTGTGATATTATAGACCTGTAATCCCAGAATTTGGGAGATGGATACAAGATGACTGGAAGTTCTTGGTCATCCTGAGCTGCATAATCATACTCAAAGCCAGTCTAGTTTACTTGAGACCCTATAGCAATACAAAACAAAAAATAACAATTAAATACAAAACAAACAAATTGATTAATTAAAAAAACTATTGTTAACACTGCTACTATCCTTAAGATTCCTGTTGTTGACTCAGAGAAATGCTGTCTAGTGATTAGACTAGATTTCAATTAATTCATTCAGAACTGTGTATAAGCTCTGTGGACCTGAGTTTCTTATTCCTATAGTTGGGGTGATTTTACACCCCTAATTAAAAGTATAAATTAACAATGTTCCCAGGGAAACATACTATAAAAATCCTCTTTGGTATACATACAGTCAGTGTTCATGGTGATGGTCTCTTGCCAATCCTGTCTTCTGCCTTCTGGGGACATCAGGTCATGGGTCTTAGAGTTCCCTGCTTATAATAATCCTTGGAGGGCAACTCCTTTCCTACTAACCAGCCCCATCCCAAAGGCTATTGCTGAGCATGCTTCACTGCAGCTGTGGAAGGGGAGATGCAGCCACTGCTATGGAAAGCAAAATGTTGCTGCTGCCATGGTTTTACCCCAGGAAACTGTTTTCCTGACTCAAGGAAAATCCTGAGCATATTGATTTTAGGTAAACAGTTTGTTTCCCTCCATCACTGACAATCTGGTGACCCTGGCAAGAGTTTATTCTTGCAAGACTAGATTGTCTTGTCCCATGTGCTTGATAGCCCCTGTCCATTGTGCAGCTGAAGACAGACTCTGAGCACCACTGCGGCTGTATCAAAGTAAATCTGGCAAGTTTATAAAACTGTGTATTTTTGAAAAAAGTTGCATTATAAAAAGGACAGGAGAGATGTGGAATAATTTATAAGGAAAACCCCAGGAGATAGTAAGCAAATTACAGAGTAAAGCCGGAGCCCAGCAATCTTCTATTCAAGTCTGTTCATTGTTATTCAAGTGAATTTCCCTCTCCCAAGTGGAAACTATTACACAAAACAAAAATATTAGAACTAGAACCCTAGGAATTTAGGCAGTAAAAGAAAATCTTGTTAAAACTGGAGAGTGGAGTTGGCTTTCGGCAAAGTTGTCAACATTCTGTTTACCACCTTTCCCCCTCTCTGTAGATCTTTCTTCATTTCAAATTCTCTTCTATCCTAGATGTCTTTTCCTTATTATTCTGAGATTTGTGTGTCACTTATTGAGTCCTCCATTGTCCCAGCATCAGTGAGTATTAACATTCCTTAAATAAGCAAAAGGAGATTCCTATTTCATTTTTCTGGAGCTTAATCTCACATCTGTGATCTACTTCATTCATCAATGCTGAGAACCTGCATAGCAATATGTTCCAATTTACCTGAGTTGAAAGACACGGAATTGGCACAAAGGAACCAAAATTGTTCAGTTCATCAGTACATTTACATACTTGCTTGTATGTTTGTCTGTTTTAGCTTATGCTTTTGCTCTCTGATTGAGGCTATAACCTGTCTTTTCCCTCACTGGCTTTCAAAAACTACGAAAGCACTGAGCTTCAGTCAGAAAATCCATCCAACGTAAAGAAGGGAGTCACTGTTCCAATAGTCACTTATCCTTTCAGCTTGAAGTATAAGAAAAGGGACCTAAAACTGAGATTTGGGGTGGAAACATGGGTCAACAGTTAAGTGCTGCTCTTGTACAGGAAATCTGTTTGCTTCCTGGCATCCACAGCAAGGACTGACTGCTGATTACGCCAGTTCCAGGGGGCTGACACCCTCTTTTGGCCTGCACACATGTGCAGACATATACACATGCATGCGTGCACATGTTCACACACACACACACACACTAAAAGATAAATTATTTTAAATAAATAAGGTTTCATTTACCAGAGTGAGTAGTGCACAATGTGCAGCATAACTAAAATCAAAGAGAATTTCAGGAAAATACATGTTTATTTGCAACCAAATTGACAATGGTTGGCATTTTTGATATAAAAATAATTTGAAGAGGGCTGGCAAGATGGCTCAGGGGGTAGTGCATCATATATACAAGGCTCATGACCAGGAATTGATACCCAAGGTGAGAGAAGAGAACTGACCTTCAGTGTGAGCCACGACATACTCTTACTTGTACACACATGCTCACACACACAAACACACACAAATAGTAAAAAATAGAAATTAGTAAGAAAATCACTACTATTTCCAAAGGAAATCAACAGAACATACAAAAGACATAATTCATAATTCATAAATGATAAACACAACCAGTGACCATGCTTTATTATTTATATTTATTAATAATAAGATAGACGTTTCAACTACGAAAACAACATAGTGTTTTACAGTGTATTATTACATGAAAATATGACAAACCAAGAGGATAATAAAAAATTATACAGCTTGTGGAAAATATATGTCTATCTATGAAATACATAAAAATATGAATTATAATGTTTAAATGGATTAGAATTATTACCAATTTTTCTATATGTTCTCCTATATCCTATATTTGCTCCCAAAGCCTAGACGCTTCAATGTGTACTTTGCAGGACAAACTTTAGCTTTTACATTATGATTTGAGTTGTGCCTTTCTGCCCTTCGATACGTGCAGAATTGTACTGTAAAGAAAAAAACAGGTTTTGCATTATTCCATATTATCATTAATTACACCCCGGGTGGTGATTTCAGATGGGCCTGTTGGAATTTGCGGCGACAGTGTGAGCAACAGTTCACAAGTCAGCCACATCATTGGGAGAGTAGAATACAAGCGAAAAGACCGATGTTCTCATAACACTGTTGCCAGCATTTTATAGGTGTTGGATAAATCACAGAGGATTTCAAAACATCACTGTAAAGTGAACTTTGTGTTAAGAGTTTGTTCAAAAACAAACTAAATGTGTATTCTGAGCCCTTCAAAGCAAACTATGCTAATCTGTAACATTCAATAGACAGTGTGTTTTAACTACATCTTCAACTGGTGGTATTTCCAATTTATACTGCATTTATCAGAATGAACACATCATAAGTGAAGGAGCCTCTTTATATGTGCACATACACACACACACACACACACACACACATATATATATATGAATTCATCCACATACATTTTAGAACCATAATATTTTTCCATAATTACAGAGTCCCTGAAAGTTAACATTCTCCAATATGGCCATCTAGTCCATTCATCTCACTCAAATTATATTAATTGCTCTAGTAATATCTTTTCAACAACAACAAATATGATGTGCAGCTCAGTTCTGATTTCCATTGTACTTTTCTATCACAGCTTCAGAATCAGAGAACAGATCCTGGGTTTACTGTGATGTATACTCCTTAAGACTTTAGAAGACTCTTTGTGGTCCTTGTTGAAAAAGAGCTTTTCTTTCAGCTCTTTTAAAAAAATCAAAATGACTATTTTATGGATTACATACAGATTTAGAAGTAGAGATATATGCACATGAATATATACATTTACAACATATAGATATTCAATTTATGGTTCCTTTGCCAATGCTTACTATTTGAATATAGATCCGAGAAGGTAAGAAGATGACATTTAGTTTAGACCCAATTTAATGTTTTATTGATATATTCACATACTATGGGATTTCCATATATTATTTGTGTGTGTTCTCTCTCATAAATGAAGGCTTCATAAAACTTATAAAATGGTTGGGCAGTGGTGGCACACGCCTTTAATCCCAGCACTTAGGAGGCAGAGGCAGGCCGATCTCTGTGTGTTCAAGACCAGTCTGATCTAGAAAGGGAGTTACTTTCTAAGGAAATTCTGTCTCAAAGAAAAGCCAAACACACACACACACACACACACACACTCCTAAAAATAAAACAATAACAACAACAACAACAAAAACCCAACCAAGCAAACAAAGCCTTATGAAATCGGGCGGTGGTTAGAACCAAGGTGCCCTATCTTCCTCCTCAAAGCTCTAGAAACTCCATTCCCATGGCTCAGCTGCCCACAGGGTCTTCTCATAAGACACAAAGAACTTCCAACTGTACTCTGTGTGCACAGTCGAGTTTCCAAACCTCAAGAATAGAGTTGCCAGTCAAGATTAAGACTCCCCAACTAATTTTATACTACAATCAAATATTTTCATAAAAGATCTATGACCTGAGATGCAGTAATACTCAAACTATCAGTCTCAAATTTGACATTGAAGTTGAAGAATGCAAGTGTGCAGACTGTGTTCCCAATTGCAAAATTGAATACAAGGCACAAACCAAAGGCCCCATGATCAGAAACTTAAAAATGTGAATGTGTTATACTTCATTTCATCAAGAAGGTAGGATGACCTTTAAAAAGTTTTAAATTATGGAGTGACAGACTGAGAATGAATTGTCTGTAATAAGTTTTAAAGTTCTGATGTTCTAGGATAAAGGCTGTCAAAGGATGATGCGATCATCTTAGATTTTATTAGTAGAAGCTGCTATGATTGCCTTACCTCCAAAAGTCACAGAGTCAAGGTTAATATTCACTGACATTTTATCTGCAAAATATTTGAAATATATATGAAAAGCATTGTCCATGAAATATGCATATACATATATTCTGACTTTAGTATGCTAATCTCAATACTCCTATTAGGTGGTTATAATCTATTTTGTATATATTTTCTAAATGATGGAAACTAATCCTCTGAGACAGTGGGATGATACATCCCATATTATCAGTTGAGCTTTTGTCTCATGCTTCTTTATTTGGTCAGTTTTTGGTAGAAATGATTAGGACAAATCTATTTTACTAAGGGCCGCCATATTAAGCCATCATATTACATAAAATCCTAATATTACTAGATTTATCAGAAAAATTAATCAAAGAGCTAAATTTGATTTATTTACTAGGATATACATCGTAGTACTTATGAGGAGATAAGTTCTTCAACCAGATAATAATAAATCAGGTTAAAAATGTGGACATTATGTACTAGTAAAAACACTATGAAATCATTAATATGATAGACAAGAAGATTAAACTCATTCAATTCCAGAATTTTATTATTATTTTAATAAAAGAAAAATTATGATCTTCATAAGATCATTAATTTTCATTTGCTTTATATTTTCTAAATTTCCTAAAATCTATAATATACTGTTTTTAATTAGAAAAACAAATACATTTTGTAACAGATTTTTTCATATAAAATATACTTAGGAGTATGGTTATGCTTGTGTCTTCTTAGATGAAGGAAGAGGGTGTGGAGCAGATAAGACTATGTAAAAAGTCAGGTATCTGCCTGTAGTCCTAGAAATCTGGAGAAGAAGGTACCAAGAAGGCAGTAGGTCGGTCTAGAGTGGGCAGTGAGACCTGTTTCAAAAAATAAACAAATATTTGAACCAAGGTCATACCTGAAATTTAGAAGCCAACTAGGCAATGGAGTGCAGAATAAATTCTTAGCCTTGGGCTAGAGACAAAAATCAGTGATAAATCTCTTTTCTGGCACATGCAAGAACCCGGATTCTATCTCCTACACTCCCATTTATAAAAAAGAAGAGATGTATTAGCTATACATTCAAGTAGCTTTAATGGAGTATTTCTTCAGCTCTTATTACAATAACTGTAATCCCGGATGATGGATCTGTTTGGAAACTGATAGGTAAGGTCACACCTGATTTATAAGAAAAGAATTTGGGTGAAAATCAGGTAGAATAACTCACAGATATTATCAAAACCGTGAGAGAAGTTTCCTTAGCTCAATAGCAGGGCTTGCAGCTTTATTATGTCAATGTCATATAACTGCCAGGATGGTTTCTCGATTTTTATGTTAAGACTCAAGCAAGTCTACCACTCTCCCGGCTGCAGCCCAACTGATCAGGGAGGGCTGTCATTCACTTTGTATTAGATTCAGGCCTATGGTACAGGCTCCTTGGGGATTTGGAATTGCTCATGTTGAATATAGAGGCGATTTCCTGAAGTTATCTCTGTCATCCTTTAACTTTTCCTATTTACAGATTTCTCATGTGTTTATAAAATAGTAACTTTAAAGATCAAAAATGAAAACAGTGAAATAGAAGTCTGTTTTAGTGGTCTTCCTTTGCAAGCCTATTACCAAGATTATATATGAAAAATTAGTTCTACAATTGCTATGAAATTTCTCTGAAGATTCCCACACTTTCAAGTAAATTGTCAATCAAATGACTGCCAAAAGAAAAATAAAAACAGTATTAAAACAATCAAACGAAACTACTTCCTTCATGGTAGAATTGAAATTGATTTATAATCCATAAAAGAAAGAAATCCCTCAAATATTACCTGTTCCTTTATTTAAAAAAAAAACATGTCTTCCTAGTACAGATAGTATACCTATTGACAGCATATTTAATTTCGAAAAGCCAATAATAGAGTAAAATAGCTATTTGTCATCATTTGCCTCCTTCAATATTACCAATCCATGAGCATATGAGGTGAACTGTACCTGCAAACTGGAGGGAAAGTCTTCTAATCATATACAATTACCATGTAACACACACACACACACGAAGTGAAACAATTTGAAAAGGAAAAGTATATATTTCATCTGTATTTGAGAATAGACTCTTCTCTTGTTCAATTTAAACTTTCTAAATTATATGCACAAATCTGTTAAGTCAGATTTTGGAGGCTGCGGCTTTATGGCTCTATTCCATGCAGCATGACACCTGGGTTGAGAGAACTATTCTTCATGTGAGACTTGCTATTCCCATGGCAGTGACAGAGAAATTCAGAAAGAACAACACATAATGGCTCAACAGGATTCTACCACTAATGTCACATGGTCAACTATTTTTATTTTTTATTTTTATATTATTAATTTTATTAATATTTATAAAATATTAATTTTATTAATATTTGCTATTAGGAGAACAAATTTCATATCCAAGCCAATTTCATAAGCCAAAGAATATGATATGCATATAGTCTCTTGGCATAAAAATCTTCATGGTGGGTACCTGTATGGAGTAACGATGACTGAGAACAGTAGTAGTAGCTATAAGACAGCCTGAGTAGTAGTCTGCGAAGTATTTCCAGTCTGAATAAAGTTTATTGGGCATAAAGAAGTTTAATTAAAACAGACAGGTATATTTTCTTTGCATATAATGTGAAATCTACTTAACCAGATAAGAACATGAAGATTTGCAAGCATTTAAAAATATTTCAAGACTTCTTGTCATCTTTGGAAACTTTAGTATGAAATAAAACACTTCTGAAGAGTATATTAACATAAACTACCTGAAAGAGCATGCCCTCACACCACGAGATACAAAATATGATCTAATCTACATGGCACTTCCTGTTCTCAAAGAATTTGTACTCAGAAAATGAGCAGAAGTCACATGGCAGTGATAGAGAGATGAAGAGCACACCAATATCCACCCAGGACAAGGAGTCATTCCCTCCACCACACAAAATCATCATGGTCCCTTGACTTCTGTCTTCTAGGAGATGCCAGTAAGTTTTTAAATTTTTTTAATTGATTTTATTGAGCTATACACCTGAATAATTTGGGAGCATGGGGACCATGAGATGCCACCAATTGTAAGGAGAATGTTTACAGTCTGAAAGTGAAAAGGTATTCGATCACATCATTGAGAACCAGGACCACATGTGTGCAAGCACAAAACTACATCGGTTCAAGGAAATCAATTTTTTTCACTTGAGAAATAAATAGGCACCTAGGATGGAATATGTAATAATTCCTAAATTAAACTCACGGTCATTCTCATTGCTCCTCTTCTAATAAGTGAGTCTAGGCTACTCTATGGAGTCTGCATCAAATTGATTGGGAACTAGAGAGATGGGTCAGAGGCTAAGAACACTTGTTGCTCTTGTGAAGGGCTTGGGTTTCATGCCCAAGATCCAGGTTTGGCTCCCAGCACCCACATGCAGCAGTTTACCTATAAATACAGTTTCTGGGCATATGATACCTTCTTCTGGCCTCATTGGGCACCTGCACACATGTCCTACATCATACATGTACCTAGAAGCACAAATATATTTATAAAATAATAAAGAAATCTTTAAATTGGAGAAAAATCTCATCTGTATTGAACATGTTGGTGTGTCTTAAAAATTCACATCTATTTCCATCATATTTGCATCGTTAGGAATGAGTAATCTAGAAATTATTGAATATACATAAAAATGAGCAATGATTATCAGCAGAACCTTCATATAAGGGACTCAAGCATCTTGGATACTCAAGGGATATCCTGGAAACAGTGCTGTGTAGAAACTAAATGACAATTATATTTAGTTTTGTATCTAAAGTGAACTCTTCAGCTGATGCATCTTAAATCTAACCTTGCCCTCTAAGAGAACAGATAGGCTAATGGTGAAATAAGTCCATCCAAGTATTTCACAGTATTGAGGCCAACCTTATCTATCAAATGCTTGTCAAACAGTCAAAATGTCTCTTAGAACATCTGCACAAAACATCCCATTACTGAACACATCAATTGAAAGTACAAAGGTGTGTGGAAATCTCTTACATGCCTATGGCTGAGTGAATGTCTTGCCAATGGGTCATTATTGTTAGGTTTGTCATTTAACCCTTACATGATCCCCTCTCAACTATTTTCAGCAACAAAAAAAGCACATAATTCTGTTTTAAATGTGATTTCCTCTCGGAATCAGATGGCCAAGGGAAGGCATCAAGCATTGGAGAGTCCATGAAATTTTATTTTCTATTTTGTGAACTGACCCAATAACAATGAAAATGAAACGAAAAGAACATATATTTATATAGCTTCAGCCACTAAGAGATCTTCCCAGGCATGTGTCAACAGGCTCACTATTCTCTCCTTATCAACAGCTCTGTCCCTTTTCCTGCCTTGCTGTTATTAAACGTGGGGGTCACAATCTATGCTCCAAGTCAAGTCTGGCCACTTGTTCTGAATAAGCCAACAGAAAAAGAGAAATTAATAGTGGAAATAGAGATAAAAGATTTATTTAATGTGGCCACATCACGGAGAGGGACAAAAAGATCCAAAAATATCCTCAAGTCTGTTTCCAGGGTCCTGAAGTGAGATCTAAATGTAAATAGAGGGATAACAATATATGTGTCTGAAAGGCTCCATCAAGACATGGGTCTGCCCACTACTAATCCATCATTATCTGGATTTTAGTCTCATCCAAGTGCGGCGCATGACACCCATCTGTGCTCTATGTGCCACCATACAGTTTATGAACTGAGCAAGGGGCTAGAGATTGAAACACACAAAGACACACAGAAAGAGACATGGGTCATCCTTGATGCCAAAATGCCCCAAGAATGCCCCCTTTATTGTGTTCAGGGGAAGCTTATATAGGGATAGCCATGCCCCAGCCAAACGTACCAGAAACCATTCCCCTGCCATCAGGAACTCCTGAGGGTCTCGTGCTCAGAGCAGCTATAGGCACTCAGATCAGGGAAAAACAAGTTGTTTACAAGAAATTTAGGATCTGGGGGTTCACTGCTCCCAACATCCAAGGAGATGATCTGACAAGTTGTGAGAATTGTTTAAAATCTCTTTCCAGAAGAAAAATTGGCTCTCTGGCTCTCTGGTTGGCGCCCCTTCTTCTATCCCGAGATTCCTGGGAAAATCCCTATTTGTTGGGGTGGGGGAGTCGATTACTTCAGTAGTCTGATTGAAAGACAAGAGAGTGTCCTTAGAATATCTTCATTTCTGTCAGATCCATTACAGTGCTGCTTAGGATGAGGTCACAAAACTCTCATAATAAATAAGACAAGGAAGTCATGAAGAAGCCTGAGTCCCCAAAGACCACGGTCATGATGTAGTCAGGTGAAAATGAGGAGAGAGACCATGGCCAAAGGAATTTAATGCAAACAAGACCCAGCATCACTAAATAGTACCTTTGGTAGTTCTATACCTAGGGCAGCTGGCTTTAAACTAGTTGCCTCAGATGACTCTGTCACCCGTCATTCTCACTTGGCTTTCATTTCTGACCCTCCGTGACCTGACGCTTCCAGTCACATGGCCACTACTGACAAATGGTCTGGAGTGGAGAACCCTGAGGCAAAGCTTGTTTGCAGATTTCAGAAGTGGCTTCCTCTTACAAGTTCACAGCAGACTCAACACTGACTTCTCTGAACAACAAAATAGAACTATTCATGCTCAACCTCCAGCCTGTCTTGAAGTCTGACTACTGGTACCAATCACTATATATATCATATATATAATCACATATATATATAATTTCCAAGAGATGAAACTGCCTGTTCTTTTCTACTTTCAATGCTCCCCTTTCTGTTACCCCTTGATCAAAAGATCTATGAAAGGATATGTGGAGTTCTTGTTGCCTCGTGTCACGTCTGATGTCTTCTAAGTCATGCCCCTATTATATGTCTCAATATGTAAAAAGAGAAAGGAGAAAGAGAAAGAAAAACTAAAAGTGGGATGAAAAAAATATCGGTTTCAAATAATGAGCATGTGAGCCTTTTTGCCTGGGGCCTTCATACACAATTTAGCCAGGAAGCCAGGGTAGATCATGATTTAGCTTTTGACATCTCCTGCCTTCGGGCCAGCAGAGACTAATACCGATTTCTGACTCTGAGCATGCCACAGGAAAAAAAAGTGTGTGAGAGAGAGGCCTTTTATTGACTAAATGATAAAGAGGTTTGTAATGATAAATAACAGTCATTTTATTGTGGAATTCCCCAGAAAAGATGCATTCCACATTGTCTGAAGGAGCCTAAAAGCTGAGGTTGGTTCCCTAAGGAGCCGAACCTGTTAAACTCCAATTTTTACAGCTAGGGATAGGGATCACAAATTGCAAGCACCCCTGCCTATTAAAATGGCTCACCCACTAACCCTAGCTGGATTGGGAGCCCATCTCTTGGCTCAGGAAAAAAATATCAAAGGCTAGGCCCCAGGGTGGCTTGTGGAAGGTGTCTGTCTGTCTAGTATCTGTCTGTCTGTGTCACATCTCCTGGCTCTAAGGGTGCAGGTTCTGATGTAATTCAGCAGCTTCAGAGCTCAGGCTATTGGAGGAATCACTGCCAGATTTGATCGATAGTTTAATTGTAAACTTTGGGAACAATAATGGATAATTTGGCTTGAACCGTCCATTATGAGCAGTGTTGTCTAGGAAGAGAGCCCTCAAAATTAAACAAGAGTTGGGCTGCATTATTGCATTTGTACAACTCACCCAGCGTTAAATAAATCCCCCTTCACAAATGCTGTCTTGGCATTCTATGGGGTTCAATAAACATGGACACGGCAGAGACATGAAGCAAAGAAAATAGCAAACAGACCAAAGCCAGCACAGTGCACCTGCTGGTTTCATCTGGATATGAAATTGTTGTCATTACTTTAACATAGCAATTCTTCAGGCTACTCAAATCACGAAGAAATCTAAATTAAGAGGATGTACTGCATTTCTGTGGAAGTGTTTTTTTTTATTATAGTTTGCTTTTAAAAATAGAAATTAAATCCAGCAACACAAAGAAACCCTGATTTCAAAGTGGTTATAGGAAAAAGGGTCCAGCATCAGCCATAAAATTGATGAGTACTCTGAAAATGTCTAGATGTACAAGATCATTTAAGCACTGGTAGTTTCTGCATGAAGAAACTAAAAGAAGTAATAAGAACATGACATTTTAATACTTTTACTAAAATATTATACCAGAGAGAGAAAAAAACCAGACCACTGTAGTTTCCAAGCAGCAATCCCCAAAACATGTTTTCCCAACCTGTACCGGTTGCCCACCTCCATCAGGTGAAAGCCATGCTGCTCCTAGATGAGGCTTTCCCACTTACCCAGAGATTCAAGGACCTGGGACGAGCTTCATAAGCGGGTGGGGTTCCTCAGCTCAGCGAATGTTAAAGCCTGCTGTCCCACAGGAACTCCTCACAGGAGTCTGAAACTATTGCCACGCACCTGTAATACAAGTGGAGAATAGAAGGGCTCTGATGGTGCCTGGATCCAAACGTCACCTTTTTGACTGACTGTGAAAGGTGCATAAGTGGGCCCTGACTCAGTTTCCCCATGCTTAAAATAAGGATGTAATGATATTCATTTCACACAGTTCTCTGAGAATTAAGTAAAATTAATAGCAGAAGAGAGCAGCTACAGCAGAAGGAGAGGAAGACAATGACTGGCTCGAAGAACAGTCGTAATCATTGTTATTCTGAAAAGCAGGGCAAAGTCACTGATTTTCAGTAAGTTTTAGAATATTTCTGTTTAATTTTTGTGTATATGGCTCTGTGAGTGTATGTGTGTGTGTCTATGTATCCACGTGTCTATGTGTTTGTGTGTGTAAATTGAAAACTTCCTATAGCAAAATGCCATCTTCCGGTTTGTATTTGAGGGCAAGCTTCTTTATTGAAGCTGGAATTCTGCCTTGCTGACAGATGGGGAGCAAAGGGTGATAGAATGGCTTGTGGTGAAGCAAAGGATTCATGCGTCCCTGTCCATCCAACAGGCCACCTCCACTAGAACGACAGTAAATTGCCTTGCAGGTCAACTACAAATCTATGCTTTCCCAGGTCAGATTCTTACAGTTATTCTCTTAGTTACTCCTGAGCCACTGAGTTCTCCCTTCTTTCTCAGGGCATTCCTCAGACCTTTGTGTTGATTTCAAAGCAAGGAAGCCATAGATTAGAAGCCCTAAGTTCCTTTATGATCAGTCCAGGCTAGGCTCCAGCATCACTGTTGATGGTGTGACTATGGTCACACACTTACCTATCCCCAGCTCTAGTTTTCTCATTCATCAGACAGTAATAATAAACTTACCTGTTCCAAGACTGCAAAGATTAAAAACAGTCAAGTATTAGCAGCATTTCTCACGAAGAACAAGTAAGGCAACCTTCCATTCTCGTGAACAACATAAATGTTTTTTCTAGTCAGAGTGAAGCAAAGGTTCATGTCCAGCACAAAGACTTTGCAAGGCTCCTGGGTTCAAGCTCTCCAACTGCATTCTTTGTTCCTGCTAAGGGAGTGTGTATCTGTGTTCCGGATAGCATGACAGTCTGTCCAGGTGCCCTGCTCTTTGAAACAGAAATAAAGATCGGAACCACTGTTTCCCGAGTCTAACTGCTACGTCCTGCCAACCTGTGCCGTTTATAACCATAATAAGATAAAATGTGGGATGTGTTAAGACAGTTTTAGTACTTTGATAAATAAAAGCAGGAATGTCTTTAACATTAAATATAACATTAAGTAGTCAGAATTTACCCAAAGTAAAAATACCCTGGTATAAAAGAGATAACTGCGAAAAAAAGAGAGCCATCTATGGAGGGCCACCAAATGGAGAGCAGATTTGAATCTACACAGTATCGTGAGCCACTCTGATGCAAAGAGGGAGGAAGATTCTGGAGAGGGTGACAGTTCTTGTGAAGAGCTGCAAAAGAGAAATTGGTGGCCAGACCCAAGTCTCAGAGAAACAATACTCTAGCAATATTTAGTGCGCTCACATTAGTGGGAATAACTGTCCTGGAGAGAAGTGAGCACAGCCTTTCTGGAGACTCTGCTACCTCAGTGCCGGGTTGGCACAGAGGGTTTTATTTTGAGAAAAGGTGTTGGATTAGTTGGCCCCGCATGTCACTCTAACTCTCTGACTCTATGATCCAATCATGCTTCGGGGAATTAGCTCCTTGGAGGGCTTCACTGAGTCTCAGAAACTCAGACTGCCAAATGGATTTAACATCTAGAAGCAAGGAGCATGCAAATACCCCATCCATTCCTCGCAGCCCCTGCTGTGGCTCAGGTGTACAAGTTTTCCTCCTGGCTGAGGTGAAGAAGCCAAAGCGGCAGCATCATGCATGAAGTTAACAAGCGCCTCCGACTCAATGACAAGCTTCTTCCTCCCCAACAGACAGCAGCACAAAACCTTGCTAGCTGTCATTTCAAAATAATCTCTATATTAACTGTCTGAATGGTACAATAAACACTAAACCATTCTGTAAACCATTCTAAGGAAGAACTCTACTGAGGAACATTAAAAACTATCTCCTTCACTCTGCTCAAGAAAATCTTGGGTCAGATCCTTATTTGTCTTCATTCTTTGAAGATCCCCTCTGTTATTTACGAGCATGAATCTTCCCATCGATGAGATATCAAACGCTGCCTAGGACCACTGTTCATTGTGGACTCTTCTCCCCTTTCGGTAGACATTTGACTCAGCTTCACTCACACAGGGACTCGAGCCGGATAAACTATTTTTTGCATCATTATTGACAAATACTTACTTGTTAGTGCAATAGACTATGACAATAAGTTATTTGCTATTGACCAAATTTTGACAGTGCCATAAAATATTTTAACTCGAACTGACACAAAAGTAGAAGATCATACAGTCCTTCCTCCTAAATAGTTCCCGGGGGTTGCCTTGAAATTCTTTTCCCAGAATAAAGAGCCCTCAGGGGACTTGAGAGGAAGTACCGTTGCTAACAAGATGTAACTACTCGGGAATATTTTCATTATTAAAAATGCATGTAAAATCAGAATGTTTGCAAACTCGCACCGCCACTCTGGATCCCATACGAAACAACAAATGAAGGTGCTCCCCCTAGGAAAGCTTGCTTAAAAATGTTCCTATTTGACCTCTTGATTTGGATGAATGACACATATGTGAATCTAGCAAATTGAATTTTGTGTTCAGAAGTCCTCAACCTACATGCAACCAAAATAGAGGCTTGTTGAGCATCCCAGGGCAGCTGACAACTGTGGCTTGAGGCTGGATAAAAGACTTGACATCATTTATATCTTCTTAAAGTTGGGACTGTAACATTTTATTTTCTGATAAAGTTGATAGTTCATTTAGAATTAATTTATTTTATAATTAATAGGGTTTAATTAAGATAGGCTTCAGCTTCATGGTTTTATTTTGTTTTATATTTTTCTGTTTCAGTGTAACTTTAAACCTTATGACTGGTATCTCCCTGGCAATAAAATTTGCCCAGTCATTACAGATTTCCAAGGATAGTAACAGGCAGGTTATATGCATGGGCTCATGCTTTTGATGGTCAGTTCATTTAAAAAGCTGTGGGATTTTGTCCCTGTCCTAAAAATAATTTTCCTAACGAGGAAAGCAGAACTTTATTGTTTTAATTTGGTGTCTTTTTTCAGTGAAAATTTTTCTCTGGAGGTAATATTCCCATGTTCATTTTGATCAAAAGCAAGAATATCACAAATATTCTTTTCTCTGTCTAGCTCTATGCTATTTAGCCTCCTGCCCCTCTCACCAATGTCGAGGATAATCAACTGAGAAAGATAGAAATTTCATTGTGGGTCACATTTTAGAAATGTCAGTTTATAATTGGGCAGAGAAAATTTGGGGGTCCTCTGGGGACCTAGGAGCTAGTATAGGTTGCAGCAGCAGGGTGACCCATGAAAGAATGAAGCCCTAAATGTTAATGAACAAATCAGGGACAGATGATGGCTACAAGGTACCACTAGTAACATCAAAGGCATGTGCCCATTGACTTTCTCAAAATATCTTCTATGTCCTAATAGACGCACCCTGGGGAAGAAACGTTTGGCACACTGAACGTGGGTGTGGAATACTTAGGATGCAAATATATCAATATTCAATTAACAGTATGACAGAGAAAATGCGCATGGGTCAGGACATTGTATTTCTGAGTGTTATATCCTTTTATACACTGTGCTAGTGAAAAGGGGTAAGATTGCCGCACTCAAGTATTACATGTTTTGTAAGAGGAACACAATACCATCCTGCATATAATTTGCAAGCAGGCAGCTTGATAAGCAAGTTTTGTCTGAGCCTGTCTTTCCTCTTTTCAATACATTTTACTCTTTCTGAGCATCTGGCTGCACCACAAACGTTTCCCCTCTACTCTTATTCAGACATTTCACCCTTCCTAGTCTTTTCTTCTCTCCAAACACATAAGAACATCCCGAAAAAGCTATTGGCTCCTAGTCTTGAAAGTACACATATCCAAAAGCTTAATGAACAATTGGGGGAGTTTTGCAGTCTTTTCAAGTCTTTGGCAGACAGCTGATTACTTAAGAACCTTTATTTTTAGCAGACAGACCAAAGTCAACCCTGGCAGCAAGCATACTAGTCCCCAAGTTCAGTTGCCTCTTAAAAGTCCATTTCAGAGATCACAGGAATAATATTCTAAGAGCTATGTGGAGAATCTTAGACCAAAGTATATTTTTTCTTTTTTTTTTCTTTTTGTTTTTTTTTAAATGTATTAGATTCTTAAGGTTTTCTGGAGTCCAAAGGACTGAAGTTTGACTTGATAAAAAACGAGAGGCGAGGGCCAGTGTGATGACCCTGTGGGTAAAAAAGGCACATGTCAAGCCTCATCGCCTGTGTTGAATGCCTATAACCACATGGTAGAAGGAGACTACTGATCCCATTCAACTACTTTAGAAGCACAACGTGTCGGGAACACAGCGAAGGAGGTAGCTATGTTCAGACCAATACCTGCTTACGTTAGGAGAGGAAAGGACTCCAGAGAGAACAAAGCCTGAGCAGGCCAGGGAACTATGTAAGCAACATTCAATCTCTAAGAGCAGCAGGCAATTTTAGAGCTAAAATGGCTTAATTTGAAAGAGATAGGCGAGAAGTCAGGGGAGACTTAGTGGCTTGAGTTTGTATTTCATGCTAGCTGTCTGCACTCCTCTGCTAAGTGACTGTGGACTCTATTGTGGGACTTTAAGGAGATAAACAGTGCGACTGAGTTGGTGATCTTAGGCCTGCTGTCCCTGGCTGTGTAGTAGATTCGTGTAAAGGAACCCACCTTGAAAGCAGGGAAAGAATGAAGGGCTATCTAAACACAGACAGCTCCCGGTAGGAAATGTGGCTTTCGTGGCACAAAAAAAAAAGGACCTGCTTCTACAGAAGGACATCCCCTTTTCTCTGCTTCCCTCCAGAGCTTCATTTGAAAGCTCTGTCCCCAGTCTCATCTTCTTTAAGTTTTGAACGTTTTGACGTCGCTAAACATCCCTGACAGGAATAGCTTTGAAGTGCAATGTTCCGTGACTTAGTTAACGTCTTTCTCCCACGTATCCACAGAACTTCTCCGAGAGTAGTAATTATAGGATTAGCCCCTACTTCAAACAGGGATTCTTTGAGCACTGCTTCAGCCTTGCTTTGTTTAGTTAATAATTATGTTTTAGAGACTTTGCTTGCTTTCTGAGTACAGGGTTCTGGGACTTGGCTGTTGTGTTCCCCATCAGATTTTAATGTTTCTTTCCCACCATCCTAGGAATCGAGGCTCCAAACCATGTGATTTCTGCAGCCCATCAGCCTGTTCGGTAAGATAAATGTGTGAGCTGACTCTCTGTGAGAATGAAGGTAAAACCTAGTTTTCCTCCAGAGATGAGGAGGAGGAATAAGGGGAGGAAAGAACGAGAACACACAAATTAGTGTCTTCTCAAATCAGTGGAAATGTGGAGGGAAGAACTGTGCCACCATTCCAGATGCCACTCCATCACTATTCCAGGACACTGGAGGACCTGAGCACTGAGTCCCAGTCCCGAGTACAGTGGTGATGGACTGGCACTCCTCCAAAAGACTTGCCAGCCTCTTAGACTTTCCCCATCTACTCAAAGGGAAAAAGCCTGGGAGCAAGCATCTCAATCACTCATCCCTTCCAGTCAATGCTCCTCAGGGAGCCCTTCCATGTCACATCTAGTCAAGGTGCCACACTATCCCCCACCTCTTCCCTGCCTCCCTCTTTGGAATCAGAAAGCCTCGCTGTAGGCTTGTGCTTTGAAACATCCCCCATCCTCAGAAAGATATAATGTGAGACCCCGTTTCTGCTATATGGGCAATGATTTCCTTTCTTTCAGAGTCTCTCAGGTGCTGGTGCTCGCCAGAGCTCCCATCATGCTCTTGTCTATCTGTCTGTCGATAGTGTTAATAACTTTTCTAATAAATATGTTACTCCCCCAGTAATTCATCTCAGCGTCAATCCCAAACCTTCTATCCTCATCCCAAACCTTAAAAATTACAGACTCAGAGACATTCTAGATTAATCAGAGATCAGCTAGATGGCTCTCCACTGAGCCTGAAAAACCAGGGTCAGGTCTCAATCCCCACATAGCACATGGTAGAAGGAGGAAACTGGTTCCCTCAAGCTATCTTCTGATCTTCACACACATGCCATGGCAGGCACACACATACACACACAACAACAACAACAACAACAACAACAACAAAAATTGTTATGATTTATGGAACGAGAGGGACTTTGGTGAGTCCCATGGTGAATGGGGGACCAAAGCAGGTAATGAGTCATGCAGAGAGAATTGAGATATGGAGAGTTTATTTAGTAGGTATTGGGAGGGTATGGGAGAGTAGGGGGAGCATGCAGGGGAGGGAAAGGAAGAGAAATAAAGGGACAGAAAGAGAGAGGGGGAAGAGGAGAGAGAAGAAGGGAAGGAGAGAGACAGAAGGCTGCCTCTTCAAAAGAAAGACAGGCAGAGAGAGAGAGAGAAAGGGGTCAACGTGGGCTTGCCTCAGTAGGCAGAGAGAGAATAGGAGTGGGCAGAGCTTGTCTCTTAAAGGGACAGGTACCCAGGTGACAAGGCAGGCCAGCATAGAAATCATAACAACAATAATAAATAAAAATTACTTTAATACATTAAACTGAAAAATTAGCAGTCAGATCAACAAAATGGTTCAGTGGCTAAAGTGCTTGCTAAAGAAGCCTGAAAACCTGCATTAAATACCCAAGATCTGTAATCTAGAGTAGTGTTTCTCAGCCTGTGGGTTGCAGCCCTCATAGGGGAAGCATATCAGATATCCTGCACATTAGAAATCATTAGGATGGTTCATAACGGTAGCAATCTTATAGTTATAAAGTAGAGGTGAAAATAATCTTATGGTTGGAGGTCACCACAACATGAGGGATAATTGGAATCCTACAGAATGTGCCCTTTGGAAGTTGCTTTTGTCATTCACTCAGTGCCACTGAGATATTTTCAGGCTGTTGGCCTAATAACAGCTCAGGCTTGGTTTTCTTTCCTGTTAAATGGACTTCATTTTGCAGAGTAGTTTGGGGTTTACAGTTAAACTGAGCAAAAGGAACAGATTTTTTTCCTCCTCACCTATGCAGCCCCCCTCACTCTCAGCACCTTGTGACTGAATAGAAGACTTTTTGCAGCCAGTGTTTCTGCATTGTCCTATCTTGCCACACAAGTCCATATTTTACATTCCAGTTAAGCCTCAGTGCCATATAGTCTATGGGTTGAAAGAAATATCGACTTATACATTCCTGCAACCATCATATCATATATCATATAGTCTGCTAAAAAGCCCCCGTTTTCTACCACAGTCAGATTGGTCTATTTTACATGGTAATGTGCATTTATAGATGACATCTCTACATTTGCTCATGCATTGATAGCTAGCTTCACTTTAACAATGAGCACTAATCCATTGTGTGGATAGACCATAGTTTATTACCTCTTCACCTAGTGGTCAACATTCTGCTTTCTTTCAAGTTTCTACAATTATGAATCAAGCTTCTATAAACTTTCCCACTCAGGTTTCCGAATGAACATTATCTTTAGTCCATTCGAGCAAATTCCCAGGCGCGTGATTGCTAGATTGTATGTTAAGAGCTTGTTAAAGTTTGTAAGGAAGAGTCAAACTGTCTTCCAAGTTGACAGGATTATTTCACAATTCTACGAGCAACCAATGAATGCTCCTGTTGCTTCATGTCCTCTTTAGCATTTAATACTGTGATATTTTAGATTTTCTAATAATGGTATCTCATGGTTGTTTGAATTTGAATTTACTTAACAACTATGATGGTGAACACATCATAATCTTTGTGCTCTGTGTTTTATTATTTGATGAGATGTCTTTCCAGATCTTCTGCCCACTTTATAATCAAGTAGTTTTTATTGTGATATTATACAAGAGTTATTCATAAACATTTTAGTCACTTTTCAGGTCACATCAACAAAATACCTGACAGAAGTTACTTATACTTTCTTTGGCTCATGATTTTAAAGAGCTGCTACCCTTCATCACAGTGGCAATGTATAATGACCAGAGACGCCATGTACCATGTCTTTTTTGTTGTTTTTTACATCATGTGAACTAGGTACGAACAAGAAGCAAAAATATCCTTCACAGCCATAATGATCAATTCCTAAAAATTACATCCCATTTCATAATGTTTCCACAATCTCCCCCAAATAGAAACACCAGTGTTCAACACACTAGCCTGTGTAAGGATATTTCACATTTAAACCACAAGAATATATTTTAGAGGATGTATTTAGAGTGAATAATTTCTTAGTCTGTGGCTTGTGTCTTAGATTTAAGTTTCTAATCTCTTGTGTTTAAGTTTTCAAAGAGTATAGGCTATGGTCTAGGTTTACAATTTACACACAGACATCAAATTATTCTAGTACTATATCTTGAATTTGTTGACTTTATTTTCTTTACTTCCTTGTTGAAGACAAGTTGACTATGTTTTTATGGTTCTGTATTATCTCTTTTATGTTCATGGTTATTATATGTTGGCGATAATCTTGGAGTTGTGTAGAATTAGTCTCTTCCTATTTTCAATACTATGTTAGCTATTCTGAGACATGTCAAATTCTGCCGTGTTCATTCCTGTTCTTTAAAAATATGATTGCTTTTTGTATGTTAAGCTTTTGTTCCATGATTATCATTGCTTGATATTAAGGAAATTGTGGGGTTTTTGGTTTTTGATCAAATCTAGTGTATTTTCTACATAGATGGTTATGTCTTCCTTAATGGGAAAACTTTCCTTTTTCAATGGCTGCATACATTTTATTTCCTTTTCATGTCTTATTGCATCAGCCAGACCTTCTTCTTCATGTTGAAATGATGGAAAGAAGCAATTGTGATTAGAGAGGAAAATGTTGCCTGTTAGTGATTTTAATATGAAAGCATTGAATGTCTCTCCATAAATACTTTGTTAGCCATCATATTTTGTATTTTCTTTTGTTTTTCCTCTAATGTTGAATTTTGTCCAATGTCTTTTTTTAGATTCTGTTAATAATCTTCTCTAGTCTGTTGATATGATAGATTATATAAACTGATCTTTTATGTTGAACCTTACAAACATGGGATAAATCTTAACTTGCAACAGTATTTTTCAAAAAGTTGAATTTGAACTGAAAGTATTATTATCTAAAAATGTTTTGAATATGTGTCCTGGAGAGATGGAGAGATAGTGTTCCTGGAGAGATATTGTTCTGTGGTTGTGTTCTTGTAATATCTTTTTTTTTACTGTATAGCAATACTGAGTTCACAGAGTAAAATAGAAGGGATACATCTGGTTCTGTTTTTTGAGAAATATTGTAGGGAACCGATATATTTTTTTTCTTCAAATATATGGGAGAATTTATCAGTGAACTCATGTAAGCCTTATACTTGCTGCCTTGAAAGTTAAATTATGTACTTAGTTTCTTTGACAAGTACAAACTATTATATTTTTTTCCTGTGTCATTTTTGGCAGATTTTCTTTTGAAAGTTGATAGTGTTATTTTATTTGTGGTCACAAAGTTATACTTTGCATTGCTTATATCCTTTGAGTGTCCAAGGAGTCTGCAGTGATTTGCTCCTCTTATTTATGATGTCAGTGCTGTGTGCCATTTCTCTTTTCTTTTTTTGCCCTTTATCATCACTGCTAAGCAAAAACTCGTGCTAATCACATTATGTGATGAGCCGGTTCCATAAAACAGTAATTCCAGTCATTACTTGTCAGGCAACTCCAGAGGGTAATAATTATATAGACCTGCCACTAGCACTAAGTGCGTAAGCTTTGCTCAATAGGAAAAACCTGTCAGATTCATCTCTTAAAATATTTTTGTCCTATTTAATAATGTCTCAATAAAAGTAATAATCAGAGCTTAAGCAGAGCAATTATGCCATTGTGCATGTTAGGAGCCATAACTAATAAACAACTGATGCCCCTTTCCCATGTCAGGTCAAGATGATAGACAAGCAGCTATTAGGATTAGGAAAACACTAAATTCTTAAAAAGCATGGCTAACTATTTAAGAATTATGTGATACTGCTTTGAACCAGGTTTTCTTATAGTTTCATAGCCTAGTAAATAAGATGTACATTAAGGGCCCAGAGAACTTCATTGTTCACCTTTATTTCTATAAAAGATAGAAAAGATATGAAATGTCATTGATTTGTCTTTCATTACTAAATCCATGTGATTATTTTCAGATAGTCTATATCAAAGACCCTATGATAAATGGCTGTACAGCAAACAAACAGTGATGGCAAAAGTAATGACAAAACAGGGTCTCATCTAGTTCAGGCCGGTCATATTCTTGTGACCATCTGCTTCACGAGTGCTAGTATTCTAGATTCGTACCAGCATGCTCAGCTGGCTGTACCATTTTTTTACAACCATTGCTGTGCTGCTTAGTTTGTCTTTTCGACACAAATCCAGACATACCTGGATGACAGGTTCTTACTTCAACTGTCTCCATCAAATTGCCCTGGGCATACCTGGGGAACGTTTTCATGATTGCTAATCGATAAAAGTTAACCCAGCCCACTGTGTGCCATGTCAACCCTGAGCAAGTGGGCATGGGCTGTATAAGAAAGGTATCTGAAGATGCCAGGGAAAGCAAGCCAGTAAGCAGAGTTCTGCCATGATTTCTCCGTCAGGTCCCTGCCTTGAGCTGTTGGCTGGCTTCTCTGGGTGATGGGCTGTAAGCCACATAGATCATTTCCTCTCCAAGCTGCTTTTTGGTAACAGCAACAGAAAGCAAACAAGGACGATGTCCTTGCTAATTTACCTGTGTGTTGACACTCCATGCATGTTTGCAGAAACCATTATAGTAGTACAAATAGCCCCCTTAATTTGTTCTGTCTTTGCTCCACCATGGAAACATGAGTATGAACCGAAGGGGAGCAAAACATCACATTCCCAGCGACGAGAAAGAATGCACACACTTACTCACACTCTTAACTCAGATCTGCACAGCACCTAACGTGATCTAGCTTGAAACTGTGAAGAAAGTGGCTAAAAAGGGCCTTAAAGTGAAAGACCTGCCAGAAAGCAGAAGGGGAAAGGAATGGAAAACAAAGGTGACAAAAATCAGGAGACAGTTAAAAAACAGCAGTGCGGTCCAGTCAGTCTGGAAAATACTTCTTGACTTTGAAAAATAATTAGACTGTGGTTGAGGGGAAGAAAAAAGATAAAAAGAATACCTACCTTTAAAGAAACAAATTGAATTAATAATAAAATGTGTTTAAACAAAGTGGAAATGGAAAATGGAAAAATTACAGAAGAAAAATGTGAAATTTATGTGTCATGTGTGTTATTTTACATTTTCCCCCAATTCTCCATCTAATAATTTAAAGGGAAAAAACTCCTTTAAAAGGTTGTTTAAAGTGAGTGGTTCTTTATATATTTTCTCATGAGCCATGATGCTATTCCTGATTGCTCTTTCCTTTTTCTATACACATTTTAGCATATGTTTTTCTTTTTTTGCTTGTTTTTAAACTTTTT
>JAQHUG010000008.1:15606411-15631251 GCA_028555095.1 Dicrostonyx torquatus | reverse complement strand
CAAATGGATTAAAGACCTCAATATAAATCTGACCCCACTGAACCTGATAGAAGAGAAAGTGGGAAGTAGTCTGCAACACATGGCAGCACAGGAGACCACTTTCTACACAGTAGCACAGACAATAAGAGCAACAATGAATAAATGGGACCTCCTGAAACTGAGAAGCTTCTGTAAAGCAAAGGACACTGTCATTAAGACAAAATAACATATGTTTTTCTCAAGAGCAAACTTGAGAAAGAGATAAAGGGAACCATAAAACTCAGAAAGACATTTGTCAGTCTAACACCAACATTTTCCTCCAAATGTGTTAAATAATATGAAAAATGTTTCTTTTAAAACTCTTAAAACTATTTGTTATTTCAGACCTAAAGAAGGTGGAAGGTGACTTAGTCTGTCCTCACTTGTCAGGTGTGCTTAGCTCTGGATGACTGGCTTCAACAGGTTTGAGAATTCTGAACAACAGTTAAAAGTTGTAAGAACCTGTAATGCGAGACAGAAGAAGACTAGACATATTTTCTGTAGCCTTAAAGTTAAAGCTATTTTAACATAGAATGATCTGTATTGCCTCATTATAAGGAAGAGCTGCCTATCTTCTCCATTGCCATATATGCAGGAGAAAATAGGATAACCTCTGATGGCTGCCACAGAATTTGCTCAACTATGTGGTAAGGCTAGAGTGAACGGTTATGTTGTTTCTCCTGATGTCTGAATCCCTGTGTGTGTGTAAAACAGTTACATAAAACAGAGGAATTGAGTATTCAAATATCTGAAAGGTGCCATGTGGTTTAAAATGTCTTATAGTCTACTATGTTGTAAACTAATGAAGCCTTTAGCTATGTATATGCTTTATTATATAATAGCAAGAGATATAGAGGGTTAATACATAGATTAAAAATAGGCAGAAAGTTAAATGACTAATAAATGACAGAAAGATAGATGACAGATACAGGATAGATGGATAGATAGATGGATAGATAGATAGATAGATAGATAGATAGATAGATAGATAGATAGATAGATAGATAGATATTGAAAGATATTTAGATATATATAATCTTACTTCATATATAATTTTTTATTGAAATAGTTATTCTGGCTAAGTGATTCAGTCAAAAAATTAATATTGTAATTTTTAATTTATATTAATTTAAATTCTAAAATAATCTTATTCCAGCATATACAAGACATAAATTTTTTAAAAAAAAGTAGTTTCTGAATATCATTTAAAATTTGTATTTTCTTAATGGAAATTTTATTAGGAATAATCTTATTCCTTTATGATAAATTTCAGAGAGGCTCAAAGGAATTAAATTCTCTGTGAGCAGTCCATTCTGTTCTCTTTTCTTTTAGACCAGTCTCATTTTTAAATGTTCACATACCCAGTCGGTATGTCTTCTACCTCTGTCTCTGGATAAAGGAACCTCTGAGAGCACAACCACCTTGGGATGATGTGAAGAAAATACAAAGCAGACATCACAAAGGCCATATTCTTTGGAATTTAGCATTCCAGCTTCTTAGCTCTTTAGTTCCCACCTTTATCAAGTCTGAATACAAACGATGCCCTGACTTACCACTCTACAGATGAGCATTTTGAAATTGAGTAAATGATTTGACTAGGACCATAATTAAAGAAAGAGAACTGAAAAACATGAATTACCCAGGCAACTCAAAAATCAAAGCATGCTGTATGCACACATGGGTGAGCACATGGAACACGAGAAGTGGCAGGGAAAACACATGGGAGAAGGAGAAGTTGTTAGGAGAACTTTCTGGTTGCTCTCCATTTGGGAGCGTGTAACACCCCTGTCCTCAGGTACAAAGTCCTGCCTCACCTATTAAGCAGGAAAGGAGAATGCCTGTAGCAAAACCCAGCAGACACTATTTTTCTCTAAAACATTTCTGCCCCCATGGGAACCTCCTTGAACATGTATGCCCTCTAAGGCTGTATCAACAAAGTCTCTTGTGTTAAAGTCTTCGTCATCCTTCTACAGGCTTCTGGGATGTGGCATAATCTTTAGGAGGTGGAGCCTACTGGGGCAAAGTCAAAGCAATGTGGGGGGGCGGGGCTTAAAGGAAATACTATGGTCCACCCACTGAGACAGTGTGCCTGATCTAGTGGGAGCTCACCAGATCCAGCTGGACCAGGACTCAATGAGCAGATGATCAAACCGGACTCACTGAATGAGGCTGCCAATGGGGCCAGACTAAGAAGCCATCAGTAATGGCACTGGGACCTATCTCTTCTGCATGTATTGGCTTTCCAGGAACCTAGTCTATATGGATGCACACCTTCATAGGACAGGATGGAGGGGGGAGGGCCTCGGACTTCCCACAGGGCAGGGCACCCTGCCCCCTCTTAAGGAAGCAGGGGGAGAGAGGAGGGGTAGTGGGGGAGTGAGAGGGGACTGGGAGAAGGGGAGGAAGTGTAAATTTTTTGAAAAAAATAAAAGAATATGAAAAAAAAGGAAATACTATGACCTCATCACTTCATACCATTTTTCACCTCCTAGCTTCCCTGAGGCGAGCAGCATCTTCCGCCATGTACCCCCACCTTGATGTTCTGCCTCAGCAACTGGGAACAAAATAGCCAAAGATGGAACACATGAGCCCAAATAAACATCCCTTTTTAAGTTGATTATCTCAGATATTCTCTCAAAGTGATGGAAACTTGAGTAATACTCTCTGGGACTATATGTGATACAATGATCAAAGCAGTGGTGATGACAATAAAGGAAAAAAATAAGAAGACGCCTACATCTGTCCTTTGTAGGCAGAGTTTTTCTGTGTCAGCAGTTGCTCCTAAATAAACACACAGAGGCTTATAGTAATTACAAATGCTCAGTCAATAGCTCAGGCTTATTACTAGCTCACTCTCATATTTAAATTGACCCATATTTCTTGTCTATGCTTTACCATGTGGTGTGGTACCTTTTCGTAGTTCAGCATGCTCATCTTGTTTCTCTCTGCATCTGCTTGTGACTCTACTGACTTTGCCCTTCTTCCTCCCAGAATTCTCGGTTTTGTTTCCCACCTACCCTTATTCTGCTTATCTATTGGCCAGCCAGCTTGTTTATCAAACCAATCATAGTGACATATATTTACACAGTGTAAAGGAATATTCCAAAGATCTTGGGAAATTATATAGCTTATCTGAGCATCTTTTATTTGAACAACACAGTAGATAAAAATGAAGGGTTGGGCCGTTGGCTCAACTAGTGCATGGCTGGCTGTGCAAGAATGGGGACCTGAGTTTGGATTGCAAACACCCGTGTCAAAAACTGAGTGCAGTAGTGTGCACTGTAACCCTACTGTTTAGATTGCAGAGTTGAGTTTCCTGCCAGTTAATCTAGCCAATTCATAAACACTAGATTCAGTGAGAGACAGATCTCAAAAAAATAAGTTGGTGAGAGATTACAGAAGATACCTCATGTCAACCTCCGGCTTCCACATATATATTGTCAACTATTTTGATTTCTCTGTGGAATTATTTTTTTTCGAAATAGGGTTTCTCTGTGTAGCTTTAGTGCCTGTCCTGGAACTAGCTCTTGTAGACTAAACTGGCCTCTACCTCACAGAGTTCTGCCTGCCTCTGCTGCCCAAGTGCTGGGATTAAAGGCATGTACCACCACTCCTCCAGTCTTCTGTGGAAATTTTGATGTCTTTAGTCAATAGCAAACATTCTTTCCTGTCTCTTATATAAACGTCCTACAGATGCGTGGCTCCTGAATCTATTTTCACACTATGGACCTAGGCGACATTCTAATCCTTATATACAATTAAGACTCTCTTCCCAGCTCAAGGCTTCTTGCTGTCATGTGTTTTGGATTCTCCCCAACTTCACCTATTTCCATTCTGTTTCATGCTCCACTCAAGCATTCTTAATTTCTTCTGGTTTTTGTCTCTCAAATGTGAGCTCCCTTCTTGATTCTTCTCTATAGCCTGTGTCCTCCATATGGAATATTCCTTTCTACCTTTCACGGATCTAAGCCTCTTGTATCTTTCAGCTTCCTGTAAAAATGAACATTCTTAGCACTTCTCAAGTCCCTTGCCACTGGATTAGAACATGAGTTTTAAAATGTCTCTGGTGTTTTTTGTACAGACATCTAACAGTTCTTTAGTTGTTTGGTTCCTTGGGTGTCTCTACCTAATAAGGTATGCCTTCCTTTATTCTATAGATTATGGAAGCCCGCAGAAGTGGATCCGTTCCTATTTGACTAAAGGTCAGAGAGTTCAGACCTATTCTCATTCCTTCAAGGTCATACAACAGGATGCTTGACCTAAAGTGTGGATGCAGGATGTTTTCCTGGACAAAAGAATGGTTTGATCTAATGTGTGGTAACTTGTTGTCTTGAGTTGTGAGGAGGAAATTACTTTGTTCTTTGTGTCATGATAAGGAAGTCTTTTGCCTTCCCTTACTCTTTGGAGTATATAAGAACTTTGGATAATAAACTTGAGGCAAATCACAATATTTACTGGGTGCCCTCATGATTCTATTTATTGTCTCGTGTCCATTTCTTTCTCAATTTCTCCCCTCCCTCCAAGTACAGACTACAGATGGATATAGTATGCTGGACTAGATAATAGCTTCTCCATATCTGTTTCTGGAAACAGGAATGTTGAAAAAATAAGAAACTTGAATTAATAGCTATCACAAAAAAGAATGAAGAAGCCAATTTCTGTCAAGTCTCATCATTCTTACCTCTTTGGCCTTGTCTTTCCTTGTCTCGGGAGCTTGTGTGGGCATTTGTGACGAATGAAAAACTGTATCTCCAGGACCTAATTCTAGACTTGGTAGCTTATTAGCATAGAAAGAACTGTGGAAAGCAAGAATAAATGAACTAAAGAGAAAACTGGAGCACCCATGTTATTGGTATGCATGCAGGTGAATGTGTTATACAGTCAACAAGTTTCATCACTCACCTGCAACATATAACCTTTGTCCTATGGTTAGATCAGAAGGAAGAGTCATATGTGAAGAAGAGAAACACAGCTGAAAGCCTCCTGCTTCTTTGAAGCCACACAGCCCATTGCTGGTAGAGGTGGAATGACTGGGCGATAATGTCTCCTGGCATTTCTGTGCCTCCCACCAAACTGATTTCTTTCAAACACACCATCATCTTAAAAGCAAAATAAAACAAAACAACACCCAACACTAGGTTAAGTTCCAAAAAGATGGAGAAAGATATTAAATGGATCAATATAGAAACAAGATACAAGAGAAGTTTCTCTAGAGGTTTCAGTTTCATTAACTAACTTAGGAAACATATTGGGCAAATAATCCATGGGTGTAAAATGATCCCGGTGTTTGGAAGAAACTTAGAAAAGGACTGAATTAGCCTAGAGGCATTTCCAGATTAACCTATCTATACTGCCTTCCTCCAAGAGAGCTACAGAATTGGGGGAAAAGACAATCCCCAAACTTGATATGCAACCTCATGATAGTAAGCCTGGATTCTGGCACCTCATGTTTTTGTGATAAAACAAACTAGGTTGGCTTACCCATAATCGCTAAAAAGAAATCAGCTCCTCTTGTTTTAGCACACTGTATTGTTGATGTCAAAGGACTGATGCTGGTGTGAAATCAAAGGCAAGCACTCTGGCTAGCACAAACCAAGCCTAGCATTTCACTCTGGATTTACTAGACTGAGATGGAGCAGAAAACAGCAGCCCTGACAGGTTATGAGCTCCCCAGGACTTTGGACAGTCTTCCTTTTCTGCAACTGGTTACCTCTGTAATCTGGGGTTAAACACAGTCCGGAAAAAGAGAAATGTAAGAATGCCACTTAGAATGCAATAGTCCCTCTAGGAAGAAAGAAACACTTAAACACTGAACTCCAGTGGCTCTGAAGAACGCTATGATGGCCTGGGCAATAAATCAAACGCACATGGCTCTGACCTGCTTTGTATACCCGAAGGCTCCCAGGTGAAAGATAGGAATCTACCTTTTTAGTTTTATAGAAATGCAATAGGGGAAAGGGGGAGCCTTAAAGTTGCAGTCAGGGAAAGAAATAAACCATTTTCAAACATGCTTACCGTCATCTGTTACAAACTTGGGGTGATGAGCTTTATCTGTGCCCACCGCTCTATGGTATATGAGACAGCTTCTTTGTGGAGCACATATTGAGGATGGGCTTCTGTGGCTTAACCTTGAGGTCGTTATGAAGTGAGCTCTTGCAGTTACCTAGAAAGAGCAGTCTATTAGAAACTTCTGGCTGCAGAGCAGATGTGCAGCACAGTACAGCAGCCTACCCCAGCCTCCTGTCCTGCATCCAGACCTCCCATGATTGCTTTTGTATTCTTTTTCTTTCTTTCTTTCTTTTTTAAGACAGGTTTTCTCTGTAGCTTTGGAACCTGTCCTGGAGCTCACTCTGTATACCAGACTGCCCTCGAACTCACAGAGATGCTCCCATCTCTGCCTCCCAATTGCTGGTATTGTTTTCTTTATAATCTTATCGGGAGAGAGAGAGAGAGATACTTCATGGGCTTGTCTGTTCTTTTCATCAGTGCAGGTCATAGCCTACTGTGATTGGTGAGCTGTGACATCCCTATGATGCCAATCAGTGTTTGCCAGACACATGTGTGTTTCTTCCATGGCTGGTAACAGGCCTCTAAGAAACTCTCATTAGCCAAATGAACCTTAGTCTTCAAATTTCTGTTAAAACACACACACACACACACACACACACAGACACACACACACACACACACACACACACACACACACACACACACACCAGGCTTCCCTGGAGCTTCACAATTGGATCTCATTCACTTGCTGGTACCAGGACAGTCACAATCAAATCAGAGCTGTATCTAAAGTCAACAGTATAAAAAGGTGTGAGACTTACACTCCCAGTCCTCTGAGTTCCAAAGGGCCCAGGAAGCTCTGCTTCTCCAGCCTGGGGACCTGTCTGCATTGCCCTGGCATCTCCAATATCCTGGGGACTCTACTGCCAACTGGACTGTACCCTCACCAGGGCTCTCCTGGCCTCTCTGAGTCACCTTCAGCTTTTCTCCATTGCCCTTTGAGATCCTACAGCTCTCACGCTGCCAAAACACACGGGAGATTATTACAGATTGCCAGAGTCAGCTCCCAGCCTCTAGACCACAGCTCTGGGTGCTGATCATGAAGAAAAACCTTCCCATAAGATTTTACCTTAATGATGCTGGTCTTTTCCATCAGTGAAGATTTCTTGGTGCCAAATCACCAGCCTCGATTGTCCTAGTTCTAAAGGGGTGAGGAGCTCACCTCAGTGATTCACTTCTGAATCGCAGCCGGTTTTGCAGCTCCAGCTGAGCAGAAACTACAGTTCTCAATTCCAAATATCACATAATTGTCCTGATAGTGTCGTGGGGGGACTCTCCAACTTCCCTCTTACCCTTTACCAAGTCTCCACCATGAGCATTGCCCTAAGCATTATCATCCATGTTCCCACGAACAACACATTTAGTGGTAAGCATTCAGTAGCCTTCCTGCCTCAAAGCTCCAAACAATTTTCATAATCATCACCAAAATTATGGGTTGGTGTCTGTCACATCAATCCCAATAAATCTGGAACAAATGTCTGCTCTTATAAGTTATGTTTCTATTGCCTTAGTTAACACCATGGCCAAAAATAAGTTGGGGAGGAAAGGGTTTATTTTATTTCACAGCTTACAGTTCATCATGAAGAGAAGTCAGGACAGGAACTCTAAGCAGGAACCTGGAGGCAGGAACCGAAGCAGAAACCATGGAGGAAAACTGCTTACCAGCTTGCTCCCCATGGCTTGTCTGCTTTCTAGTGCAGCCCAAGCCTACCTGTCCAGGGCTGGCAGTACCCACAGTGGGCGGGACCCTTTCACATCAATCATTATCCAAGAAAATACATTACTATTTGTTCCAGTCTGATCTGATAGGGACATTTTCTCAGTTGAGTTTTCTCTCGCTAGATAAGTTTAGCTTGCGTTAAGTTAGAAAACAAGCAAACAACAACACAAACAAACAAACCAAAGGACAATGTCCTATCAAGAACAAGCTCTGATATTTATGGGGAGGAGAATTGTTGCCACTTCAAATGTCAGCTAACTCTCCTTCAAATTGCCTTTTGTTGTTTCAGAAGATACTATATGGAGAAAAACACAAGGAATGAGCTTGAGCCCTGTGCTAGTTATTTCCGTAGTTTGTCACAAACTAGAGTTAGCTGGGAGGAGAGAACCTCACTTTAGGAAAGGTCTCCATAAGATGGTAGACACATCTGTGGGTCATTTTCTTGATTATGGATTGATGTAGAATGGCCCATTCCACTGTAGGTGTAACCTGGCATAGGTGGCCTTGGCAGGTCTAGAGGGTTGCTGAACTTAAGCCAGAAAGCAAGCCAATTTCTCCATGGTTCCTGCCTTTGATCCTGCTTCAGTTCCTGGCCTGACTTCCTTGATGATGGACTGTGATCTGGACAAGTAAGCCAACTAGACCCCTTCTTCCCCACTGCTGTTTCCAATCCTGGTGTCTATCACAGCAGTAGAAGGCACACTAGGACAGAAGGGCCTCTAAGAAGCCATCTGAAAGCTGTGCTTTCTGCTAGCACCCTGTGGTGTGACCCTCAGCTACAACTATGGACAGCTGTGTTTCTGCAGACAGAAACATTGCTTTTGGTTGCAGTCTTTGCTTTTGATGTCCCTCAACCTATGGAGCCACACCAGAGGCAATCTTCTTCTATATCAGAATCTCCTGGTTTGACCACGCGACATTTCACTTAGATCATCCTCTATGCTGACTTTGCTTCTCCTGTGGCAAGTTGGAGCTTTTTCTGGAAGATGCCCTAATGCCTTCTACTAACAAGGCCACTTCTCAGTCAATCCCAGAGGACAGAATCCTGAATTCTCTACTACACTCTAAGGATCCTTTAATAGGAATTTATGGCATCTAATACGACTAAAAGAAGGCAAGTAGAGTACTTATTGCTATTATAGAAGAAAACCTGAAAAACAGTGGTTCAATGACACACAGAGAAACTGTGGTCCACCTTTTCAATCCAGCCAGCCCTCATCTGTCTCAAAGACAGGAACACTAGTCATCCTAAAGAAATAGCTACATGCAATCTGAACTGTCCTCCCAATCCAAGGACGCTCGGACATGTGCTTCTGTGTACTTATCTCCTTCTGGATTGTCACGCAGTTTTAGACAAACCAGCAGCCTCGATGTCTTTTAATACCTTGTTATAATCTGGAGCCAGCTGTTTAGTGACAAGTGAATGAGCAAGATGAAAACACAGGTGGCCACTCACAGGTAGGACAAAAGGTTCGTTTTCATCAGCCCTCAAGCTTCAGGCACCAGATACAAGTGCATATTGAAACTTGGTCCATGCACTGAATATATATATTCAATGAAGTTTACATTTAATAACATACACAGAGAACAGTGACTTATTTCCCAGGACAGAAGTCTTCCCTCTTTTGGAAATGAACACATTTTGACTACCCAGTGGTCATTTGCTCTGAGCACAGATATTTTCTCTTACCTGAACATGCCTTCATTTTGTCTGAGTAAATAAAATGTGGTTTTATTTCTGAAATACAGAATTTCAGAGAAATTTGCAGAAATTGGTGTATTTAACATTAATGCTTCCATGACTTGTGTCCTTTCCACTCAAACCATGTGTGTGGATTTACTGTGTGCAGTCTGTCTTATGAGGGATAAAGCGGGACAGTAAAGATGAGCAAAGGACAATTTCCTACAAGGACCATGCACGAATGTGTAAATTGGCTGCGTAAAGGAGCACAGACAAAACCAAACTCTGACGAGATCTCCTAGGACGCTGTGGAAGTGACTCAAGCTTCCCACACTGTGTGATTCCACATCAAAAGGGGAAAGATGCTGTTCTCCGTCCTCTCTCCCCAGGGCTTGTGTAGAAAAGGTCCATAAAGCACTGAAGTGGTTGCTGTGATGGTATGTCTAAGTCCCTTGAATTAACTTGATCTACACTCTGTTAATGCATTGCCAGGTTTTGGACAAATGCACACATGCATTCACATACATGTGCGGGCATTCTCACGCACGCGCGGGCACACACACACACACACACACACACACACACTCCTCCCTTCTGAGATGACATGCTTGTCTTGACAGGAGAAACATTAGCACACCTGACAGTTTTCTTGTTTTTCTCTCTGTGTGAATGAAGTGGATCTGCCATCTCTATTCTCCTTTGGTGCTTTATTTTCCCTCTTTCTTAACATGATGTCATCACACAAATGCCAGCATACATGCATCCCCGCATGGAGCCCTCCAGTTTAATTGTCTTACTGGCTAACGTCAGGGAAAATTATTTTCTAGCTTCTATCTACCACTTACCACTCCATAAATTAGTACAGTCTGTGCACCAAACACAAATTACATGCTTTATTAGTATGTTCCGTGGTAACTTCAAAACCACAAGTGTTTACATGTGCTGCACGCATGCACTCTGGGGCTTTTTAATAGCGAGTTGACAAGAGATTAAAGGCAGAAATATGGCATTTTATTAAAGCAAACATATCTGTATGCCTACCATGATAAAATGATCTAGTTTTCTTCAGACACAAAAGTTTCCGTTGAGTGATACCTTTGAAATTCCTTGAGGGCACCCTATTATTCACTTCCCGCAACAGAGAGCAGCTGCAGAACGGTCTCCAATTTTCTAAGAGTATTGCCTGGTCATTCTTTACTGTCAAAATGAAGAAGAGCATAAAAGTTAAGTCAATAAAGTAATATGAAATGCTTAATATAAAAATTCAGGAATGAATGATTAACCATTAAAAAGTTACAGTAGCTATTTCATCCAGGAAAAAAAAATTAACATTTCCCCTGAAACCTATTAACACTCCTTGTAAACAATATTCCTTTTTGAAATATATGACCTTTCTTAATGCTCTCCACACACATGGCATTTTTCTTGTATCCACTTTACCTCTCCTGATATGAAGTTGAGTTCCTCAGGAGAGAGTTCTGAGCCCCTTGCCCCGGGAATATGTGACCTTGCATACATCACACATGGATGCCGGTCCAGGTTGGCCAGTGCTGTGACCTACTGCTCTTGGCCCAATTCCAAAATCAAAGTCCTGTGGACAAACAGGTTGAAAGAGATGCTGTCTACCTGGTAGTCCAAAGCTTTTTCATCAGCTAAGCTGATGAGTAAGTGATCATTATAAAAACTGGCATAAATGCCTCTCTCTTCTTGGAACATAAGCAGAAAAGGCAGAAGTAAAATAAGGTTGTTATCTATATTGGGTAAATTATTTGTTTTTCATCTTTGAGAGTTTCGAATGCATTTTGAACATTTTTAGTCCCCCCCCAACTCCTCTCAGATCTGCCCTCACCCCCATACCCATACAGCTTCATGTTCTCTCTCTCTCTCTTTTAAAAAGCCAGCGGTCCCAGTTTATGTTACCCAGATACTCTCAGGCATGAGACCTGTCCTGGACCATAATCAATCTACCAGGAGTCACACTTAAAGAGTGTGACTAAAGATTCTTCCTTTGCCAGCAGCTACTAAATGCCAATAGCTCCTCAGCTAGGGCTGGGACTTCGTGCGCAGCTCCCTCCTCCATGCCAGGACTTTTCCTTGCCTGAGCTTGACCAGGTCTTGTGCCTGCTGTCACAATTGTTGTGAGTTCACTGTAGTTACCAACTGTCTCTAGCAGTTACCATAGTCATATTTTCTCTGTGTCATGAAGCCTTGGGAGAATGGATATGACACAGTTGTCCTATTTAGGGCTGAGTTGGGTTCTCTGTGTTTTTAAACATATACTGCAAAAAGAAGTTTACCTTATAAGGGTTGAGATATCCATTGGTCTATAGGTATAGCCATGTCTGTGATTAGGAATCTTTTTATACATAAGTCTATTAGCAGCCATAAAAGAAATAGGTTCTTTCATAGGGCTTATGACCTACCTAGCTACAGGTTCTTGGCCCCAGTAATGGTGCCAGGTATGGGTTCCATCTCATGGAGCAGGCATTAGATCCAATAGGAAAGTGGTTTGTTAATCCAATAACATTCATGCCACTCTTGTACCAATGCTCAATCTTGACAGGGCCATCATTATCTTAACTCAAACCTTTCCCAGCTAGGTAAGAGTGATGATTCTTTTTTTCCTACAGTAGCAGGCTTAGCATCCTTCAACTATGAGATCTAACCAGTAGAGAAGAACCTTCCAGAACATTACAGATATGGTTCTAGAGATTAGAAACAACAAGTTAAACTTAGATTCTGATCACACAGATAGCACAGTCTGACTCAGTAAACATCACAAGGAGAAGTAAAACTCATGGACATCATTCCCAAGGACTGGTAATTGAGTTCATGTCTTGTGCTACTCTCTACAATAAGTCTTACCTAATTTTATCCAAGAAGTGAGAAGGCTATAAACAGGGCCTTTGAAACTTTCATATTAAGGAGTTAACATCACAAGAGTGATAAAAAGAATAGATACATGGAATGGATAAGAAATACTTATCATTACACAACCCCAGAATAAATAACAGGTTAAGAGTCTTGGGGAAATTGAGGAATAACATACAAACTGATTTTGAACTTTGAGAAAGGAATATTGGAGGCTTTCAGTTAATCACAGACAATTAAATATAGATATGCATGTTTGCTGTCTTACAACACTGTATTCAAAAGAAGGAGATTAAAGAAAGATTAAAAAGAGAAACACAACACAGACTTACAAACATTGGGAAAAACATGATAGAAGATGAGAGAGCACTCAGAAAAAGAAGTTGATAGAGATGTGCCAATGAATTTAAGAATTTGTCCCCTCCACTCACCAATGGCCAAATGGGAAGCAAGTCAATTTCTACCAATTTTAGGACATCTCATAGAGCAGAGCAAGAGGGCAGCATATAAAGCCAATGACAAGAGATGGCCCAAGAAATAGGACACTGACTGAACTAAACTCTGCAATTAAGCAGAGCATCCCTAGGCTCGGACTGGGTTGAGCCTGAAATATCTAGAAATATCAAGAAAATAGCAAGCCAAAAAGGAAGCTGAGATAGAAGTACTAAATTCAAATCCCTGTCAACAGAGATAAAAATCAGCTGAATGAAGACTAAATAACTTCTTTCTGAGTCTTTTTAGGATTGAGATCAAGGAGGTGCCGTCAGAAAAAATGCACTGCAGTGTTTTACAGATTGACGGCTCTTTAGAACCACTACAAGGATGGCTACCAGATATCAGTTGCATCTGTTTGCTAAGAATGCTGGTGAGGCAACAGAGGTCAAAGGGTCTTGCTAGAAGGTGACTAGGCGCTGGCCCAGGAAGCCAGGGAGATAGGTAACAAAATGGCTTCAAGGGTTACTGTGCCTGGTTCCAGAGGAGCATAAGAGGAATTTGTGCCTAGGTGGTGATCTGAATGAAGCTCAGTTCAAAATTACAGACACGGACGGGCTGAACACATAACCTAATAAGCTCTCTGCTAAGTGCTCTTTGGCCTCCCATCTGCCACCAGGCACTCCCTGCAGGCACTCAGAATCCCATCAGACAGGATGCATTCTGCTCTCACAGGCATGTGACTTGTGGTTTACTTGGGGCAATTCCTATCTCATCTGGTATTAGGAGGTCCCTGGCCAAAAATGCCAAGGGCCCTCAGAATCATCTGATTTCTACCTCCTTGCCCAAGGTTCCTGGGGTGTATCAATGAGCAGGAAGCCAGACTCTAAAGCATTTTTCTTTTAAACTTCTGACGTGAAAGACAAAGGGGCTGTAATTAAGACTGCATGATTATGACTAAGAATTTGTTGTAAAATCTCTCCATATGCAACATATGGGGAATTTAAACAAGAAAATGATTTTTGCCTATGATAAAGATTAAATAAACAAGAAAAATAGTCAACGTGGAAAGAAAGAGGGGCAGAACATCCATTCTGTGTGTCTTGAGGGAAGGGCCAGGTATTCACAGATTTCTCTCTAATACTCCAGCTGAGAATCAGTTGTCTAATACACATCTTTAAAAACTTTTTAATCTAGGAATGAATGAATGAATGAATGAATAACTGAATCAATGAGTTATGGGACTTTTGAATTTGGCAAGAAAGCTCATTTCATTGTCCTTGATAGCCATATGCAATAGTAACATTGAGGAAAAGGATTTCATTTGGTCTTCAAGATAATGGAAGAAATTATACTGAGGGAAAGTTCTGTGGGAGGCTGTGAGGTGTGTGCATATGAAGTCATGGTAGGACATGAACAGATAGGTACTCATTTTCGGCTGTCTCTGCTGAGAGCCATGTGTGCAGCAGCGTCTGGCTTGGAAAGGGCTTGTAGAGTGGGTTTTCTTGTCACAGATTTTATAGGATGACTGCAACACAGGGGAGTGAGGAAAAGATAAAATTAAACTTATTAGTCAAATTATCCATTAAAGTTAACGGTCAAATTGTTCTCAGAATATCTTTAAAATTCAAATACCCAATTGTCTTACAACAGTTAATCTTCCTTCAGACTCAAATGCAAACATCAAAGACCTTGGCAACAGCCTTGGCCCATGACTATAAGTCAAAGATGTTGGTTTTGAAAGTGCACATTGAGTTGTCGCAAATTGTTTAGGCAATTTTTTTCATAATGACAGACTTACTTTATTGGAAGAAATCAGAAGGTAAAGGATCATGAAATCCAAATCACATGCTTTTCTTCTTTCACCTCAAGTGTTGATAATTGGATATTCATTTTGGATTGAACTTCAGCACTTCAGAATGTCTGCCTTCTCATCCATGAAATCAAGATGCCCCCTGTGAATGATCGTCTCAAATCATACTACAAATGAACACCTTCAAAAGGATCTCCTCCAATTTTCTAAAATATGATAAGGATACCTTTGAGCCTTTCAAATTTACAGGTGAAGAGAATGTCTCACAGAAGCTTAAGGCATGTGATTTACGTGGGGATAAAAACTGGGGCGATTAAAGGAGCCTGATAAGATTTGTCCATAGCTGAGTGCTCTAACTTTCCTGTCTTTATCATGTATGATGTATGACATCAACTGAGAGGCTACGAGTGGTCAAGGGATAGAAGCCTATATTACTGTATGTAAGCTATGGAACACTAAAAGTTTAATCATTCCTTCAGAGGATTTCCCACCTATTCTGTAAGAAAAAATTAAAATATAATAATAATAATAATAATGGTGATAATGATGATGATGCATTTGCAGTTGTACATGGAACAGTTATATCATATTAGGTTGAATTATGACCTTTTTAATGTTGATGTTTTCTCTTGGAAATTATGAATGATATAATGAGATGCGATTGATTGTCATGTTGACATAGTGGACTTGTGACAGCTGATCTAGTGTGTTAACTTGATTGACTATGGAGTCAACTAAAAGACAAGCCACTGGGAATAGTCATGACAGATTTTCTCAACTTATATGAAGTGGGAAGACATACTATAAATGTGGCGGTCTCAGCTGGTGACAGCTTAGATTAAAGGAGGTAGAAGAAGTAAGGAAGCCTTCTTGGCTTCACTCTTACTGGCTAGTTCATCTGCTGTTAGACTGTCACTGCTGCTGTTGCTATATTCCTTCACTAAAATCAGAAACAAGCTTCTTTAGACTTACAACATGGACTGAAGACCTGGAGCTCTTCAGTAATCCTCCAAGCTTTCATTTCCAATTTTGACTACTGAAGCAGCCAGCTTTATGAACTTAAAACTACAATAACTAATCAAGAACTACTAAGTTCTTGTCTCTCCAGTATGGGACAGCCATTATTGGAATATTTAAATCATCTGGTGTAAGCCAATCTAATAAATTTCCTTTAAATATATATTGATTCTATCAGTTTTGTTCTACTAGTAAACTCTAAATAGAGATACCACAGAAAATACTCAGAATAATGTTGGATCATTGAAGATGTAAAAGAGAAAAAAAATTAGAAATCTCTAGAAGTAAATGTAAATGAAGCTACACGGTACGAAATTGATGGTGAAGGATGGTCATAAAGGAAGGTCTAAGAGACAAATTAATATTTCTAAATGCCTACATGAAAAAAAACTATTACAAAGAACTCACATAACTTAATGGTTTACCTTAAAGCCCAGGATAAACAAGAAGAAACCAAACAATAACAGTAGAAGAGAATAAATAATTAGATCAGAGAAGAAATGAATGGAATAACCAATTAAATAAATAGTTGGATATTTGGGGAAATAAACAAGAAAGACAAGTTCTTAGATGAATTAACAAAAAAATGACCCAGATTAATAAAATTAGAGATGAAAGGGGAGAGATTACAACAGATACCAATGAAATTCATGGGATTTCTTTTAGAAAAGAAATAGGTAAATTTCTAGACTTCACCAGAAAGAAAAAAAGCTTTAGGGCTGATAAACACTTTCAGCAAAGTTACAGGTTGAAATCTAAAAATCTGTAGCTTTTCTATATGACAAGCACACTGGAAAAAAATAAAGGAAATGACCCATTTAATAATATCAAAAAATATTTAATAAAATATTTGGGAATATGCCTTATCAGAGAAAGAGCAGGTCTCTATGACACAATCTTTAAGACATTGAAGAAAGAAGTTAAAGAAAATACTAAAAGATGGAAAAGCCTTCCCTGCTCATGGAGCAGGAGAAATGATACTGTGACAAATGCCACCGTACCCAAAGTAATCTAAACATTCACTGTCCTGCCAATAAAAATTCCCAGAGTCATTCTTTACAGATACTGAAAGAATCTTATATTGTACATGGAAACACAAAAGAACAAGAATAGCCTAAACAACACTAAATTTAAAAAAAAAATGCTGTGGAGATGTATCACCATAGCAGGTTTAACAGTACAGAGCCTTAGTAATAAAAATACAGTACTGACCCAAAATAGAAAGATCAGCAGAATAAATGAAGGGACCCAGATATTAGTCCATGCAGCTATGGCTATCTGATAAAAAAAAATGACACAAATACACACTGGAAAAAGACAGCCTTCTTGACAAATGGTGCTAGGAAAACAGGATGTCAACAGGGAAAGAATTAGATCCTTATCTCTCATTCTGCACAGTGCTTAACTCTGAATGGATTAGACATCCGAACATAAGACCTAAAATTCTCAAACTCTACGAAAAGTAGTAAGAGTACGTCACCACACTGACAAGGACTTTCTGAAAATAGTTTACCAGCAGAAGAAGCAGGAATAACAATTGCCAACTGGGATCCTATCAAATTAAAGTGCTTCTCTACTGCAAGGGAAAACATCACCTAAGTGAAGAAGCAGCCCACAGAACAAAAGAAAAATCTGCCCAGCTCTAAGCTAGACTGCTCATGGAACCAGAGAAGCTAAATATCAAGTGACAAACTAGTTGGAAAAAACATCAAGCCATAGGTCTGAATGGAAAATTCCCAAAAGAATGAATATGAATGACCAATAAACATTTTTTAAAAGGGCTTATCAAAATTCATTACTGAGGAAGTGTAAATTAAAGCTATTTTGGAATTTGATCTCATCCCTGTCAGCATTAGTATCCTTCAGAAGCCAAAGTACAAATATTTAGGTTTATATCAGTAGATTAATGCTCCTCTCATCCTTAATCAGAGAGGCTTTTCTGCGGAGAACAGTGGTGAGGGCAGAGACACATGGTTGCTCAAGATGCTGAACATAAATTATCACTGAATTTTAATCTGTAAACAGGCTTTTACACCAGCCACTTTAAATCTTGTGGAGCATGAAGAAAATAAGAGTGGAAAGAATGTAAGAGGGAGAAAACAGGGAGAAGGGCTATGAAATGCTGTCTCCTGGGACTGACACAGCCAACAAATTCACGGCCCCAGAGTAACTGTGGTTGACAGCAATGGACATACCTAAGATGGGTTTATCAACAGTTCATCATTTGATGGACTGGGGCTGCTAGTTACCTATCTAGCCTTTCCTGTGCAACCACTGGCTACTTCTGAATTCTAAGAGAGGGAAGTTGTCCTCAGCTATGCATCCACTGAGGAGCCTATCCTTATTAAAACCAGTGAGCCTTAAAACAAAAGAAAAAGACATGGTTGTGAGAAGATGACTTGTAAAAAGTAGGATGTAGGAGTTGGGGTCAAAGGAGGTGGAGGGCAGGTAGTGTTTACAGTGATCAAATGCACTGTAAGCATAAATACATTTAATGTTAAAATCATGTCCTGAGTTTCAGTTTTGCTTATTAAATATTGTAATTTACCCTGCTTTATATATACCTAAGTATATGTCATGTTTTCTTCTACACATGTTTAGTGAATGTTTATAATAGCTAGGCAAATTAATATTCCACTGCTTTTCATAGATACCCTTTTTGCTTAATTTCAATTGGAAATACATGATAAACTGTAGAAGCTAAAGGGCCAAATGATAAGGTATCTCCCACATAAAATGTAAATAACACAAAGGGAGGACAAGGAATAAAGGGACTGCAGATTGTTGAGACTAGAAAGACAGTGCATAACAAATTCAGAAAATGGTGTATTTATTTTACAATCAGACTAAACATATATTTGAAGCATGACATAATGATGAAAATCAATGGAAGCTGGGGCCACATCAAGTACTTATGTAATGGGGCATGTCACAGAATATTTGATGTTAAAGAAGGTTTTGAGCACTTACCAAGGACATAAACAAGCCTTGAAAGTCACATGATATTCATGTGCGTAACAATAGCTCATTGTAATATAACTGGAAATGAATTTTAACCCATTAGTAAGGTGATGGGTCATACACAAATGCTCTCATCTGCTAAAGTTTAGAAAGATTTAGACTCTTCTCTCCATGGTAGATACAGATCATAGATTCCATCTTGGACTTGCCTGTCTCCTGGGTACTCTGTAGACACTGCTGCTTTTCTGATAGATAGAGAAAATGAGGCTACGAAATTGCTATACCATCACTTACTCTTAGATGGAACAGGTAAAAAAAAATCCCAGGGGAAATCATGCTGATGGGCTCTAGGTTTCCCAGACTTTAGCTATATGCTTGGAGAAAGAGTTTGAATGCAAACTTTAGATTTGAGCAACAGCCTGGTTCCATTTCTTGTAATAGCACTGTGGTTTGGTGAGATATTTTTAAATGTAGGAAAGCAGAGCCACAAAATAGATCTTTTTAAAATAAATGTGCTCAGTGAAAAGCAATTTAGTTTGTTCAAAATATACACATTTGTGAATATGAGCGTCATAAGAGGTGGACATCAGTACATGATATAGCTATTTTTATTCAAACTCTGCTGAAGGATAGACATGAGGAGGTTTTGGTGGTCAAGAAAATAATCTTTGGGAGGGTAGCAGTTTGTTTAAGTCTCAGAGAAAGTTAAGTATGTCTCACATCCTCTAAGCAATTTAGTATGTAAAGTAGAAAGCTCAATCTGTTGAGCAACAGCATAGAAATAAGCAGTAATCTGGGGGAAAGCAACGGTTTACGGTTTGTCTAAGATGCTCTCCCCAAACTCCTTATTCAAATTTATTTACTACATTGACAGAAAGGGGACAAGGACCAGGCACTTGTCATCTGTCTAGCATGAAAATTCATGTCTTTAGGGTGTGGCAAATTTTAAATTTTCCACTCAGAAACACAGTGCTTGGATGTGCTTTCCACACACCAGCCATCTTTCCTGAAATTGCATGTGTGTTTGTGCACTTAATATCCCTGACTGAGTCATTCTGCAAGTATTCTATACCAGCAACCCCTTGAGTGTAGAACTCTCTTTTGCATCGAGTTTGAAAAGAAAGCTGCCTTCCAACCTCCCTCGGCTAAAGACACACAATGAAATGCCTCGTTAAGAAACTTAATTTAATGCAGTACACATTCTGCATGTCAGAGGTGATAATCGCCTTCCTTAATGAGCTTGACTTCTTCCTGTGTTGAATAAGCCTCCCTCTGCCTTGTTTATAGTAACTGCATTTATTCCTGCCTTTATTTGCTCTTACAAAAAAATAATAATAACATTGTGTCTGTGGGTCAAATCTTCCTAGTCTATACTGAAACCATGAGCTATTTACATGCTGCTGAAACCAATTATGCATTTAGTGGGGGTTAGGGACAAGCAGGAGCCTATGAAAGTCATGCAACCTAGCATCCTCGCCAGCCTGTAAAGGGTTGTTCTTCCGATTTGAAATAATTTCCATATGAAATCTATGTATAAGCAAAATATCCTAGCAAGTCTAAGCAATAAAGCTGAGAGGCTCTTGAACAAATTGATTTTACAGCTATCTATTATAATTACAAGGTGTTTCTATATTTTTTGCAGGCTGGGGGCTTGGAGAGGTTATGTCCAAGCATATGAGAAATGATCTGTCATCTTGATTTTACTGTGGTCTGAACTTCCTTTTTGTGAGTCTCTTCAATGTTATTTGATCACCTTCCTATTTTAGCAGATAGCTAATATATTCTTTTGTCAGTTCAGTATTTCAAACCAGACAAGTAAGGTTTTGCGTTTACTTCTTTAGAGTATACTTTTTTCCGACTACTGTTAGAAAAAAAATCAGAGATCCTAAATGGCTCACCTTGAACCACATAATATGCAAACAGAAGAAGAAGAAGAATGGGAACTTGCATATTCAGTGTTTGGTATGTCTGTCTAGATGTGTCTGGTCCATTAAAATCTGCCCTTTGTTTGTGTGAAACAAATGTCAATTATTCTCTGGAGAATTTTGGTGAGAGGCATATAGTCATTACAGATTAACTTTAAAGGGAGGTTTATGGTATTTCTAATTTGAAACGAGGAGTCAGAGTCACTGATGTTTACTAATTCTCTCTGTGTTAGCCAGCTTTCTGTTATATGTCTAACATTTGGTAGAGTTTGTTTATAAAGACAAATGGTTTATTTTGCCTCACCATTTCCGCAGTCCTTGTCTATGACTGGATATACTTACTGCTTTTAGACCCATGGGAAGATAGTGCATATGAATATTGAAGCATAAAACCACTTACCTCATGGTCAGGGAGCAAAATATTGCATGAAAGCATATAGGGGCAGTATTCCAATATCCCCTTCATATGCATGCGCCCTAATGTGCTCCCACTAGGCCAGTTATTCAGCCACCTCTTGGTAACAGCACCTTGGGGACCAAGCCTTGAACACATGGACCTTCAACATTCTAATGCTCAACTCTCTAACTCTCACATGATCCTATTACCCAGTTATGTTCAGAATCCCAGGGTTTGGAGAGGGCAGCACACAGGAAATGATGTGACAAGGCACAGTGAAGGTAAGTGACTATCTTCCATAGAGTTCAATAGGAACAGAGTTAAAGAACCAAGGCACAACTGTGCCTCTCAAATGGGTGACCTAATGCTGTGGGACAATGGTCTTTTACTCTGTCACTTGTATTTTAATAAAATGCTGATTGGCCAGTAGCCAGGCAGGAAGTAGAGGTAGGCGACCAGGCAGGAAGTAGAGGTGAAGCAAGGAGAACAGGAGAATTCTGGGAAGAGGAAAGGTCACTCTGCAGTTGTCACCCAGAAGGAAAGCAAGATGAGAATGCCTTGCTGATGAAAGGTACCAAGCCATGTAGTTAACACAGACAAGAATTATGGGTTAATGTAAGATGTAAAAATTAATTATTAAGAATCTTGAGCTACTAGGCCAACCATTTTTTGATTAATGTAGACATCTGTGTGTTTCTTTGGGACTGAATGACTATGGGACCAGGCAGGACAGAAACTTCTGTCAACAATCTAAGATTAAATAGAAATCAAATATACATATACATAGACAGATAGACACGAGATTGAAATAGAATGGGGCTATGGAGTGAGGGAAAGAAGTCTAAAGGGAGGGGACAGAGAAAAAAAAACATGATCATGAAGAAATACAAAATACCATGTATCATGCTTTCACACATACACATATATGTGCACATACATCATATGACAGAAAAAGCAGAGCAGAGTATTTTGAGAAAGAAAAGAGGCAGTAAAACGCAGAAGCCAAAGATGGGAGGAAACCTATTATTTGTACATTAATTAAAAATAGTAGAAAAAATAGGTATTTATATATAATTAAAAGATTAATCACCCCACAAAATTCACCACTTTTCTCATTTTTCATTTGTTTCTTTTCTAATATTGCTAGCTAATGGAGGAATGGGTAAGTAATATGAAACAAGACCTGACACAACCCTGTTTAAAAGTCAGTTTTATTGCATCTAACAATTTTATGATGGCAAACTTCTCTAGGACTTGGTTTATTCAACTATAAAATAGAAATATATGTGCAGTCTATAAGACTGTTGTGAAAAACAAGGAAGAGACACGATGTGAAGCATCAAAGAAAGCACTGAGCAGATGGTAGGAAGAGCTTTTGAAAGACATTGCCCAGGGTTAACTAATGGAGGAGGGTGGTGATAAGTGTAATCTCAACAGTTGGGCTATTCTCTATGATCTTCCAGCAAAAGCATCAAAACTCATAGTTTATCTTTTTCTCTACACTGATTTTTGCAGATAATAGAGCTAAGCCATTTCAAAAGCTATATTTCTGTATAACTTTTGAGAATTACTGTCTGGAATTGTAATTAACTAGATTGTCCCCATTTTGTAAAGTAAATTCAACCCAAAAAATTCATCCAAGCAATGAAATTCAACTGTAACCATTTGGTTGGAATGCTCTGCCTTGAGCCTTTGGAATGTTAATGTCACTACACCTGGCCTTGCTCAAATGACTCTCTGCTCAGTATCACCCGAAGGTATCAAATCAGTCACAAGTGTCCAGTTAGTAGAGACTGCATGGTTAAAAAAAATAGTAACAAGGTGGCCATCAGTGTCTAAATGGTGTTCCCTGATGTTGGTAACATGTATTAGTCTTGATAACCAGCAACTACAGCTTCAATTAAAACACAGTATGAGAAGATCTCAATATTCATTAATAGCAGCAATCCATTTTCAAATTCTTCTGCTCAAGATTTGACATGTGATAGAGGTCACAGCTCTTAGGAAAGTACTTCAGAAATTGTTCATCCCTCTTGGCAGTTAACTACCATAACATCAGTAAGAGTCAGTAATGATTCTTCCTTAACATACTATCTTAGTTGGAGCTTCTAGCATGTTCAGAAGGAACATGGTAGATCAAATCAGGATGCCTATTCTCCAGACTCAACCCATATATACAGTGTAAAGCACATTTGATTTTCCTAGAACCTAATGCCCTTGTCAATGTTCACATAAGGGTCAAAGGGTCATGAGTAGTTAAGCCCATCCTGAAAACAAAAGTGGTGAAAACATCTTCCTATCGATGTGAGATGCTGGTTGGGGGAGTGAATGAGAAGGAAAGTGTCCCATAACTGTGCCATGCTTTCCACGTAGGGCCAAGAAAACAGCAGAGGAACAGAAGAAGGAATTCAGTATTTTCATAAAATGTATCATATCCCATTCAGACAAATCAAAAAGTCTTGTAAGTCTACAGGACAAATCCATAAGGCATGTTCTCTGTTCTCTAGCTATAAGTGGATTGAAAATCCAAAACATAGTTACCCCACAAATTCATAGTAACAGTGAAGAAAGAATACAAAGAAGTAAGAAGTTAATTGTAGCTGGTTCACCAAAAATCATAAATTACACACCCACTTCACATAGGTGGTGGTAAGAAAACAAATAAAAATGTTCCCTGAATTCTTGGATGTGTTTGTAGAAAAATTTCAGGAAATGAATAGCCTGGGCTCCATCCTGATGCCAACACTCCTGAGCTCAGTGTACATGGGCTGGTTTCCGGGTTCTCTCTGCTGTATTTTCCTCATGAGAAAAATCAACCTTATATTTGTGAGGATTGCATGAACTGATGCCTAGAAAGCGCCAGAGAGGTCTTCCAATGCAAATCTTTGCTGTTACTTCTAATAATTATATTAATTTAGCATCTACTTCTTAAAACTAGTGTTTTCCCATTTTTCATAACAGGGAACAGACATCTTTGAACCTTCAGAACTCCATTTTTCCTCCTTAGACTAGGTCATTTGTAAAGCAGGGGACATGAAGTCTTCAGACTTCTTCTCAGCTGTAGAAAACTTGCTTGGATTGAAGTTCGAGCAGAAGCAGATAACAGGGTCCAGAAAAACCCCCACCTCTCAGAAGACAGCATGGCATGTCTAATCAGTATCAGGTCACCCAGATTTCAAGGATAAAGAGAAAGAAGCAGGAGTAAAGAAAGCCAGATGGACCAACACTCAAGCCTAAGTACTGGTGGGATGAGGCAATAATTCTGGGTTGTGGAGAAAGAACACTTACTATGACACATAGTAGACACAATGGTCCCTTTACTTAATTCAAAATATGACATGGTTTCTAAAACATACCAAGATACACACTTGATACATAGTTTAAAAAATGTGCAACTCATTAGGGGCAATTTGAGGAATTTAACTTTTTTTTGCAAATATTTGTATTAATTCTTTCAGAATTTTATATGACAGGCTTTATTCACTCCCTTCCCCCAGCTCTTCCCAAATCTACCCCTCTTCCCATTAATCCAACTTTGTGTTCTATTTTTATCCCATCAAGGCCAGTTTTGATGAGCAAATATTTTTGGATGTGTTGCCTTCCACTGGAGAGTGGTCAGCTTACTAGAGACCACGCTCATAGAGACCACTGTCCTTTACTCTCTGATCTGTGAATACTTACCATGAGCCTCTCACCTAAGAATGGGACTTTTTTTTCCTTTTCTTTATTGTTAAAAGAAAAATTTACATTTACTCCCCTTGTCCCAGGCCCTCCTGCACCCCAATACCCCACCCACCATCCCCTTGCTTCCTTAAGATGGGGCAGGATACCCTGCCCTGTGGGAAGCCTAAGGCCCTCCCCGCTCCATCCCGGTCCAAGAAGGTGTGCATCCATATAGAATAGGTTCCCAAAAAGCCAATACATGCAGAAGAGATA
>JAQHUG010000008.1:15576750-15605954 GCA_028555095.1 Dicrostonyx torquatus | reverse complement strand
ACCCCCAGGCTCTCCCCAGTTCTTCCCTTCTCCCTTCTACTCCAAGAATGGGACTTTTATGTTCACTACACCTCTTCACACTGGGAGGCAGTCTGTTTCAGGGTTGCACATGTACTGTGCATGATGCTGTAATCACCAAGAGTTCAAACGTGCATGCAACTACCCTACTATATCTGAAGGTAGTCTTTCCTTGTAGTCATCCTGCCTCTAGCTCATCCACTCTTCCTGTTCCCACTTTCATGAGGATTCCTGCACACTGGCAGGAGGAGGTGTAGTTTCTATGTTCCATTCAGGGATGAGTGTTCTACCGACTCTCATTCTTGGCACCTAGGCCAGCCACAGGTCTCTGTGTTAACCACCATCCACTGAAAATAGAAGCTTCTCTGATGAGGGCTGACTCATGCACTGGTCTGTGTGTTTAAGGATAAATCAATAGGAGTCCGTTATTCATGTCCATTTGACAGGAAATTAGCATTAGCATTATTCTCTCTCCTAAGTCCTATGACCTGTCTCACCATAGGTTTTTGGCCCCAAAAACGTTGTCAGGGATGGATTCATTCTGGGAAGCAAAACTTCAAATACTGTCAGAATGATACTGGTACTTGGGCCTGAACTTTTCATAGCAGTCGCAAAAATAAATATTCAAAAGATATTATATTGGCACATAGAGTTAAAACCAAAACTGTGTCAGCCTTTCATGGTCACATAGATGGCATCCTTTCCTCTTGCTTTAGACATTTATACATACACAATTTAAAAAGCACATTTGGCTGCAATTTTCATATATATATATATATATGTATATATATACATATATATATGTGTGTGTGTGTATGTGTGTATGACTATTTTTATTTCATTTTTATTGCTAAAATTATCAATTGTCCCTTTGTGTATTCATCACATAAATTAGAGTTCCAAATTTTTAAGTAAATATATTTCACCACTTAGGGTATTAGATTGTAATATATAAATATAAAGTCATTACAATGAAACCCATTTGTAAGTATACAACACAAATTATTTTTTAAAAAGCCTTCTTTGATTATCACATTGTTTCCACTACAATCTAGTATATACTACTCGTTTAGTATTGTATGCTCAAAACCATGTGATTTTTGTTTATTGTTTTATATTGTATCCTGATTTCTCTAGAAAAATTTTTCCTAGTACTAATTTAGTTAAATATATTCTTGACTATTTCTCTGCTTTTTTGACTTCTTTATAATTGATTTATAAAATTCTATAAAGTATATTTTGGGGATTTAGATCAGCACGTCTTTAAACTTACAGATTTATCTGCAAAAATGAAACCTTTTCAATATCCCAGGATATACTGTAAGAAGAAAAGAAAGACTGGATTAGGAAAAAATATACCTTCCTTGAATATTGAATGTCAAAAGAGACAATTTTCTAAAGATAAATAAGTGAAGGTACTCATTTTTATTGTGAAATTGGAAAGAAAGAATAAAGTATAAGAATAAAGGCACAAATGGCCTAACACATTTCAGTCTCGCTGATTTGATTTTTAAGGTGACTCTCTTTTGCCCTGTCTGAACTGAAACTTTCTCCTCTGTTAAATAAGAAGCTTGAGCAGAGTGAGGTCTGAGGCCACTCCAGCTCTACAGTCCAGCCACTCTTTCTCTAAGCAGGAAAAATGTGAGCCCTTCAAGGTCCACTGGAGGAGAACACGGGAACTTTGTGACTAGCTGCGCTCATGTCTGACTTGATGTCTTCTATACAAGGGTGGATCGGTTGCCAATGTGAGGAAATTTATTATTAATCTGAATTCTCATGAGCATCAACCATAACTCCTAGAAGACATCACATCTGTACTACGTAGGTGATCCCCAGGCTGCCTTTGTTTCCGCCAACTAAAGCAACACTCAGGACTTGGTAAAAGAAGGGTTGGTTAAATGGGTGGATTGAAGCCTAAGAGTTAAGTAATTTAAGGGGATTACATCTCAACTATGTGTCTCCTCGTCTCAAAGCAGTAAAATAAACATTTGCTGGTGGGAGGAGAGCATGTTAAGAATAGACCCTGTTTTAGAATTAACTTTTTCCTCATCATCATAACTAGCAATCACAGAAATTACCTTCAGGAAGCAGCAACTTAAGACTGGTTTAAATTGACTCAAGTTTCCAAGGATAAAAACAGCCGAAGTTGTTGTGAACTCTATTATATCAGAGAAATCAACCAAAAAAAGAGTATAATCAGTGTCTTCCACTTTCCTAATGGCCATCTAGCCTACCCCTACCACATCTTGGGCTCCACTCTTCCCAAGAAAGGTACCTTTTGAAGAATTAAAACGACAACATCAATGCATGGATGAAGAACTATGTTAATAACAAGGAACAATATTTGCTATGAATGCAGCTGTGTTGGATGCTGTTTTTAAGTTCTGATAGATTCAAACACAAAGGGAAGTGTTAAAAATATTTATAATATTATGTAAAGAAAATGAGCCGACACACAGAGAGTATGGGGAAAAAGCTCTTTTTCCTCTGTCACACCGAGAAAAACCACACTGTGCACAGAGACATGCAAGGAACATGTACCAAAAAATAAGACACTACTTTGTGTTTCACCAGATAAAGATATTAGGTGTTGGGGGTCATAAAAAAGAGGAAAAGCAGAAGAGAATAGAAATGATCATTAGAAGTACAGTTCATGGCAAGTGCTGAGCACTCTCTGAAGTTCTTTGTGTTCAGTTACTCATTTCTTTACATCTGTATATTGTTGGGCACAAAAAGGAAAATAGCTGAAACATATCCCAGATACAATAATAACTTCACATCCATCCATTCATCCATCCGTCCATCCATCTGCCCATATATATATGCATATATATGGGTGTATATATCTATATATATATGGATATATATGTATAATCACACACCAGAGTATGATTATGCTAGATAAGGAGCCATGTGGTTTTTTAAATATTTATTTATTTATTATGTATACAATATTCTGTCTGTGTGTATGTCTGCAGGCCAGAGAGGGCACCAGACCCCATTACAGATGGTTGTGAGCCACCGTATGGTTGCTGGGAATTGAACTCAGGACCTTTGGAAGAGCAGGCAATGCTCTTAACCACTGAGCCATCTCTCCAGCTCCCATGTGTTTTTTCAAAATGAAATCAATGTACAAAAGTACAAATCAGATGTCATTATACTGTGCTTACTAAGCGTGGCTCTCATGGTAGTATTGGCTTTGTGATTTTGGCACTTACACATAAATTATGTAATAAAGTTATTCATGTTCATGCTGCCATTACTGAGAAAGATAACTTTTCACTATGAGGAGACAATACAATGTCAAACGAGGGAAGCTGATTATGTGGAGACCAGTATTAGGCTCAGAAAGATCAGTAAGGATTCACTATGCATTTTACTTTCATTATCCACTGAAAATACTATGCAAGCATTGCCTGAACAATAGGAAGAAACACCATTAGCATGTAGATGAATATCTAAATTCTATTGTACACTGGAAGAAATCAGTTCTTTATGGAGAATGAGTGATTTCATACCTGGTAGGAAGGCTGAAACTGAAGTAATGTGTACGCTAACAGCAAGAATGTTCTCAAACAAAATTAAAAACTTTTGAGAATATTTTAGAGCTTCTTTTAAGAGACTACAGCATTGACTGATGGTTGGTGGCTGGGAAATCCGTCGGTATCAGTCAGTCAGTATCAGTCAGTACCCCTCAGTATCAGGGTTGAACCACAAATGGTTCATTTAATGAGCTGCTTATCTAGTCAGTGAGTGCATGGAAGCTGAAGTGATCAGCTAAGAGACTTGGCCCAGGAATCAAATCACTGCTTCTAAAGCGAGTCAGTAAAGAAGAAGAATTGGACATCTATTCTATGCTACTCTAAAAATGTATTCTTTAGTTTTAAAATAATTCATCTGAAAAGAGCAAAATCTATTTTAAAAAGACTGATTGGGTTCAGTGAGATGACTTGAAGATTTGAATTTACCACACAAAGCTATTACACCTTGCAATTTATACTCTTTCCGGTTTTTTTTTTTTCTTGAAAGGAAGTACCTCAGATTTTATCTTGCCAGTGTCTGTGTAGGATGGCTCCCATATCTTTATTAATTTAAGCTAAATGTGGGAGTAGGTAGTAGCACAGGAAGCATTAAAATCCCAACACAAGCTCTGATGACCCATGATCCTTAGGAACTTCCTCTCAAAATTTAAATATTCACACCTCCCCCACCTCCACCATACTCATGTATGAGTTTATGTACCTGGTCTTCTCCAAATTTACTTACATGTTGAACAGAGTTCTATCAGAGGAAGTAATACAATTGTATGTAAATCTGATGTCCATATTATTTAAGTTCAGCACTAGCCACAAGAATTATTTAGCATTTAATAAATATAAGATTTCTTTTTCAAGTACAGTACTTAGAATTGATACCACAAATGATGCAATGTTTTAGTACTAATGTACTAAATGTTCAATGTACTAAAACATTGCATCACTGTTTCTGTATATTTTTTAGGATTCAGATTTCTCTAAACACAGCACTCCTCACTTGTATCTCAGTCCCACTGACCTGCCACCAAAAGTGTGTTCCTAAGTCTGGTCAATTACTTTCAGTATCACAAGGAAGACAATAAGATGCTAGCTACCTTACCAATTCTAGTAGAGATGTGCCTTTCCTTGTGGTGGTGGTGAGTAAACTCATTGTAAACCAAAAATATCAGAGTAAGAAATGCATTTCATGACCCTAACCTGGAAAACACCTTAGACCACACAGCACACTTGGTCATCAGTTGTTTGACCCTGTGATCTCAGAGTTTATTGGGGATTCAGCTTGCTACCTTATGGGAAAAAATCCAAATTCAAAATTTGAGGTACGTAATATCTTTGAAAACTTCTCAGTGGAGTTGTATCTGCTTGAAGAGTTTTTATATATGACAGTGTCTAAAATACAGTTCTTGTGACACACAGTAAACTTGAATCAACCCTCCTCAATCAATGACCAATTCATAGGAAGTTCAGAGACCAAATCTGCTAAATGTTCACAAAATGCAAGCAGTAAAATCAATTGGGTGAGGAACCCCATACGATGAGTGTCACAAAGCTTCCCAAGGATGAACTGATGAAATAAAGGAGAGACTTGGGAGATGTATTGAAAGAGCTAGGGAGCCAAACCATTGCCATGACAGGCTTCTAATAACCCTGCCAGGAACCAGGCCTCAGTTTCAGTTTACTGGAATTGAACAAGCAGTTCTTGGAAAGACTGAAACTTGGGAGCAAGCTCAAGATAACTAAAGATAGTTTCTCCTACTTTGCTTCTAGAAAATCCCTAACCACCAAGCCACCAACCAATCCTATAGCAACTGGTAAATTTCATGTTTAAACCTATCAGTCATCCCCCAGACTAACCTCCTTGCTCTGGAATTCCCCTAATCTTTCTTAAAAGGAGCCTGTGAGCTTCTCTCAGGGCTGCCATTTTGCCAATCCTGCATCCAGGTATTTTGCTCTCAAATTAAATGCTCTTGCTGATTGTATTTGTGACTGGTGGTTTTTGTGGGCCTTCTCATGGGCACTAATAGTATCAACTAAGGACAAACTGTAATTCTATTTGAGTCCTAATTCAACACTCTTGTAAAAATTACCAGAAGCAATAGAGAACATTTGAACACTAGATATTCAATAGTATTCGAACACTGTTACACATGATAGTGCTGTTGTGATTACATAAAACTTGAGTCTTTTCATGACACAAAATTAGGGTATTATTTTGTGTGAGATTTCTTCCAAAATAATCGGACAGGGAGACAGCATGAAAGTATCAATGGGCATGATTGATCCTGAAATGATGACAGTTGGTTTGCATGAGTGGGGACCATCATTCCATTCTCCCTGCCTCTCTGTGTTCACATGAATCTTTCCAAGCACAAATATTGAAAACATTACAGAGATCACAAAGTTGATAAGAGGCCTGCAAGCAGTGCAAATTGATTTTCTCTGGTGGGAACGCAAGTCAAATAAAGGAAAGAGAATAAGGATTAGAAGAAAAAGTCAGAGTGATTAGGGAGAATGGAGACAGAACGCAATGGAAGAGGGAATGGCCTTGCACACACCATACTGAGAAAGGATATTTGTGCCTTGAAATGGGAGCAAGAAGGATGAATCAGTGATAATGTGGGCCCATCTCTTCACTGAGAAGTCAGGCCACCTGGGATGCCAGGAAGGAGTCCTTTAACTATTTGAACTCTGAGAAATGAAGTGAGGAGAGTGTGCCCCAGGGAAAGAGCACTTGCCCAGTGTGCAGGAGACTTAAAGCTCGTGTTTGGATCCAAAGAAGAACAACCACCATGACAAAAATAAAATACAAGAAAACAGAAAAATGGCTCAGTCACTGAGAGTACATGCTGGCTTGCATGTTAGTTCCTAACATTGGGGATCTGATGGCCTCTTGTGGCCTCTGCAGGTATCTGCACTTAGATACACATACACATGTACAGAAACACACACATACACACACAAACACACACATTAGCTTTAGTTTAAAATATAACAAAATTTAAAAAGAAATGAAAAGAGATCAAGAACTTTTCCTCCAAATCTGTCATGTTCTCTGAAGTCAGGGACTAAGAACGGAGCCCATGCTTAGTGAATCGTTAGACTTTTGTCTAAGAATTAGGAGACTGACATTAACGACTGACTTCCCTTAGTTTTCACAATATCTAGAGAAAGTTTTCAGACATGAACTTCAAGAATCACGTTTTGAGCTCGAGAGTCCCTTGGTTGACCAATTGTGTGTGTGTGTGTGTGTGTGTGTGTGTGTGTGTTTTATCAAATAGAGATTAGAAGTTATCGCTCTACTCGAAGAATTGATAAAACCAGGGTTCACACATGGAGACACATGAAACCGAGGGTTGTTCTGGCAATAAATTCCAGCAAACTCTGATGGATAGTTTCTTAGGAGTGGTGGGAGCGGGTCAGGTTGGTTATGTGGCAGAGGGTTCAGCCTTCAAACATGGGCTGTTAGCTGTGAACATTTGAGAACACATGAAATATCGCTCTTGTGCAGCAATATTCAGGAAGCCTGAGGCAAGGCCAGCCAAGAGATGGCCTGGCTGGCTTGAGAATTGGGATTCATTGTTTTCCATCCAACACAGCCCTGGGAAGTGCAAGAAAGGCAACAGGATCTGTTGCTGCACCAGAAATGCATTTTGTAGCACAGCTCCCCACAATTGGGGAAAGCAGTGCTTATAGAGCCTGACAGCTCGCTCACAAGGGCGGGAACATCACGCTGCCACATGCCTCCTCAATTGGACAGGCAGAGGAAATCAGGAAGCGGTGTCCTCATTCCATAAACCGAATGCTTTGGAGACAACTCAGAACTCTGCAAGTCAAAAAAAAATGGGTTTTTACAGCTGCTTCATGTTAAACACTGTCAAATAACATCCAGCTCTCCTTGATCTGAATGAATTCTCCCCGTGTTGCTTTGTGATTTTCAGCACATCTCTCTTTGACCTCTGTCCTTTGCTCTTTTATTCTATTCATGCTACAAATACCACTGCCTCGTTTCTGCAATGCACGCACATATACGCGTGCACATGCATTTTCCCTTTGAAAAAGATCTGATATGTAGTTGATTTTATTTCATGAATGTGTAAGAGACAGTAAGGCTTTTAGTAATCTGGCAGGGGGAGTCAAAACACAAGAAGCTAAATGCCTTACGTTGCTCTAAGTAGCCTCTCCTCTGATGATTTATGTTTTATGAAAGACAAATCACGCAAAGCCTGCATCTAATGACATTTTTATATTTTTTCCCAGAGAGTAAAAATCATGATTGCAAAATCTCAGAAGATAAGGACCCACACAATGTAGGACAAAGCAAGAACAGATGATGATAATGAAGTCTGTGCTCTGCGGGAAGGCGAACTAGAAAAGTTACCATTGGACAAAAACTATAATTACTCAAACAAGGCAGATTCTAGAGTTTCATCTCCAGGAAAGGAAATAGAAGAGAAAATTAATTATTCACACTATCACATGTTGATTCTATGAGAAGGTTATTCTAGTAAGTGGTGAAGGTGACAAACCTAACTACAGTGCTCTGGTTGCATATTCTGGTGTAAATATTCAATAGAACAGAAGTTGTAAGGTCATCCCAGAACACAGTGGTACATCTAGACTCAAGGTCTCTGGTGTTCAATGATAATTATAATGAACATTTTCATCCCTACTTTCATATCACTTACTAAAATCAAAGTGTTTTCTTTTTGTAAACTTTATTTATTACCTATGTGTGTACATGTGTGTGCATATATGTTTATGCATACTTACGAAGGTGAAAGGACAACTTACAGGAGTCACTTTTCTTCTCCAACCATGTGGATTCTGGAACCCAAGCCCAGGCCATCAGGATTTGTAGCAAGAACCTTTACCTGCTGAGCCATCTCACCAACCTAAGCCAAAGCATTTTTGGGTAGGACTTGGCTCTCTGCTACATATGTGGGCAACCTCCTTAGTCTCCCAGCCACTGTGCAATGGGGACACTCATCTCCCCAAGCCCAAAACACACTGTATTCTTGCTAGAAGTGGCACACATAGGCCCTTGTATTTGATATACAAGGTGCATTTTGGAAAATCAGTCAGGAAGTCTTTTCAATCAATCTCAATTAAATCAGAAATTAAATTATCTTTCCTATCTTCAGTCTTATTTACTTTCCAATAGTCTCAAATGCAGAGTGACTTTACTGTATAGGGTACTGGTTTATTCTTGGGATACTTTACAATTTTTAATTAGTTAATAATTATGAATCACTTCTTAACCCTTAGATGAAAGCAATTGCAGCATGCTAAATTGTACCATTATGAAATTACAAAAACAACATTGCATTAATTATGGGTTTACAAGAACTATAATTATACTTCACTAACTCTAGCAATTATATCCAGTGCTGGCAGGCCTCTTGATTGATGAAATTATGCAAAATTGTTTTGCCAGGCTATGGATTTTTATCAAGCCATGATGTCCTTGATTTGGTAAAAGCAATCCATATATTATTTGAAATCAAGGCCAGGTTTTGCTAGACAATGCATTATCCAGCATGTCTTTCCAAAAAGATTTTTATCTGGACCACTCAAAGGGGTTTGTGGTGGGAAATATCTCACAGGTTAATTAATTTATATCCATTGATGTAACACTACTTGTTTCTCACAGATTTTGTAATTTATGAAATCAATGTTATCAATGCATAAGTAACTGAGAACTAATCTTTATTATCATCCTGCAGAAATATTAGTTGAAAAGATACAAATATTTTATTCTAAGTTATTCTTTCTGTTTGCTTGATTGGTTTTTATTTGTTTGTTTGTTTGTTTGGTGGTTTGGGTTTTTTTGAGACAGGGTCTCACTATGCAACGCTGGTTGGCCTGAGACTCAGAGATTCGCCTGCTTCTGCCCTCCCCCAGTGATGCACCACCACACCCAGCCTTCCATTCATATAGAGTGAAGCATTTGTATACATGAACTTCTCTCCTCAGGACCAGAATTATCTTCAACTTCTGACGCTTGTGCGTGGTGCCACATTGCCATCTCACATTATCACACACACACATCATATCACATTATCACACACACACACACATCATATCACATCACATTCACATACCCATATACACTGTACTTCAAGAACATGGGGAGCTTCATGTGCCCAAGATTACCCACATACTTCCTCCCTCCTCTGTACCCATATCAAAGTATGTTTATGCTCTTCAGACTCAATTCTTTTATAAAAACATTTTCTACAATACAGGGAACAAATCAACTCATTTTTCTGGCTCTATGCAAGTCAGTTTCCTGTTAGTATAACTAATACCTAAGATAAGCAATTTATAAAAATAAAAGGCTGATTTGAGCTCAATCTATGATTAATTGGCCCAGGTTTTTGGTGCTGGTGGGCAACACGGCACATCATAGGATGGGAGAGTGGGCAGTGAGGGGAGTGAGAGGTTCATATGCTATCTAGAAAGTGAAAGGAACAGAACAAGGAAAGCACAGTTCCTCTCCAGTGGTGTGCCTCCAGTCACAGGAAGACCTTCCTGCCTTAAAAAATAGCATGGTATTTTTACAGCTATTTTTTGAAAATTATTTTTTTTGAGAATTTCATACATGCATGTAATTCAATTTGATAAAATTCACTATTCTGCTCTTTTCTTTACTTCCTCACAGATCTACTCCACCCCTCCCAACTCCTCAAGTCCTCTTTTTTTATGGTCTAATGATTCTAATTGCACACATTTATGTTGGGAAGGGACATCCACAAGAATATAGTTGACCTATCAGGGGATATACTCTTAAAGAAAACCGATTCTCCGTATCCCAAAAGCTTTCAACAGTCAATAGTTCCCCACTCCAGGGGGAGGTTTTTGAGCTCTTCTGTGCTAAAATTCTGTGTCATACTGTGATGGCAATTCTTGGTTATCAACTTTACTGTATCTGGAATGAACTACAAGCCAGAAATGAAGAACACACTGTAATCTGGGTCTTGAGGCAGGAAGACACACCTTTAACCCAGGCTACATCTTCTGCTGGAAACCTATTTAAGGATATGGAAGAAGCAAAGTTTTTTATTCTTTGCCTGTTTGCCCTATCCTTGCTAATGCATCCATTCCTTCATTGGCATTAGAGACTAATTGTCTGGGGTGCCAGCATACACCAAAGATCAGCTGAGACACCCAGCCTTGTGGGACTGAGCAATTACTAGATTCTTGAACTTTCCATTCACGGCTTGCCTTTGTTGGACTGCAGCCTGTAAATCATTACAACAAATTCAATCCAAACTCCAAATCCTTTGCCTAATGTTTGAGAAAAATCACACTAAATAAAACTCATCAGCCATGAATTTTGTCATGTTATTGTGACAGAGACAGAAAACTCCAGATACCTAGTAGAACTCCATATTCACTTTCATTATCCAAACCCTGCCTTTTACTGATCTACAGCTGGATTATGCTGTCACTCATCTCCAGGAAACCTAACCCTCTGATTCACCATTATGATGTGCTTATCATTATCCAAGTCTCTGCTATTTAGGTAACCATCTTCTCAATCCCCTTTACTTCAAACCCTACATGTTTTACTTGTGTTCACAATTTTATAGATGCTTTCAAATATGTAAATCATGTTTTTTTGTACCATCTCTGTCTACCTCTTACTGCCTATAAGATCTAGAATAGACTACATAAAATCTTCGTGTCCTTTTACTCAGATGTAAAATAAAATTTGTAGTACGTACTTCAGAACAGTTAGAAAAGTTCTAGGGATAGATGTATGATAACTGATCTAATATAATCACTGAGATAAACTAAACCTTGCTCACAGTAACTCTAAGAATACTGTTGCAGGAGAATTGTCTGTATTCTGTCAATCATGTTTTAAATAAATGCTGATTGGCCAGGCAGGGAGTATAGGCAGGAAAACCAAACAGGAAGTAGAGGTGAGAACAGGAGAATTTGGGAAGCAGGAAGCTTCCCTGGCATTCCTGTGCAGTCCATCTCAGAAGCAGGATGTAAGATGCCTCGTTGAGAAAAGGTACCATCCATGTGCCTGGCAGGGATGGGAACAATGGGTTAATATAAGTTATGGGAGTTGGTAGGAAGAGTGAGCTAATGGGCCAATCAGTTTAAAACCTAATGTAGACTCTCTGTGTGATTTTCTCTGGGGCTTCCGGGCTGTGGGGTACTGGGCGGGACAGAAACCCTAACGAGCAGGCCCCTCATGTTCCAGAATACTCCTTGGTTATCACTAATATTAAGACCATGAGGTGCTGTTGTCTTGCCCTGTTTCCTACAGCAATCAGAGTGTAGTAACTCAACACCTTCAATGCTATGGTCATGTGTAGCTCGTACAGAGCAGGCTCCACCAAAGATGAGGACAGAGTGCACAAGTAAGCCTAACCAGTTCTCAGTTGACTCATTTCTTTCAAAAGCCTTGGCAAATGTCTCTGTCCCCAAACAGTCCTTTTTTGTGATTGGCGCCTTTAACGTATAGGAAGAAGGGATAGTTTCAATGGAGAACCTTTGAAACAAAGCAGAACCACACAACCTGTTTCCAGCAGAGCCCTAGCATGCTTCTGAGAATTCATTTCTGGATCTTGTCTATAAAAATGAAGAATGTTAACACTTCTTTCCCAATGCAAATAGCCTGAAGTTCAGTATCCACTTCCTCATTCCCAAACATCTCAAACTCAAGCTACTCCCATTTCTGCGTTCTTTCTCCACTTGCCTCTTTATGCATTCAAATCGACAAATGCCCGTGTACATCATCCTTAACCTGCCCATATCTAATGCACCAGGATCTTGTTATGAAACCTTTGATTTCATTGCTTGCAATGCTAGTATCAGCAGCCCAGAATTGCCAAAGCACTAAACAGCCCAATTTTTCTCTAATTTCTCAGAAAATTGACAGTTTTATGAACTGTCTCTTTACCTATGCCCCATAAACATGTCAGACTTTGGAAAGTCATTCTAATTAAATCCCAGGGGGGACGGCAATGGGAGATTATAGCTTCTTGGCAGGTTATTAAAAAACAGTTGTTCACATATACAGAAGTATATGTAGCAGAGCCCCATCTCTGACACAACAATCAAGGAATTAACCCCACCAGCAGCTTCAGCTCATCATGGCTGCAGAGAGTGAAAAAGGGAATGGCAGAAGATTGATCCATAAAATCTTTTTGTATGCCCTCCGTCTCTTTCTACAGATCACCAAGTAGTTTAAAAGCTCTCAGAGACCATCACACGTATGATAAAGTGTTTATAGCCCTGCTAGACATGAGGTAGACAAGGCCCATATTTCCAGTAAATAATTCCTGATACTGGCTTCCCTTGGAGTCTGTGAGATTAACCTGGTGGAACAAGTAAAACAGAAATTTACATTTTCCTTGTTCAAGCTCAGATCAGAAACACGGGACACCTGAAGTTGACTTTAAGGAAAGTAAACATATATCATGTACACAAAACTATTTCTAATACCATTTCTTCCTTGCCAAGTTATCTGAGTCTTTGTAAGACATAAACAAAGGTTTCATCAAGATTGGAAACAGTCACTTCTCACATAGTCAATCACGTGCCAATCAGGATGAGAAATATTGTTTCTAGGGTGGTCTATTTATAGAAAATGAGTATTAGGGGACAGGGAGATTCCTAAGCATGGAAAGTGCTCAGAGAACAGGCATAAGGTCACATTTGCAAATGGCCAGCACCCATGTCAAGCAGGGTGTAATTGCACACATCTATAACCCCAGGGTTTAGATGCTGAGATAACCAGATTCTGTTTGCTGGCCAAACACTCTACAAAATCCACAAGTTCCGTGCTTAGTGAGAGCTCTTCTGCTGTAGGGAGTCCTACAGCCAATATTTACCTGTCCACTGGGGTGTGGCCTCTTATACTATTTATACCAATGTAGAGCATGTGTCTGGCTTCCTTTCCGGTTGCAGGATTCGGTTCTGGTCTCCGTTCCAGCATAGAATTCTGATTTGTGAGTCTACTCCTAAATAAATAACCCCCTATTTATCAATTCTGAGCTAGTGTGATATTTCTTTTAAGCATCCTTCTTCAATCTTCCCTCAAAAAATAATGTGAAATGTAATAGAGGAAGACACTGGATGCCAACTTTGGTCTACACGTATTCACACACAGGCAAGAACCTCCATACACTCCCATGTGCATGTACCACATACACGCCAAACAAATAGAGAAAATGGGCACACCATTTCTTCCAGTAGTTTAATTGCAAACTTTACACCAAATATAGACTAGCTTCTGGGTGATATCTGCAAGAGCTTTTAAAATGTTCCACTACTTCACCACCAATGCCACCCCATACTTGAGGAGGGTGGGAGAGTAGGCCCTGATGTCATAAGAGTAGGAAAATGCTCCTGCCCCTTACCAGATGCAGAACTCAGGAGAGCAGATCCTGCACCTCACCTAGGCAGCATAGTAGAGTTGATCCTATTGGTGGAGGTGTGGATGAGCCAGCAGAGGCATGGACAGGGGATAATGCCCCTCTTTACTCCTTGACCCTCACTACTGCTGGTGACAAATGAAGGAGCTGGCCTTCCTCCTTACCAGCTGCAGCGCTCAGGAAAGCAAGCCCTGCTCCACACATGGGCAAAATAGTAGAGCTGACCCTGTTGGCAAGGGTGAGCTTCCTCAGTTATTTTAGGGTTGTCCCCTAATGAACAAGAGCTTCCTGCTGGTACCCATCTCCTAAAGCTCTCACCACAGCTTAATAATGCCAAGCTAGGTAGAAAGAGTTTAACCCCTAACCCTTTGATGGACATGCCAGATTCAAACCATAGCACTACCTCCTCTGGAGCATTCTGAAATACCTCACTAAAATGTTGAGTTTTGCCAATTTTAGTATCCTACCTGTTCAATTAGCACACTTAAGTTGCTTAGCACGCTCCTCAAAACTCAACCACTCCTTCCTAGGAGGAAAGAGGCTCATGAGACTCAAGGAGTTTGGGAAGTTCTATGCTTACAAAAGCTGGAATTTAGATTCAGAAGAGCATCCCCAAGGTTGGTCTTTAAGAGGCTCACATACTAAACCAGTTACCTGCAAGTCATACAACTTTCCCAAGCCAGCACTTGGGAGTAGAGGGAGCTTTTCAGGGATGTAGTTACCTGAGTCCCCCATGCTCCCAAATGTGACGCCTCCCCTGTACTCCATAACTTCACCTAACTCATTGGTTCCTCAAGTTGGACTTCTATGGGATGGTTACTTTGGTCTGTCATTGTTGCCTGGTGTAGCTGGGTAGATGATTATTCATGTCTCCCCAGGAAAAGTCACACAATATTACTCTTTGTAAGGGCTGCAGCTGTAATCAGAAAGTGGTGTTGAGACAACAAAAACGTTTCACTCCTCCCCCTTGACCAGCTTCTGTCTCCACTCTAGAAAACTTTCCTGATCTTTACTCTGTGTCCTGGAAATTTTTTTTTACCTGTTCCTTTCCTGGATTCCAGTGCTGGCTACTGACATCCTGGATTTGGCTTTTGGTCACACTGCATTCCTTTTACTGGCTGCCGTCTGAGAAGCCATCTCGGATTCATCACCTACCACATCTTACTTGTATGCTGGACCTTTTGATTTTACTCTATTTGTTCTGTTAACCAAGTATCCAAGTTCTTGCCAGCCCATCCTGCAAATATTCCATGTATACACATCCTTTCTTGGCTCAATGAGTGCCCAATTACACATAAAATTAGTCTCCCCCCATTTTCTTTTCTATTCATCTTTCTCCATCCTGGAGAATAATTCAACCCATCCTGTTCATTATCAGGCCATCTTACTTGTTCCTAACTCCTCTAAACTTCCTTCAGCAACCCAACATGGTCTTTCAACTTGGGACTGCTTAGGAGTACTGCAGATTCTAATTGGTCTTAATAATAAAAGTACAGAGTCAGAAATTGGGGTAAGTGCTGAAAGGTTAGAGAGACAAAGGAGCACGCCAACAGACACCTCTTACTTCACCAACTTCTCAGCTGGAAAGGGGGCTGAGCTCCTGCCTCTTCCCACCTTATATCTCTCTCTCCACCCAGCAATATCACTTTCTGTCTCCACCTCCCTAGTACTGGATTAAAAGTGTGAGATTCCAAGGGCTGGGATCAATGGTGTAAGCTCTGTTTCTCTTTTAGACTGGTTATAATATCATTGTTAGCCCAGTGTGGTCTTGAATTTTTGACCTTTATTCTTCCACCTTCTAAGTGCTGGGATCAAAGGTGTGTGCTACCACTGCCTGGCCTCTATGGTTAACTAGAAGCTAGCTCCATCCTCTTATGTTCAGACAAGCTTTATTTGTTAGAGAATAAATAAAATATCATCACACTTAGGTATACAACTTGATGTGGTTTTTCCTGGGGAATCCTAATACATGATCATCTTACTTTTAAATTTTTGAGGTACCAACAATCATTTTCACAGCATGTGCACCATTTTCATCCCCACATTTTTTACCTAATTTCTCTTTATCATGAACACTTCTTGTCATCAAGTCTTTTGATGCTGACCATTCCAATGGTTATGACTTGATATATGAATGTGGTTTTGATTTGCATTTGCCTAAAATTAATAATGTTGAGAATCTTTTTATGTAGCATTTATATCTCTGAATAGATGTCTCTTCCTGGATTTTGCTTAGTTTTAACTGATTCATTTGTCTTTTGCTTTGAATTAGAAGAGTTCTTTCTATATTGTTCACAGGAGATCATTATCCTTAAATAGTGGAAATTATTTCCTATCACCCTGTTAGTTGTTTCAGAGTGTCATTTGACATACAACAGGTTGTAACTTCCACAAAGTCCAAATTACAAATCAATTTTGTTGTTTATAATTTTGGTATCATAACTCTGCAACAGTATCCAGAAGTTGTTGGCAGTGTTGCTCAGTAGTAAAATATATGTATAGCATACATGGCCCTGAGATTATTTTCTAGACCCATCTTTAAAAAAACAATAATCATTGCTAAACTCAAGATAATGAAGCTGCTCCCAGATGCTTTAAGACTTTTACAATATTATCAAATCAGCTTTTTAAAAAATTACATGCATATATGTGTTTCTGTGTCAGAGTATGTTCATGTGAGTATAGATGTCAGCAAAAGTGAGGGGATCCCCTGGAGCTGGAGTTACAAACAGTAGTGAGCTCCTTGTGCCGGAAATTGAACTCAAACCACCCGCAAGTGAAGTGTACCCTCTTAACCGTGAGCCGTCTTTCCATTGGACCATCTGCATGTGCAGGGTACCCTCTTAACCGTGAGCCGTCTTTCCATTGGACCATCTGCATGTGCAGGGTACCCTCTTAACCACCGAGCCATCTTTCCAGATCCTCAAGTTTTATTTTTAAGCCATTTATCTATTTTCAATGAATTTCAGTGCATGATACAAGAGAAGGACTAAATTTATTTTTAGCATGTGGACACCCATTTTGGAAGGAGAATATTCTTTCCTAGTGAATGACCGCAACCTCTTTATCAAAATCCAAATGCCTGTAGATGTACTATTGTCCCCACCCAACAGCGTTTAGATCTCTGCTGTTCACAGTGAGAGTGGTGCTGTCTACCGATCTTGAGCAGACACTGTCCACTTCTTCCTCTCTGAGTATGAATTAGATGTACATTTTCATTATTGCTGCCAATAATGTATAGAAAGTCCCTTTCTCCCTTTCTACACACACACAGATGAGGTTTTTTTTTTAAACATGAAATAGCCTCCTCAATGGGATGGTCAGGGTTTATTTTGTTTTACCTTCTTTTCCTCCACTTTGTTTCTATGGGATATTACATTGATTGGTGCTCATATGCTGACATACTTGATCATGTGATAGAATCCTTTTAATATGCTGTGTGAACCAGGTTGTTAGTATGGCGTCAAAGATGTTCGCATCTCTGTTCACAGCAGAAATTGATCACTAGCTTCTCCTATAGTGTCTTCCATGGCATTTGGTGTCAGGGCACTGCTGGCTTCACAGAATGAGTTAGATGTATTTACTCCTTTTCTGATATTTGATGGGGGCTGGAATTTGGGAAGGATTGCCATCAATTCTTTAAGCACTCGCAGAATTCAGAAATTGTATCATTGCTGAGCCTGGGATCCCAACATAAACTGTGCATCATAAAAGACATAGAGAAAAGAAAAGTGAATCCGTGGATACATTTATAACCACCTAAGAAAAATTAGTTTTTAAAGTAAGTGCATCAACTTAAAGATACAAAACCTTCTAGACACCTATGCTCTGAATAGATATGTTTATCTGCGTCATCCCAACCAGACCTTGAAATGAAATTTCAAGTCAGCTTGTCTGAGGTGGCTCAGGCATGTAACTGGGAACAGAAACCAGGAACGATCTCTACTAAGAGTGTTGAGCGGTATCCTTAAAAGCAATGCCCTTCCCAGCCAAGGAGAAACTATGCAGAAATCTCTGAGAGGATTAAGGAGCAGAACTGTATCTGATGAAAACCTGATTAGCTCTGCCAGGGATGAGAGCCGGAAAATACACCCGAAAATAGCCAACGATAGAAGACGGAAATTATCTGCTGGCAAAAATTCACAATTCCAAAAGCAGAGACTACCAGACTAATTTAATAATTGTAGGATCCTTAATGTAAGGAAGAAGCAGGGTAGGTTTGAGTATTTTTCAGAATTTAATTAAAACCAACATAGCATTTACTCCCCCACGGCTCCACGAGTCAGCGGATTTGCGGGTGTCTGGGCACACAGGCCCCAGTCAGAGGCTATGGCCCACTCCCTTTAAAGATGGGGGTCTTAAGAACCAGAGCAGCACAATGGATAATTACAAGGATACAGTTCTGCATGCCGATTCCAAGTCTGTGCTTCCCTGTCTCTGCCCTGCGTGCTTCTGTGGGTTCTGTGCCCTGAGATGGGCCTGGCTCCTGCCCACCTCACAGGGAGCCCCTGGCAAAGTCGAAGTCACCTGGGCCTTTGTTTCTGCCTGGGAAAACAAGCATTTCTTTTTCATGCCCAGAAGGGAAACACATAAGATCTCCCCAAGATTTAAATAGAAGCCAAGATTCTAATGCGTAATTTAGGTCTGCTTGCTATCTGCTGATATAAACCCCACTGTTCCATGCCTCTCTCTTCTACTACTCACTGGAAAGAAACAGGACCTCATGCTAATCACCAAATCACCTCTTGAACAGCTCAATGTTCTCATGCTGCTCCTACCATTTGTCCTTAGCAGGCATCCGTCAAAATTTGCTAGACTTACTGTTGGCTTGAAAACAATCTGAAAAAGCTAACCTTGACTTTAAAAGTCATTTTACACCGCTGAGAGAGGGGAGAGCACTACAAGGTCACCAGCAAAAGAAGGAAGGGCTGGCCATCCTGAAGCCAATCTGTGTGGCAAAGGGCACCAAGCAAAGAACCTTGATGGGTTCCCAGCCTTTATTCCTTCTTGCAGGAGGTCAAGGGTCCTCTGAGCAGCTGGGCTCAACTTGGGAAGTAAAGGCAGATTTGAGAGCTCCAGTGAGGGTGAGGGAGAGACACAGGAGCACATTGGCGTGCACGCCCCATACATCTTACAACATATACATTTAAATACATATACATAAATTTATATATATAATAAAAGTGCAAATGGAGACTAGAAATTTCAAATTCTGTTCCACAAAATTAAAGTAACAAATAGAAATTGTTGTGTTTTTTTAAATTCTATTTAGATTTTTTTTCTTCCTACTTCCAGTGAAGAAGGATTTTCTTATCTGCCCCTTCAAACCCGCACAGTAGATGGAGATCAAAGACTACATAGACTTAGAGTCAAAATTAAATCATTCAATATTTTTTCCTAGAGTGGAGAAAAAGGCGAACGGGGATCAATGGAATTGTTCGAAGTTGGTTGATAACAGTCACTGACAAGATGACATAAAATCTCGGACCTTCACAGTTATTAAATATAATAATTTAAAAATTCCAAAACTTTTTTTAGAAAGTAAATTGCCCCTCTCTTTCCAAAGTTTTGACAGTTTCACAGAGTAACTGATTAAGAGTCACTAAAATGGCCAGGCAGTGGTGGCGCACGCCTTTAATCCCACCACTCGGGAGGCAGAAGCAGGCGGATCTCTGTGAGTTCAAGGCCAGCCTGGTCTACAAGAGCTAGTTCCAGGATAGACTCCAAAGCCACAGAGAAACCCTGTCTAGAAAATTAAAAAAAAAATCACTAAGAATTCATGAGGTTAAATGGTTTAGGTTTTGCTCCTAGTGATTAACTATTTCTTCTTGCAGTTTATTATAACCTTTTATTGTTTGGTTTTCTTTACAATACCCCTAGGGTATACAACTTGCATGTAGATATATGGTTTACTAATTGGCTAGCTATGTGTGTCTTGCCTACACATTCAAGCAAGTTGGAAACAATCTGATCTATATGTGTGTATATCTACTACGGGTATGTAATCTAAGCTTCATCATCTGCCTTCCAAGGTCACAGTCACTCCCATTCCATTGCAGGAGAATTTGGTCCTTGCTTACTAACTGACTAGGGATAGCTCATTAGGCATTTTCATATAGTGTGTGCTTTGAGCCCTGTGAGTCACATGGTACTCCTTATTCCATCAATGATGAAACCTAGACGTGTACATATAGAAATAATTAGCAACCTACCTTAAAACCTGATGCAACCTGTACAGTTATTCATATACTTCTCCGTTTTATTCACAATTGAACTGGTACAACCCAGAGGTGAAGAGCCAGATGTTAAGACTGTGTCATGACTGGTGTCCTACAGTAGCCTTCCCCCCTCAACAGCACTTCCTGTGATACCTTGGGTGTTTTTTTTCATCTCCAGATTATGAATTTTGGGTTTAAGTATTTGAAAGCTATCTTTCAACTTGTCTTGAAGTGCTTTCCCCACAAAGTTACTTCTGGTCCAAAGTCCAAATGCCAAGACTCAAGGTTGAAGCATCTGCCTTAGTGGTAAGCATCCCATTACTTCCTACCTCCTTAGTGTGCTGCCGTGACCCACACTTCTGATGCCACTTTTTTCACTTTCCATCCATGATGCAGAACACCTTCCCCTGGGTTCCCATTCTTATCTACTCAATCTAAAGCTGAATTCATTCTCCAGAACTGCTGGTCTTAAAGAAGTCACCTCTGTTTTCCTTAAAATCCAGTTCCACTGCCTACTTTGAATGCAGCATCTTTAAGAGGCCTAAGTATAGTGGCTGAGAATACACAGGAGCAGAACACCCACAGCTTCCAGCAACTTCTTATTACTTTTTGGTGATTGATTAAAACTAACTTCAGCTAACCAATTCCCTTTCTACAAAAGGAGACAAAATCAGAGTCAATTCCTGAGATAATGCCTAGTTATTAGTTAATACTTAATAACTTATAAAGTGATAATGGTTCTACTCACATGTTTATGTGAGTAGATCTAACACATGGAAATGATAGATCCATTCTTGAATTGAGACTTTACTGAACTCTGTCTTAGCCTGCAAAGTTATAACAAAATACCATGAACTGTGGCCTACAGTAATAAACATTTTATTTTGGCCTGTTTTAGAGGCTGGTACTTGGATTTCTAAAACCATACTGCCAAGAAAGTCAATATCAGAGTTGTGTAAATAGGTGGTACCTTCTCTTTATGACTACATTTGGTAGAAAAACAAGAAATTTTAGAGAATCTCTATTATAAGGGCATTAGAACTATTCAGTATTCAAGCCTTATCTAATCATCTTCCAAAAGCATCACCACAGAGGACCATTCTCTTGGGGGTTCAGAGTTTAACAAGAATTTTGGAAGGCCCTCAAGCATTGCCTCTCCCCCGTAGACACTGACCTGCCATTGAAGTTTTACAAACCATTTTTCACTGTATTCCTAAGACTTCATTTTTCACTGTAATCTTAAGACTTCATTTTGGCTATCCACCAATAATGCAAATAACAAATTTAAAAAAAACCAAAACCTTCACAATTTTCACTTTCCAATGTGTCATCTTCAACCCACTACTGTCTCAAAAATGCACTCCCAGCCTCGTGTTATAGTTTAAATATAAACGTGCTCCCACTCTGGCTTATTGTTTAAGCACTTGGTTCCTAGCCAGCCACACTATCTTCTGATCCTGTGGATCATTTGACACATGAACCTAACTAGCTGCAGTGGCACTTCACACCTTGAAGGTAAAATCTACATCATGGTCCAGGCCAGAGCTCTTTGTTTCCTGGGTCTACCAAAATGAAAATAAACTAGTCTACAAACTCCCACTGTCATGACCGGAACTGCCCAGTGACCATGCCTTCATCACCGAGATAGACTGTACCCTCTGAAACTGTGAGCCAAATAACTCCTCCCTCTTCCAGTGGCAGGCTTCTAGTGTCAGGCTTCAGGTGGTCTGACACATTGATGAGAAAAGAAACTAACACACCTTGACTGCATCCTCAGGTCCTCTTTCTGGTAACTGTCTAGCTTCTGATAGTACATTGACATTTTATTCTTTTTATCAACTTTCCTCTTGGCCAGAGCTCTATCTCAGTGCAGCAGAGAGCAGGGACATGGTTGGAAGTGAGTACTGAGGAGTAACTAAAGATGCAGGATGGCTTTCTGGGGTCCTTGTATGGCAGGTGCTAGGATTACAAAGAAAAAATGGACAACCAGAGTAACCATACTTTTCCAGTGAGTTTTGTCTAAAGTAGTCCTAAATTGAGATATGCCTTAAGATGTTTGAGACAAGAAGAGAGAATCTCTCAGGAAACTCCTCTCTCTGGCCTTCTTAATTTGTCCTTCTACTTACCAACAAGATCACATGTTTACAAGAGCTGGAGTGGCATGCTAAGTAAGAATTATCTTCTCCTCTTCAGTGGACATTTAAACAGAGCCTCAGTTCAGATGGAGAGTGAGCCATGCCTCGCTCGGTCAGTCATCCACATTATGCACATGCCTCTGTTTACAAAGTGGAAGATCTGGTAAAACTTCTCTGCCCTTTTATCAGGAGCGGATCCATGCTCCTTCTCCAAACAGCCTCTTTTAGGCTGCTGGTACACTAATGCAGCAAACCGTATGTACCCTATGATTTAGGTTTCATCAGTTCATGGGCACTGTTCTCTGCTCTTTCTTAGCATTAAAGAATGGCCCCGTGTGTTGCAGAGAAAGAATGGAAAGAATCGAGCATTCAGATTCAAATCCCAGCTTCAGATTGTGATCTTCCTTGGAGTCAAGATGGCAGAAAAGCTACATATTACTACTAAGTACGTGCAGCAATTGTTAAATCCCTATCCCCTATAATCAATCCACGTCAGCTGCTTCTTTGCATACCTAATAATAATGTTTTTGCTCCAAATGTATTGACAGCCATATTAACAGTTAAATTACATGTGTTTCCCCATCCCATGATATCACAAGAAGTGATCAAATTAAAAGATTTATGTTGATGAATGAGCCTACAGTGGTAGCCCATGGGGACATGTCCCTGTGGGTGTATTTATCCAGTGTAAAGGGACAGCTGAATGGACAATGCTTTCTCCTGCACACTGTTTAACTGTGCATCCAGGTAATGTTTACAAAGTCAAAAAAATAAAAAGTCTCTGAAAATGTGTTAAAATAGAAATATCCTCGAAGCCCAGCAGGCAGCATGTATGTACAGCATGATTTTATTATGCCTCCCTAATGAATGAGCCTAGCTCTGTGAGTTGATCTACCCAGTTTTCTGTAATCGGTTTCTCTTCCATCCATGAAGGCCATCAATCAGCTTCAATCAATATTTTCCAAACAAAGGCAGTGGAACTGTAGCTCCTGGCTGAATTAACATGGGGCTATTTAATCTTTGCATTGGTTTTCTCTTCAGGTTCTAGGTTCCCACCTAAGTGGCTTAAAATTTGATTGATTCTTCTGTTATCAGTTTTCTGAAGATATCAGACTTTATTTTAGTGAATTATCTCATGTATATCAGCAAAATATACTTAATTAATTATTACAATGTATACCAAGGATTGGGACATTTTTCATTCCTGTACCGTCATGGTAAAAATAGCACGAACAAGTAATTTGTTTATCAGTATGACAAATACATATTGATTTAAATATGATATCAGTTTATGGGAGGGATGCTGGCATAAAAAGGATGTCTTAAAGAGACAATCCTAAACAAAAACTTTATAAGGCGATTTTTAAGAAACTGATTCTGTAACTAAAATGACTTCAAGTGCCTGGACTTGAGACTTCCAAACAGGAGATTATATCAGATTTTGAAATCTACCTTAAAGTTAGTTTTAAAACAATATGTGCTTGAACCCCATAGTCATCCAAATTATAATTATACTTACCAGATAACTCATTCACCTTTAGTTAATTACAAAGAAGTCTTAGCACTACACACACACACACACACACACACACACACACACACACACGAGAGAGAGAGAGAGAGAGAGAGAGAGAGAGAGAGAGAGAGAGATATCTAGGCTGAAGAATTTGCTAGTTTACCATAATATCCATTTCTAGCTGTGATAACTGTATGCACTTCAGCAATTTCCCGCCTTGAACAACTAGGAAATTAAGCCCAAACACCAAGACTACTAGGAAATGCAGGGCTGAGGTGACAGAGAGCGGGGAGCCAGGGACACATGAACCTGCTTTTTGGACTCATTTTTCTGCGGAGACATTTTCTGGTCCTTGGCACTGGGTTAATTGTTAAAAATGAGAGTGCACATCCTGGGCCAGGAGGCCAAAGAGGCTACCTGAGCTGCTGTCATCTCCCAGCAATGGAGAAACAAAAATTGCACCAGGAGGTCTCTGGGGCCACCAAGGTCCCACAGAAAAGCAGACAAGTGAGCAGGGCCTTCATAGATTTTCTGCTCCAGGCCTTTCCCAGCTCTTCAGCTGTGAGGAGTGAGGTTAAAAGCTAAATGTCAGAATGGAGTTTCCCATCGCTTTGGGCAGCATAGGAAACCGTATTTCAGAACCAAGAAATTGAGGACCTTGGTAAATAGCCCACTGTCTTGAAGACAGAGTAGACCTGAGTTAGAATTGCCAAGGAGAAACTGCAGTGCAACTTAGGGTATTTCAGAATAAATTTTAAAAGTCCCATCTGCAAGTCTGTACAACTTAAATGTCATATACTAATAATTATTATAGATGCTTGCATAATTGCTTTGTCTTTTCTATTTAATGCATGCATTAAATAAAAATATAGTAGTAGCTGTGAATGAGCTTACCTGGAATGCACAGAGCTTCAGGTTTCACCACCAGCACAGCAAAAACCAAGTGTGGTGGTCCATGTTTGTGATCCTACCGCTTGAGAACCAGAGGGAAGAGTAGCTGGGGGTCAAGGTCATTCTCATCCTTGACTTTACATTGAGCTTGATGCCAGCCTGGGCTATGTAAGAACCTGCCTCTAAAAAGAGAGGATCATGAAACATTATTCATAATATAAATATAAATTTATTGCATACAATTGGAAAAGGCAAAAACAGCTATAATAAAATATAGTTGCAATTACTTTTATAGGAATATTTATAAATTAAAATAAAAATGTATACTATAAATAAGTATAAATAAATTATGCCATCCTATATTACCTAGTTACTGAATGAGGAAAAATACAAATATTAAATTATATTAAATTATGAAATATGTAATTGTATTTAAAATGATGTCCAACGAAAAGGCCAAATATAATTAGATATTATGTTGAAAAGCTAAAATGTATAAACAAATTCAATTCAAAGAAAATAATAAAATAAATAGAATAAATATAGTCTTAGTGCAAAACAGATTTAAGCTCTCAACAGACACACCCTAATAAAACACAGCAAGAGTAGAGATGGTTGGATACATATCCTGTAGAACAAACAATTTAAACATTTTAATTAACTAGATTCCTGAAAAAGGAACCAGCAATAAAAAAAACTACTACTCATCAACAAAAATTTTCAAGGTCACAGTATTTACTAGAGAAATTGTGGTTACTACTGAAGTTTTACCCTCGGGGGGGAGGGAAGATCTGGGCTGAGAAGTCTTTGTCAGTCAGCCTTTCCTTGCATAAACCATCCAGATAGAAGAAAAAGAAACCAATTCGTTCAGTACTATACTATCTACAGCACTCTCTGTTTCAGAAAAAAAAAAAAAAAAGAGAGAGAGAGGCAGGAGCGTCCAAAGACTTGACCCATCGGTGACCAATGGCAGGTGACCTCACTGTTGGTTTGTTCAAGGACTTTTTCTTAAAATGACATTTAAGGGTGTTGTAATTGGGGGGGGGGAGCTACTAAGAGAAATCAAGCCAAGAAACAAGGCTCACATAGGAGGTTTATTGGAAGAGTAGAGAGAAGCAGGCAAATATAGAACCAAGAGTGGTGCAGAAATGGGTCCCTGGGGATAAAAGTGGTGGAAGAGAAAGACAGAGAGGAAGAGAAAGAGAGTGAGGAAAGAAAAGGGGAAAAGAGAGAGAGAGAAAGAGAGAGAGGAAAAGAAAGAGAAAGAGCTGAGAGGTGGGCAGGTCCACCTTTTAAAAGGGAATGTAGGAAATGCACATATGAGGTGCTCTCAGTGGCTGTAGCTGAGGACCCATCCTGTCAGGAACCCAAGGGCAGGCCAGTGCAGATGCCTGAATACTAACAAAAGGTGCTAACGATGTAAGAATGTATAACTATTTCATTACAGATATGTGATTTAAAATCATTTCACATTTATTTATTAATAGGGAGTTGTTCTGCTGTGTTCTATTTCTATGAAGAGACACCACAGGCACGGCAACTCTTATAAATGGAAACATCTCATTGGAGCTTGTGTAACAGTTTCAGAAGTTTAGCCTATTTTCATCATGGAAGGGAGCACGGTGGCACACATGCAGACATGGTGCTGGAGAAGTAGTTGACAGTTCTACATACAGATACACAGACAGCAGGAAGAGAGTGACACTGGAGCTGGCTTGCTCTTTTGAAACCCTAAAGCCCAATCCCAATGACAGGCTTCCTCTAACAAAGCCACACTCACTCTAACGAGGTTATAGCTACGAATCCTTCTCAAGTAGTGCTACTCACTAACGACCAAGCATCCCAGTATATGAGCCTATGGGGACCATTCTCATTCAAACCACCCCAGGAGTCATGCCTTGGCATGAGGATGGAAATAAGAGACAACTTGCAGCAATCCATTGTCTCCTTCCAGCATATGTATTCTGTATATCAAAATTGGGTGATTGGAGTTGGCCACAAGAACCTCTACCCAGAGAGTCCTCTCACTAGCTCTGATACTTATTTTTTTTAAAAAAAAAAAAGCAGATACTTTCAGTTCTATGTCCTCTTATTTTTTTTTAAAACAGGTACTTGCAGTTCTATATCCTCACGACTCAACCATAGTCTCAGGGTAAGACGTGAAGACACTCATGCCAGGCATATTGATGGCCGGTGCAATCTCGCATCACATGGATCTCAATTCTCCTCATCAAAGAGCACAGTAATTTCTACCAAGTGTGCTCAATAAACTCTCATTAAATTACTGTGAAAATAAAAACAGAATGCAATTAAAATGTGCTATACTGAAATCAATGTCTGTTTCTATACTTAGGTTTTTAAAAATTCCAAATGTTTAGGTAACATCCCTTTAGCCTCACAGATACAACCACACCCTCCTGTAGTTTTTCTTGTCTTTTCAAAGACATATAGGTATTCCCCTCATTTCCCAACAGTCCCTGGATCTGGCATTTACAGACAACAAACCCAGAACAGAGGAGGGCTGCACACACAACTGTCTCATTCCTTAGCAACTGGGCACATCATTCTTATGGTCTTTCAAAAACACCTGCCTTTGGCCAGAGATACAAGAAAGAAGAGGTTTCTGTCTAGGGAGGCTGCATCAGCTGACCTCACACCCATTTCCTCGGGGCCCAAGACCTTCGTCCTCCCACCCATCACACAGAAGTCTCTTCTAGATGAATGATTTGAAAAAGCTTTCCTTCATCCCACCACTTTGTCCTGCTCTCTAATAAATTCTTTGTCTGAAGGCTGACCCATCTTCCTCTCTCTCTCTCTCTCTCTCTCTCTCTCTCTCTCTCTCTCTCTCTCTCTCTCTCTCTCTCTCTCTCTCTCTCTCTTTCTCCCTGTCTCTCTAAACCAGTGCCTCTCCAAACCCAGAAGGACAAGGCTGGCCCACATCACTGCTTGCTGATCAATTCTTCCATTATATATGAGGGCCACCAGAGGAGGAACTGCTGATTTTAAAAGGCCCACGAGTTGCAGAGACTGACTACTCCGTGACGAGACATCAGTTTTGAATTCCTGTCTTTGAAAAGTTCAGCCTAGTCAGTGTTTTGATTTTGATCTGCGACCTCTAGTTATTAGGGAAAAAAATATCTAAGGAGATCAGGAAATTGACTGACTACACAGCACTCACCTGCTTCTCCCCTATTCAGAGGCTAAGTCATCCATCAGAGTTTTCTCAGAGGGCTGGATAGGAGGATTCTGACAGCCTTGCTGCAGTTTGAATTAACTATAGTCCACTTGCTAAAGGTTTAGTTCCCAGTTATTTGGAGGCATCACAAATTGTAAGAGATAGGGTCGCTGGTGTCATGACCTGGGAGGAGACTATGCTCATCTGGTCCCTGCCCCTTTGTTGCATCTTGGCCTTGAGTTGAGCAGCTTTGCTATCCCGGGTTCTCTACGCCACGATATGCTGCCACAGACACAGAGCAAGGGGGCTGGCCATCCATGAACCAAAGTCTTCCACGAAGAATGAACCCCAACAAGCTTTTCGTTATTGCAAGTTATCTCCAGCATCATATGACAGCAATGGAAATGTGACGGACACAGTCCATCTGTGGTAGAACAAATCAAAACAAAAACAAGTTTTCAGTTCCCAGGTGGCAGGTTACTTCCCTATCCAGACAGCATGGGCTAAAATGTCTTGTGCCGGGGCAGAAAATGTCTAAAAAAATGAAGACAAAAACACCAGGAAGTGAGGGAGGGTATAGATTATATCACTATTTCCCAATTTTTCATGATCATTTTAATAGTTCATAATCAATACTTCACAATAAACCATCTAGAGGTGACAAATGTATATTTTTATGTGCATTGGCTCATTTTGATTCATCCCTAAACTGCAGGACACATACATCACTATGAAATCCTCTAATAAAAGTGACAGGTAAATTAAAATAAATGGCCCAATGTTTTTTAGCAAAACAGATTTTTATTTTCACTTTACTTTTAATGAGACAATGAAAAGTTCTATTCTCCCCTGAAGTTAAATCCAATGTGGTGGAGTATCAAATGTTTGGCACCTTTGTCTGCAGCTGTAAATGCAATTTGAGCTAATTCATGAAATGCGCTTTGTCCAAAGATCTTTATTGCCTGAGAGATAAATAGTCAAAATATATCAGATTTATTGATGTCCAAGGAAAATGACATTATGTTGTTTAAAGTGAACCTGTGATTATTAAGGAAAGTGCAAGCAGTCTCTGGGCCCCAAAGAAAACAAGGAAGAAAAAGCAAAGGGAAGCTGTATATGGCACCGAAGTACAGACCTAAGAATAGGCAATGCAGGGACCTTTGCCATAAATATGGACATAATGACCTGAACATACATACTCAGGACATTTGTGCTATTTCCATCATCTTATTTATTAGAAAGGAGAAAAAAACAGTATCTAAAGCACTTGAGTAGTAAGCTCTCAAGCATATTTTCTTTGCATTAAAGGATGAAAGAA
>JAQHUG010000008.1:15552580-15573834 GCA_028555095.1 Dicrostonyx torquatus | reverse complement strand
TGTCCTTTGTGCCTGTATGCCTTTGAGAAAACCCGGTCTGTCTACCTAAAAAACAAAGTGTGCTTTATCCTTTTTTTTTTTTATTTTTTGTTCTCAAAAGAAAAACAAGTCTCCACACAGGATTAAACTATGAATAAACAAACATGAAAAGTTTTTCTTTTCTTTTTTCCCCTCTTGTTCTCTCTGTTTTTGAGAGAATCACGACACATTCTGGCCAATTGGTCTATACACCAGATGTACTTTACATTCCACAAGAGGCTCCTCTGACATGAATGCCTTTATTGAGCAAACTGCAAATGGCTTAACTACTTAAAAACTCTAATTAGGAAGATATAGTGCCCATGCCAAATTCTGTAAGAGGTTTTAACCTGCCGTCTGCTGGTCTTTTCTGATCAATCTTCTGTATTTGCTATAAATCTAACCATTCAGTGATAGGGGGTTTACGTGAAATCATGGTCTCAGCTTGTATTAGGAATTATTTTACAGAATACAAACACAAACATACATGCATATTTGTTTGTGTTTGCTGTGTGCAGAGAGATATGTGAATGTAAAATATGTGTGTACTGTGTGTGCATATTATGCACCCATTATTACATGTGTCCTATGTAAGGTACTTTCATAATCTCTCAAGCACACAAATTAGATTTAACTCTATAATAGGGAAAAAACTATAGAATATATTTCTAGTACAACTTTTAGTAAATCAACTAGGGCAACTTTTTTTTTTAAACAATTAAATTATATTAACTTTCAGAACCTTACCTGTTTTCTAAGGTATGTTTAACCGGTGTGTGCTATTCTGACCACTAAGTGCATGTATACCTAAGACGATGTTAAATAAATTCTCTCTGGGTATCAATTACACAATATCAGCCACCATCATGGATTACTTTTCTATAGGATGACTTTTTGCCGATTTGACACAAAGTAGAGTCACACTAAGAAGGGACCACAATTGAGGAATTCTTTATATCAGACTACTCTGTCTGTAAGGCATTTTTTTTGATACATGACTAACATGGGAGGGTTCAGTACATTGAAGGTGGCAGCCACCCTTTGACAGGTGGTCTTGGGTTGTATGGCAAAGCAAGCTGAGCAAGCCTTGCAAACCAGACAGTAAGCTGCCTTCCTGTTTCATCTCTGTTTCTGTTCCTGTCTCCAGGTTCTTGCTTTGGATTCCTACCTTGGCTTCCTTTAATGATGGCCTGTAACCTGTAAGCCAAAAAAAAAAAACCCCTTCCTTCCTCAAGTTGTTTGTGATCAGTGTGTTATCACAACAACTGATATCAAATTAGGAAAGAAATTGGTACAGAAGATGAAGATGTTGCAGTGATGGACATGGCCATGTTGTTTTTAGAGAGGATTATAGAAAGATTTTGGAGCTTTGGACTTGAAAAATGTGTTGACTTCTCAAAGCTTAATGAGCTGTTATGGGAACGTGAATGACAGGAATATTGAGAGAGGTACAGCTTCAGCTGCCATAGAAATCACAAGATTGAAGGAATCATGAAGAGGAGCTGAAGCTTGGCACCATGTAGCAGAGTTAGAATCACTGAAGTCAAACCAGGAGCAATACACTGGCAGACTCAATTTCAGTGAATAACCCAGGATACTAAAAATGATAGGATAATGGGTTGACTCCAGATAAGAACAGCAATTGTGAAGCAAAGCCAGCTATGCCTAAGAGTCAAGCTATGTGTGCTACAGATGGCAAAGGAGGAGGTAGAACTGCCCAAAGTTTACAGACCAAAGATTATCAGTGAATCCCAGACGCCAGGCATTGAACTGCCAGATTTGATTCACAGTTCTAGATGGTGGTTTTGCTTTGATTTGGCTGTGACTTTGCCATGATTCTTCCTCTTGAAATAAGAAGTTCATAACATGCTTGTGATTTTCTAGGAACCCACAGTAGATGACTTGGAATAATCAAAGACTCTTTGGATTTTTAGACTCTTAAAGCATATGGAATTTTTTAAGACTGTGGGACTTTTAAGATTATACTACACTTTACATTGTAATGCTAATATAAGATCTTGGTGATAAAGAAAAAGGAAAGGTTATAGTTTAATGAAAAGGTGTCAGTTATGCTAGTTAGTTTTGTCAGCGGGGCATAAAATACAGTCACTTGGGAAGAGAGAAACTCAACTGAAAAATTTTATCTATCAGACTGCAATCATGTCTGCAGGACATTTTCTACATTAATTATTGATGTGGAAGTGGCTGACACTGTACCATCACCCCTCAGCAGATGATTTTAGGTTGTATTAGAAAACAAGATGAGAAAGCCATGGAGATCAAGCCAGTCAGCAGCTTTCCTCCGTCATCTCTGCTTCAAGTCCTGCTTCCAGGTTCTTACCTTGAGTTCCAGCCTTGGCTTTCCTAGATGATGGACTATAAGTAAAACAAACCCTTTTGCCTCAAGTTTGTTGTGGTTCATTTTTTATTACAACAACAGAAATCAAACTATGACATAGGATGACCATTTCAAATGGTGACTGTGCTTATAAAAATTTTAAGTTGTTCGATTTGTCCCCCAAATTCAGAGATAAGGAAATTAAAGCATCGTGGTGTTCATTTGACAAAAACAACAGTTCTGCTAGAGGTAAAACCAGTTGAGAAGTGATTTCTAATTGCACTTAGTTGTATGAAGGCCAGTTTTGCTCTGGGGTTATGTCTGTCTTCTTAGATATCAAAGCCAGACTACGTACATTAAGACAGTTTTGCATAAGAAAAATGTTGACTAGCAGTCAATCAACACTGACTTTCAGTGTAGTTTCTAGTCTAGCCCCTAACTAGCATTTAATTTTGGACAAGTCACTTAACTTCGAGGTCTGAATTCTCCTTGTGACAAGTAGCTATTAGATATTCGGGCAAATTAGTATTAAAACAGTTCTCCAATGAGTGCATCTGCTTTCTAAGTAGAAGCTTCAGATCAACAGGAAAGTATTCTTGCTACAGAAGTATGCATCTGAAACGTTTATCTTCGCCAGAAGAAATGTGACCACCCATTTAGTTTAAAACAAGTTCAAATAATGTGTCTGGCCCTATTCTAAGCAGAGAGCCACAGAAAATGAATAAGACAAAGATAACCTTTTCTCTCATGAAATTCATATCTGTATCTTGGTATTAGTACATATTATAAATTATGATAAATTCCACAGGAAAGTAAGAAAGATAACTGTGACCCAGAATAAGGATTTGTAGCTGGTGTAGGAGGTCCTTCATTTTATGTGTTGCTTATATTGGTTAATGAATAAAGAAACTGCCTTGGCCTGATAGGGCAGAACTTAAGTAGGTGGGGAAGACAGAACTGAATTCTGGGAGGAAGAAAGCAGAGTCAGAGAGACGCCATGGATCCTCCGGAAACAAATGCTGGGATTTTTACCCAGCAAGCCACTGCCACGTGGCAATACACAGATTGATAGAAATGGGTTAAATTAAGATGTGAGAATTAACCAATAAGAAACTACAGTTAATGGGCCAAGCAGTGATTTAATTAATACAGTTTCTGTATGGTTATTTTGGGGTTAAGCAAGCCAGGCAGCAGGGACAAACAAGCAGGCCCTTCTCCTACATGTAGCTCTTCTATAAAAGCAAGATACATACATGAATATGTTTGTAAATATATAAATATGTTAATAAAGTTGTGACTATTTGTTCACTAATCCTGTTAAAATAAAAGGATAGCTGTGAACCTTTCAATTTCATAAGGTGTGCAAAAATGAAATGTTTGAAACGTGTTTGTGGAGCTCAGTTCCATTGCTGTTTGAGGTACCCTTAGTCATATTATCTGGTTACCCATGAAAACCTAGCTACTAACAACTCCATCTCTTGAAGTTATTAGAAAAACTAAAGTAGATAACTAGTGAGCTAATTCATTATTATATATTAGTGACTTATCCTCCAATAAGTCTCAGAGGATAATTAAATCATTAGCAATAATTATTTTTAGGCTTTATCTGAAGATTTTATATTTATAGGGAAGATTGTTCTTTCCTTGGCTTAATAATGAAACATAAACCACTTTGTAGACTGAGTTGTTAGAATCCTGCTGAATCCCTGTTTAATTGAGTTAGTGAAGAGACTTCCACAGTTCATTGTGTTCTGTAACAGTTTCTCAGAACTGAATGTGTATCAGAATCACCTAGAAGGCTTGTTAAAATATGAATCTGGGACCAGCTCCCAGATTTCATATTCAATAGCTGTGTAGGGTTGAGAATTCTAAGGAGTTTTCAGATTAAGCCCATGCTATAGGTCTGAGGTCTAGAGTCAATTAACATAGCAATTACATTTGACTATGTATGAATCATAACATATGTAACATAACATACTTAATTCCCCAAAATCACCCTTTAAGGTAGGCATTAGTAAATCCACTTATGACGAAAAGTGAAATGCAGAGATAATAAGGAACTGGACCGAGAACACACGTTTCCCAAGGAGCAGATCTGGTTGAGAGCCTAATTTGTCAACACTCCATTATGGTATATCTTGTGTGCAGAAGTAGTTTCCAATCCTACAGTCACTGACAAACTGATGACCTAGACAGATACCAGCCCCAATGTAATCTCTACCCTGCTTGAATGATACTTCAGTTTGTAAATGCATGCACCAAAAAAAAAATTAAGTATCAATGGCATCTCTGTCATGACTGAGTGTGTTACCTAACACCCAAAATTTAAAATTAAAAAAGGTCCTGAACAATCTAAAGCCTATTGGGTTACTACTCTATTTACTTTGTGAAACTTGTGTGAAGTCTTACCTGGGTTTTTAAAATATATTTTCCCATAGAAAGAAAAAAAACATTTCAACATTAAATCCACACTAATCTTAGTTTTGTTCTAAAATTTGTTATTTTATTTTATTATTTTTCATCTACAGTTTTTGAAAATTTCACATATGAACAATGTATTTATAAAATTCCCACCCCTTTTTCTTCCCCTCTAATTCCTCATGTGTCCCCCACTCTCCAATTTCTGGCCTCCTCTTTAATAATTACTATTATTATACATATGCATCTGTACATATACATAATCTCTTCCCGAAGAGTGCACTTAGTGTGGCATGTATATAGTATGTATATGTGTTTAGGGCTGACCTTAGAAGTCAGCAACCTACCAAGGGGTCCATTCCTGAAGAAGAACTGCTTCTCCCTTTCTTATCAGACATTAATAACCTGGTTATCTTCAACTAGAAGTTGCAATAATCTCTGGAAATGTATTAGAGGAAGCAAATTGACAGAGGTGTAGCTGAGTTTCGATACTGAGTAGGTCTAGTCCATCCTTCAGTATGAGGAAGAAAGAACAGACTTCCTGATCTGACTGGAAGTGTGGGATTCGCCTTCTCACCTTGTCCAACAATGAAAGAGGGATGTTTTGACACTAATACTTAAAAGCTGAGAAGACAACAGAAGCATCTTTTTCTTCAGTCACAGCCCTGAAACGTAGCTGCACACTCTCTTGGCATCTCACAAAGCAGGAACCACGGCCCTCAAAGACAGCCCTCCCCAGAGATGACTCCTTATTTGCACGTATCATTTACAGCTTTGCCATGTGGGTTCCGATGAAAATGGAACTCAGTGGGGAGGCATCATTAATTGAATCAGTTCAAGTCCTTTGACGAAGAAAAGGCAAGTGAACACTACCCGAGGTTTGCAAGCTCCTTGCCTTGGTTCCTCTTATGAGAAAGAGGTGCTGCTCTCCTAAGAATGCATGAACCCATTCATATGAAGAAACAGGCATCTTAGACCCTGACATATATTTAATAGCTTTTTAGAAATGGGCTTGATTGCTTGGGGTTTTTGAGCTTTGCTCTTCTCTCATCATGATAATGATTGCCCCCTTTTCAAAAAGCTAAGGCAGTAACATAAAACGTTAAGGTCAAAATGCTGAAGGCAGTTTTTGTTTGTTTGTTTGTACTTTTGTTTCTCATTTTTAACTTTTATATCTGTTTTAGAAATCCTGAACTGGCTTTTCTGTCCTGGTGAACTATCGTACCAGCCTGCTCTGTCGTTAATCTTCCACAATATTTCTCAATTGCAGCCAGTTCTGTTTAGCTCACACCAAACATTAGCTTTCCGTTAAATGGAAGATACCTAATAAGATATAGGAGCCCTGCTTAGAAAACAAGGAACCAGGTACCCTTTCATGGGAGACAAACACAATAAAAGAAAATAACAGGAATAGCTAAACTCCAAACTTGAGTTTTAGGGACCATCAAACAGCCACCAACAATTTGAAGTCTCAGAGTGTGTTCTGAGTTGAAGATGGAAGACAGGGGACTTTGCTGCATCAGCTGGAGCCTCCTCATTACACAGGCGTCCTAGAATGACAAATGAAGAGGCATTAATTCATCTTGCCTGTAGTTGGTGGGCATTGTGAGAATAATGGAGATATGGAATAGCCTGAATGAATTCAAATCTAGCAGCAGGCACCTATATACCCACATGTAAATCATTATTTTTAATTATGACAATACTATTATATTTAAAGGTAAATCTGTTACATTACAAAGGTTTTTGTATATCCTCTCAGTTACACAAGTCATTAACAACCTCCATTTATGGACAAACAACAAACAATCAAAACAACCATATTCTGACCATGTCCAAGTCACACAGCTGACAATACAATCTCTAATATATGACTTCTTAACTGTATAATAGTGTAAATGTAATGCACATTCAGTGTCATTTATATTTCTGTCTTCAATTGGTCCATTTCCAAGCTAGCATTATATGGTCCTTGTCTTCTGGGAACTCTGGGAACAACTGTGACCCCCAAACACACCAGGACCAGGAAGCAGACAGCTCAAACTGCTGTGTCTATGCTACCAACCTTAGCTGTTCTATAGATTAGCTGTGCTATAGGAATTTTCAATTCTAACATGTTCAAATAATGGTGAAGTTATTGGAGGATAACATCATGATAAGTAGAACAATACCCTGTAGCTGGACTTGAATTTCTTCTTCCTGTGAGGATGAAGAAGGGAGGTGTGCAAGAACGTTCCTTCATGTGAAAGTTATATCATGGCGGGTCTTAGAGTGAGTAGGGTCTGTCTTCAAGCCAAAGGAACACAGAAAACACACATGTCACATGTACTATACATATACACAGAGCACACACACACACACACCACATACACACATACCAGATAGGTACACATACACACTTATTCTGACTTGTGAACACTGTGAATTATGATATTGAGGGCAAGAAAAGAGTCTAGAAAATTTGAATGAGGGCAAAGTGAGAAAACAATATTGCACTTTAAATACTGTACTGAAATACTGGATTTTATACAGTAGGCTGGGTTGAGGAGGAAAGAAATGTTAAAAGAGTTAAAACTTATGTCACCTTCACATAATCCCCAACCCCCATCCTTAACTACAGAACCCAGATGGTGTTCGACGAATAACAGCTAAACTGCATGCAGGAGACTGTTCATCTTTCATTAATAGGAATGGAATGAACTTGTAGTGTTAGTCAAAGAATTGGTATGATTTATTCAGTGACCCTTCCTCCAAAGTTCCAAGAACTTTAAACATAATATCTATTTTCTTTGTTTTATACAGTCATCCAATAAAGTCATTATTATTATCTACATATAATACATGAAGAAACTGAGTTTTTGGTGGCCACACAACTTCTTAAGGGGAAAAGTAAATGCATTATAGAGCCCAGTTTCAAATGTTAGCAAGTCTCTCTTTTCTATATAGTTTTTCCAGGTGTACTGATGGATTTGGATAAATCTATTCAAAATATTTGACTCCCCTCTGACTCAGTCTGCCAGCCTTTTCTCTTTTGCAATTAAAAAAGCCACAGGCAAAATGGCAGTTTTCGTTGAGGATGAAATATACAATATTAAGCCCCAAGAAGGTAATTGATCCCTGTGGGAATCAGAACTAATACTAGGTTCTTTTGGAATAGTGGACACAGATGAAGTAAGTAGCAGCTCAACCCTGAAGGGAAGGAAGGAAAGTTGGGACAGAGAAACGGCTGTTGATAGCCACTGGAGGTGATGTTCACAGGACTCCAGGTGACTCAAACACACCACATCAACGTGCAGGTGATCCTTGGGTTTTCAAAGGATGTGTGCCTCTGGGTGCTATTTCCTACCCGGGAGGAACGGGAATTCTGTGAGAGATGGGGGGGGGGATTTAAGAGGAAACAGGACTACACAGGAAGAACAGAAAAAAGAATCAAGGTAAAAACTCTGTGCGCGCATGCGTGTGTGTGTGTGTGTGTGTGTGTGTGTGTGTGTGTGTGTGTGTGTGTGTTGGGAATAGTGTTTGCCACAGTCCTTCCAAACCAAACCATCTGCAACCTAGTATGTGAAACCATTTAAACCTTTTCATGGGGACCTCTACCAAGAGACAAGAAACAAGAGAGGTCTCTGTCAGCTAATACCAAGGAATTCTTGAGAGAATGAAAACGATTACTGGAGAATTCTCAGTTTGATGGTAAAAGAAACAAAGAGGTTTAGGATGGATCACTGATACAAAAACAAAGATGTATTTCAGAAAGTAACAATGTATAGGAAACTCCCACATCTATTAGGAGAGCTAGGGAAGCCTTTTATGTAGATGGATATCAATACGCCTTGACGTGTTCCCTGTCTGGCGTGGAAAGCCCATGAGAACAAACCTAACACAAACAGGAAAACAAAGCACTCTAGGAGCACCTAAAGGAAGAAATGTGAGCAAACTGGCCAGCCTCAGTCCTAACTTTGACAGATCGTATGCTCTGAAGGGGCATTACCTTCATTAATAGCTTCATTAATAGCATTAACTTTCTCCATCTTTTCTGTCAGTGTTGTCTTGAAGATGCTTTCGAAAACAAGTCCACAAAACAAACAAAGGAAAACACTTCCTGACATAAACTCTTTGACTACCACTGTGACACTCAGAGAGATGATATTTGTTTAAACAGTAGGTATCACTACTTTTCTCTTGTTTCCCAGATAATGTATACTGCGTTCCATTTATAAGAAGTGATTTTCCTGAAAATAGTGTTCATATAAAACCCTAGGGTTTTTTTATTGCAAATATCATAGACACTGTATTTGCAGAGAGATTAAAAGCCATCTCATCCACTGATGAAAAAACAAAACCAGTCTAGAGAGGCAGTGATTTATATGCCGTCACTTGGACTGCTAGTGACAGATAGGACATTGAAATGTGCTAAGATCCCCTCGGCTGTAGTGAAGCCAGCATTTACTAATAGTCTTGAACTTTAGAGAAACTTAATTCAGTAAAGAATGTTCCTTCTTCCCCTAAAGTAGACCACTTCAGGGTAGAAAACAAGAATTCAGCCTCCAAACACACACACACATGGCATCTAAAATATCAGGCAGAATATTCAAAGCAGTGAATGAGTGAAGATTCCAACCATAGAAAAGGTGTTCATGAAGTATGTAAGTTCTTACAGAGTGCAGGCTTTAAGTTACTTGTTTTTTTGCCATAGTACATCTGCGCACAACTCTAGTCAGAAAGCTTTTCTTTTCAGTTTTAAGAATTGAACCTATAGCTCTGCACAGGTGAAGCAAAACCCCACCCCCCAGCCATACCCCCAGCTCCTTCCAGAACCTTGACCATGAATTCATGGCTTTAATAGCTGGGTTTTGAGATTCTGATTTTGAAACTGAAATTAATGCAAGTAGAAGCCATGTGCAGTCCTCTTAGAAATTCTAAAAACTGAAGCCTCAGTTTCCTTTTCCATATACCACCATTAGGATTTTAGAAGGGAAAATATTCAAGAATTCAAACTTTGTTCACACAAAAGCTGAGCTCTTGTGTGGAGGAAATCATTCAGGACCTTCTAGCAGTCACCCTGGGACCTAAACTGTCTATCCTTTATCGATTTTGAAAAATAACTTGCATTTTCATTTGTGTGTGTGCACGTGCATGTGCAGATATGCCCACTCGTGCATGTTTGTGCCATGTGGTGAAGAGCACAGGTGGACTTCTGGTGTACTCCTCAATCATTTACACATTATTTTTTGATACAGGGACTCTCATTAAATGTGGAGCTAACTATTTGGGATGAAATGACTAGTCAGTAAGATCTTGGGATTCAACTATATCTACTCCCAAGCAGTAAGGTCCTGGATGTATGCCATCACCCTTACTGCCTACTTGGATGTTGAAGATCCTAACTCAAATCCTCAAACTCCTGGAGTAGGAGGGTTAATCTGTATTTCTGTGCTTTGATTGGTTAAATAAAGACTCTGCCTGGCTTGTAAGATAGGTCAGCCCTTAGGTGGGCAGAGTAGACAGAACGGAAGTTCTGGGAAGAGAGAAAGAAGTGGACAGTCGCCATGAGGCTCCCATCCCAGATGGATGCAGGTTAGACCTTTCCAGTAAGTCACCACGTGGTGACTTACAGACTTTTATAATGGGTTAGTTTAGATATGAGAGCTAGCCAAGAAGAGGCTAATGATAATGGGCCAGGCAGAGTTTAAATGAATATAATTCTCATGTGGTTATTTCAGGCATAAGCAAGCAACCAGTGGCTGAGTGGGCCGGTGGCTGGGGGCTGGGAGCTGGGTGCCGGGAACACAATACTCACTCCTCTCACCTACTTACAACAAACTCCTGCAGATTTACCCACAGAACCATCTTAATACCCTTTTCTTCTCTTGCATTACCAGTTTCCTGACCAGCAGTTAACATTCTCAAGGGAACATTGATGTACTGCCCAGACACTTAGCAAGCAATCATTCTGTTTGTTTTAAATTAAATAAAAATTTCCTTGACTCATTCCTCATAAACATAAGAGCAGAGAGTAATGAAACTGAGTAATTTCTTTGACTTTAAAAGGTCATTGAAAGAAAGACAAGGGATCTTTAACTTTAGTTGATGTTATAATCTGATTTGAAACAAGCTAATTGTTCTTACTATAAGTGTTAATAGTTGGGCCTGCTCTTTTCTTAAATTAGAACAATTCAACATGTCTCTCTACTTCTAATAGACTCAGAGCTTTCTATATCAGATAGTTCTATAAAGAATGAATTGACTCTATAAAATCAGTAGTCCTCAAACTCTTGGGTGAATACTGAGAGTAAGCAAAAGTTAGCCTGTTGGATAGTTAAATAAATTAGAAATAGCTAATAAAAAACTTACATTGTAAATATAAATATAATATCTGCCCATGGACAGATATTCTTCAGAAAGTATTCTTCAAATACACCAACATTTATTTATTTTATTTTGGTTTTTGAGACAAGATTTCTCTGTGTAACAGTTCTAGCTGTCTTGGAACTACCTCTTTACCCAGGTTGGGCTCAAATTTACACAGATCCAGCTGCCTCTGCCTCTTGGGTGCTGGTATTCAAGGTGTATACCACCATTGCCCGGCATACACTTACATTATCTTATATGATAGATTTTCAAACATTTGAAGTCAGGATTCCTGTAGCTAAATCTCATCTCACAGTATTTGTCATTCTAGGTCATCTATATTCTCAGACGCTTCACTAACACAGTACTTTTTGCAACGCTATCAATGACTTATGAAATATTACACAGACTAGATATTTGTCATGCTGCTATGAACAAATGCCTAACAAGAAGGAACTTAAGAATGTCAGCGTTGTTTAACTCAGTTGGAGGCTGAAGACCATCACAAGGAAGCCGTGGTGAGTGTGAGATGGACAGTCACGTTGTGTCTGCAGTCAGGAAGATGCAAGCTTGTGCTGAACTCATTTTCTCCTTTTTATTCAATCTAGGGCCCCATCAAATGGAGTGATGTCACCTACATTTACAGTAGGACTTTGATCCTCAATTAACTCAATGTAGAAACTCCTTTCTAGACACCCCAGAGGTCTGTCTCCTAGGGGATTCCAGATCCTGTCAAACTGGCCATCGGTGCTCGCCATAAAAATGCAGACATGTAACTCAGTTCTCTGACAGCAAGTACTTTAATCTTTTAATCCATGTCCTAGTATTTAAGACTTCTGATGCTCCATAATCACTCAGGAAGTCAGTGTTACTTTGGGGATTCAGCAGTTTGGAATTAGGTGTTATTTTAGGAGCTGGAGACATAGCAATGAGTGAACAAATTGGATAAAAACCTGAGCTTTTGCTCATTCTTTGCCTTACTGAAACCTTAGCTCAAGAAAACTCAGTAGTGTATGTAGAATAATCTATTGAACAGTGCTGTAAATTAAGCCAGGATTTAGCTGGGGATGTGATTACCTTCTGTAAACTTGGTATCCTTTGCTCTTCCTATCTTCATGATTAGCAGTTGGATAACAAGCAAGTGTTAAGCCACAAGTCACTGTCCATATCAGAAACTAAATCAATATCTTGCATAATGTGTAAGCCATAATCTGCCTCTGATATTTTGTTTAAATAGATTTAAATCTCAACTCTCCAAAACTTTTCAAACCCACTGCTTCCTCCTTATGCAATTTGAAAGGCAGAGGCAAAACCTAGACACTACAGACAGGGCATTTTAAGGGAAACACCACACGTACATCTGCTTTGCTTCAAGACCATGAACAAAAAATTCTTGAACTCTTTTGCCAAAACAGAATTCCCAAAGCTTGGGAATGTGTATCTTTCTGCAGAAAAAAAAAAGGAGATCCCAAACTAGTTTAGGATTAAAACAGAAGGATTCTACATTAGCACATAGGACACCCATGGCTCTCTTTCCACTGAGCTGACAGTTTCACAAGCTTTGATGCAAAAGTAACATAAACTCATGTCTACTAAACTGCTCTAAGGATGTCCAAACATCTGCTCAAATATTACTCAGAATGTTCCTGGGAGAGTACCTCCAGGTGGTTCTCATTTGAACCAGGGGACCAAGAAAAGCCTACTGTTCAATTAGTAGATGTGCTGGGTAAAACACAATAGGTGACCTCCCATTCATCCTTCTTGTCAGTCAGAGGGAATTCTTCATGGATGACTGCTTTAAGTAAAATGGCCAATGTCCACCTGCCCTCAGATGCAACCAAAATACTGCCTTTCCCTGGATCTCAAGCCTGACTGTCTTCAAGTGGCTGTAAGCCATCAGGTCCAATTCGCTGACTGCAGATCCTGGGATTGCACAGCCTCTAAGTAGGCTGTGTGTCGATCTTTGATAGTAGATCTTTTGCCATGTTTATACACATCCTGTTGGTTTTCTTTCCTGGGGGATTCGAATATAACCCAAGTCAGAAATCTCCACTTAATCTTTTAAGTCTTTTGTTTCCTCATTTATAAGAAAGAGAAATTTGATTAATTCTGCAATTGTTTTAATCACAGCATTCTATAGTTGTGTGGTTCTACAATGACCAGCTGGAAAGAGGGTTTTCATGCCTGACTCTGTTGCTGTCTATTATATGCCTACTACTGTTCTGGTCGGTGCTATGAGTGCAATGCAAATTTATGTTGAAACACCCTAAATGCTGGTCCTCATTTTGACAAAGTCACAAAAGAAGAAGAAAGCATTTTATTTATGCTAATAAAGTAACCGATGAATAATTTTAGGAAATTTAGAAATGTAAAACGTAATGCGTGTAGGAAATAGCATCCTGATGCTTGATCGTGACATGGTTGTCAACCACTTTCTTAGCACACATCCACCCAGGTTAACGTAGAAGTCCCGTGTGAACAATTTTCTTTAAAAGAAAAAAAAATAGATTGCCAGGGCAAACTCTTTGTTGATTTGTTTTTCTTAAGCAGAGTCTTGCTTGCTACATATCCCATGCTGGCCTCCAACTCCCTTTGCATTCCACGCTGGTTTCAACACCTGGCATTCCTCCTGCCTCAGCTCCCTGTGTGCTGGGATTACAGGACTGTGCTACACAACCAGCCAGTGATTACTTTCTTCATCCCAGACTTCCTACTTTTACAGGCTCTGATGCCTAGGCTCACCTATTAAAATATCTCCCAAATAAGAGGAAATGATAGATGTGACTTATGGCCATAATTATTCTCTTACCTCCATTTTCCCCTTCATTCTGGAAGTGTTGTCTATCACCAGTTAACTAAAGAACTAGTTGAACTAGTGGTTGAACTAGTTATGCTAAATATATGCTCGTATTCAAATACTTAACATATCCACAATAACATTCACCTTCCTCACTTCAAATTTATTTATAAAAACACCACTCAAGATAATCTCAAATTTCCCTTCGCTTAATTTTGCAGCCATCACATTTTAAGCAGGAAATTTGCTTGTTTGATTTTTCTTGATCTAGGTTAATTGAGTATTTACCATTTATGAAATTAAAAGAGAGAGCAATAATGTTTAAAACTATGCCTAATACCATGGATAATATCTACTGCACATCTGGACGGAATGGCTAGTACTTTACACCAGGCTCCATGGAATATATATGACACTATTTCCTTCATACAGTTGGGGAAACTGGAACTTAAGATGACTAAGTAATGGGTATTTTATCATAGAAACACTGAGATTTAACTGTACTGGAAGACATACAAAAATAAGTGTAGTTTTCACAGAATAAAAAGCATAACAATGATTAAATTCAGGAACGTGAATGAGGTACACTATTCAAATCCTGATATTACTGTGTGAACTGCAGGGTACTATCAGAATCATGATTTAATTAGCTTACTCTCCTCTTTCATAATTCAAACATTTAACAAGTCAACTAGTTTATAAGTCTCCTGCCTAAACACAGTAATCTCATACGATGCTCTGCACTGATTTAAGCAAATACAGATTCCAGATCCTGCAACTACACTAGGGCATGAAGACAAGAAGCAAAACCCAGCTTTAAGACTCCAAGACTCCAACATTCTTCATGATTTCTCAAAGGTTCTGAGTAGAATCCACGACTCGAGAGGCTACTGGGAAGGGGGTTATGTCAAATCCAGTGAGCATTTCTCTCGCAGTTTAATTCATATTTCAGGTTGGAAAACCCCTCTCTCCCTGCCTCTGACTCTTAAGGGTTCAGGAGAGTGAGATTAAGTTTTATCCTCAAGCTGCATTCATACTTGGATATATCAAAGCTTCGTATGTTAGGTCTAAACAGTGTGAATTTCTGAGAAAGGGGAAGGGGAGGGGTGTTGGCTTCACCAGGGAGGTGCACAGACTTGCCAAAACCATTGAGTGGCAGTTGGCTTGGCTTGGCGACAATAAATTGTGCACACATACTTCCCACCTTGCTTCTGAGCAGGGCAACAGCCCCAGTTCAAACAAAGCCCTTGTGCAGCCTCACCTGTAGGTTGCCAGTGCCTTCCAGGGTGGGATCTTGGCTTCCAGACAAAACTCTGCCTGCAAACTCAATTCAGTGCTTCCAAGTTTGTTTTTTTTTTTTAAAGGCATTTTTTTTTAGCTGGGCTAATTTCAAGAAAATCACTGCCAAGGCTTAAATTCCCCATCTCACACTGCCATCTACTGTCAGAGGCCCAGTGTTCTGAGAAACCAGGAGATCAGTACACAGAGCCTACTTGGAGGTCTAGACATTTTTCATGGACTTACTTTTAAGCATCTAACTGGCAATGTGGTCCAATTGCTTTCCTGTTCATGGACAGGTGGTTCCCCCCACACACTGTTCAGAGCCATATAAAATGATGGGGAACAAAACCACAGTTCATGTAGAAACTTCTTGCAAAAAAGTTACTATAGCTTCCCCTTTAAAAGAATTAGGATTGCCAATGATCGCTCAAAGAATACAGAGTGTAAAGATCTTGTCTGAGAATCATTATCTCCCTGTTTTAATCATAGATAAACAGAAAGCAGAGCTGTATTTAAGGATATGGACACAAGCAGTGTTGATGTAGCCTATAGGCTCTAAGCATAGGACCTTGGCAGCTAACCAGAATCTCAACAAATGTTCAAGTTTAAGCATCTTCAGGTCAACCATTCAAGACCAAGAGTACATTCATCCATCCTATATCTTCATCTGCTGTGGACCTACCCACATTTCTTCCCTTCCTTGTTGAGTACCTTTCTCCCATGAACAATGTCTTTCCAGTTGAGATTGGATGCCTTATTCCCTCTCCATAGAGTGAGTTCCCAACCATTCCTACCAAACTCATAAATGCATCCCACACCACATCTTAGTTGTTGTGTTAGGCTCTTTGTTTGCTTAGTAGGGACATCAGGAAATCCTAGTGTGAATTCTACATGAGGATCCCAAAGAACTGCTCTTTGGCATGGTTTTGTCAACTAAAGAGGGCTCCATGTCTTAGAGGAAGTACTCAGTGACTGCAAAGCTCAGCCCTACCCTCATGTTTAAAGAGGGAAATAAAGATTTTTTTTCCTTTCCCACATCATATAGATTGGATGAGTAGGACTTAAACACTTAAACATGTTCTACAGTTTGAAACTTGTCTAACACCCTTGCCCCACCTCAAACTCTGCCCCCACCGCACGTGCACACACACAGGTGAGAAAATTAAAATTTGCAGGTGAAGAAAGCAGACAGTGACATCTACAGTGATAAGCAAGTACATTAGCGTCATTCTTAACGAGAGCACCACAGTGAACATGAAGAACCATCAAACTGCATGTTTCAAATATCCCAGCTCTTACATTTTCAAATACATCTTAATAAAACAACAACAAAAATTAAACAAAAACGAAGAAGCTCCCAAACAATAAGCTATCCCGTTATCATTTCGGCTTCTGCATGGGAGTCTGGATCTGTATTGCCCATGAAGTGAACACTTTTAAATCATTTGGTGCATGATACATTGACATATCAATGTCTCTGAGATCTTCTGGAAAACACCAACCATCTACACAGGAGCATTTATGTTCTCCATGGAGTAGCTGCATTAATTTTCAACTTTAGATAACATCTGAGTAGCTAGCAAGGAGCTCACAGAAATGCCGCACAAGGTGGTTTTATGAAGCCCCTCCCCCACACACAGACACTGGTACTTCTAGTACTATTAAAACTTTAAAGGAGCAGTTGGACTGCTATCAAGTGTGGTTTTGAGAAAGTATTCAGCATAGAACAATGTGAAGTATTTATTTGTTTGGAGTTGGAAGACAGCAAGCCTACCTCTCTAAAAAAACAAGCAATAAAGGAAAAGTCAGAACTTCCCCAGTTGGAAGCTAAGACTTGGAGTCCACCTAACATAAGGCAAACAACTTTTACACTTTTCAAAGAAATTTATGTGTTAAGGGACAAGTAGTTTTAGGTGTGAATATGGACAAGCATGTTGGATGTTCCAGAAAGAATCTATGTTGATTTATTCCCATGTTGATTGTTGTTGAATGTTTCAAAACATCTATACTAGCAATATTTACAGTCAATAACAATGAAATTAAGAAGGTAGAGAAATGATCTCAACTGTGTACAAATTCATGCCCTTGACTTGTCATCCACTTGTTTCTCGCTAAAAATATCTAATACTGATTTATTCTTAATTCTTAATTTCTTCTCTATAAACTAGTGGATTCTCCTCTCTTTATCACTAGATGGGAATAAATTCACCTAAGTCTACCTATGAGGAACATATAGAAGCATCATGGGAACAAGAACAGGGCTCCAGAACTCAGTTAGACTTATCATAGAAGGCAGCTAAAGCTTGCTATTCAAACTAGACCAGACCAGATCCCAGCCTTCTGTGTCTTCCTAGGGAAGACATGGGCACAAGGAAATATTGTGGGAACATCTAGACCTATGGCCTCTGGCATGAGTGTGGCCCTCAGAATCCTGGAGTCAGGTTTCTGAACCTTCTCAGGGTCTCTGGCTAGTAGGTATCTTAGTTAGGGTTGCCATTGCTGTGATGAAACACTTTGACCATAGGCAAGTTGGAGAAAAAAGAGCTTTTCAGGCTCCACATCGTTATTCATAATAAAAGAAAATCAGGACAAAAACTCTAACAGGACGGGAACCTGGAGGCAGGAACTGATGCAGCAGCCATAAAAAGGTGCTCCTTATCATGGCTTGTGCAGCTTGCTTTCTTAAAGACCATCATCCAGGGATAGTACCACCCACACTGGGATGGACCCTCTGCAATCAATTATCTATTAACAGAATGCCCTATAGGCTTACCCACAGCCTGATCTTATGGAAGCCTTTTCTCAATGGAGATGCTCTCCTCTCAAATAACTTAACTTTGTATCAAGTTGACATAAAACTATCCAGCATAGTAAGTCTGGGGAGGAGCCTAAAATTTACATTTTACATTTCTAAATTTACATTTTACACTTCTAAAAATTTTCCTGTCCTCAAGGCCTGCTTTGTCATGACTCTGAGTAAATAAAGCCACTTTGAGGACTCCAGACTTGGACGAGATTATGTCACTAAACATTTCTTTCAAGTGTCTCAGTAACATATTCATCCTTTTCCTGTTTCCATCAGATGTAGTTGTGAGTTATTGTTGTCATCTATTTCTGAAGTCCATTGCAAGCATAAAAAATTCAGTATCTATGGAAAATTGAAGAGGTAAATGAGAAGTTTGGGTTAGTAAGTTAAAATTTATATTAACTCCCTTAATAATCCTAATAGGTCTGTTGATTTGTTGATTTTTAGCAGATTTGTTTGCTTTCTTAAAAGAAAAAGCATTCTAAAATCCCTATAACTGTCCTGAGACTTACCAGTGCACACTAAGAGATCAAAGTATGTTTGTGAAAGAACTACACACTTAAATAAAGTTGAATGAACAAAAAAATGAAGGAAATTGTCAACTATAGGTTTAATATGAAAAAATAATGAGAAACGTGTCCTGGACGAAGTTCCAAACATCCCCTTATTATTTTCTTATATTAAATACAATACTAGAGAAAAGGGTGTATAAAATTGGAAAAATAGAAGCTGTGAGGTTCTTCACTTATCCTCAGGTAAGCACAGAAGGAATCTGTTAAAGATGCAATGCCCAGTGTCCAAATAAATTGTTCATCTAAACAGAGGCATGTGATGGTACAGGCAAGCTCTGTTCCTGGGGTACAAGCAATCTCTGAGATCTGACAGTGAATAGAGATTATCCAGATATGTAAAAATATGAATGCAAAGATAAAAATCCATGTTAAGTCATGTAGCTAGTAGATCTTGACCCCAGAGCAAAAAAATAATCTATTTTTTCAAATATTTGCAGGGTGGTACCTACTGACAGTGTATAGGAACACTGAATTTTTGTTGATTTGCAGCAAAATTAAAACAATGTGGAAAATTTAAATCCATACCAGTAAAAGGAGCAGTAAGATGGTTGCTGTAGAAGGTATTTATTGTCTTAAATCATATTAAAGCATGGATTACTCAAATACGGTAATTATATGTTTGGAACAGTATTCATCTCTTGCTAAGAGTATTATGGTAAAAATAAAAGCATAATGAGTTGAATTCTATCATCACTTTAGCTCTTGCTGGTACAACTTAAAAGTTTACTTAAAGCCAAGCTAATGCTACTTTCACTGAAGAGTTCTGGCAGGGAAAAGAGCTGCATGAAAAGTAATAGTGTGATAATCAGCCATAAAAAAAGAACATGACATTTATAAAATAGAAATTCTAGGTTCCTATTGCCATACTAAATTCATCTGATTCAAACAAATATATTTTCTACACAGTTAGTTGTTTCACTGTTTCTGGATAAGAATTACTAAGTGGTGGGTAACTTTAAACTTGTTATAAAAAAAAGAAAGACATAAAAACCTAATCATAAAGTTATCATATGTTACCATTTCTACTTATGTATCTCCTCATAGTTTCATCCGTATATTTATATGGTACTTTGCAAGGTTAAACTAAAATATTTTTACTTTTCTTTGGAATTACATGAGCAAGAATACATTTTTGACTCCATGTGAGCCAGCATTCATTGAATGCCTATTAGAATGAAGCATATGTCTAACCATAGGATCTGGAGGTAATATTTAAAGTACTGGAAAGAGCATGCAGACTTATGAAGTGAGAAATAGCATCACGTACTCAAGGAACTACTGTGATCCCCAAACAGGCTGGTACAAGACAAAAGTGTCTGTTGACTGAGGAAAATTAACCTGGAGAAGGAAATGAAGTTCAGATTGCAGGTATGTATCCTGTTCATATGTCCCCATGAGGGGACCCTGAGACAAGGGGAGGACAAGGGTATTTTATCTAAGTTGGTTTCATCATACACATGGGAAGAAGAAGAAGAAGTGAGATGTGAGCATCCAAAAATATTCAGTTAATGAGTATTCCTGACTGTAGGTAAAAGCCGTAAACTTACATAGTATTTCTCTACTATTCTTGTTGGAATGTTGTCCTCCAGTAGTATGTGAGGTATAAAAATTCCAGTGAAGACTGGGGAAGTTTCATAATATGGATCTAGTAATGTGAGAAAGATTAGGTATTTATCTATGGATATTATAGTCTGGTTTTTAACAATTTCCCAGGGAACAATGAGTACTATGAAGCTTCTAGTAGAGAAGGGGGAGTAAAGAGGGCAAGCAGAAGAAGAAGGAGGTGAAAATAAAGAAAAAAAAGAGGAGAGGAGAGAGGACAGGAGAAGATCAAAAAAGGATAGTAAATCATATACTTAGTATGAAAAACTTTTGACTTATTAGATACTGTTGTAGGCAGAGACTGCTTGTTTGTTGCCTGGATGCCCAGAACCAAATAATCACACAGAAACTATATTAATTACAACACTGTCTGGCCAATGACTCCAGTGTATTCCGAGCTAGCTCTTACATCTTAAATTGACCCCTTTCTGTTAATCTGTGTATCTCCACCAAGCTATGGCCTACTGGAAAGGTTCTGGGGCATTGTCTCCTTCAGCAGCTATATGTCATCTCTTCAATTTCACCTATTTGCATGCTCTCTCTCTCTCTCTGTTCTTATTTTCTGCCTGGCTTTACTCTATTAATCCATTAGCCCAAAAAACTTCATTCATCAAACAATAAAAGCAACACATATGCAGGAGGACATCCCACATCATCTCCACTTTTCTGTATAAATAAAAAGAAGGTTTTAACTTTAACATAATAAAGTTACATATACAAAAACAGGTATCAGGCAAGAATTACAGTTACAATATTTAGTCCATTTACATTTGACAAATTAAGGAAAATACTCTATCATCTATACTATCTTTGTGGATCTAACTGTCTGTCTTCAACTCTTCAAGGACACCAGAAGGATATAATATTATCAAGTAAATAGGAAGTTCATTGTAAGCAACTTCCAAAACTCTAGAATTGACAGAGACATCTTGCTGCCTGGACAGTTACCCAAAGTTCTTCTGTAACATTGGGGCATCCATCTTCAGCCTACAGGTCCATAGTATCTGGAAGACTTTTCAATGCAACAGGAAATTTGAAAGACTGCTTTGCCTATATTGGCAGTTTGTCTTCTAT
>JAQHUG010000008.1:15453211-15551039 GCA_028555095.1 Dicrostonyx torquatus | reverse complement strand
GCCACGAGGCTGTAGTGTACTGGTAATTTTCCAGAGCATCTGTCTACTTCAGCAGCTACATGGCATTTCTTTGACTCTGCTTTTTCTCTCTCTCTCTCTCTCTCTCTCTCTCTCTCTCTCTCTCTCTCTCTCTCTGTCTGTCTGTCTGTCTCTCTCTCCCCCCTCTCTCTGTTCTGATTTCCTGCCTGGCTTTACCCTATAAGCCATTGGCCCAAGCATCAAGCACCTTTATTCATCAACCAATAAAAGCAACACATATACAGAAGGACATCCCATATCATACTGTTCTTGATGGTAGGCAAGTTTGATGTATGCTTGAGCTGAACATTAACAATGTCTGATGTACCATGTGACTGTTTGAATGCTAGAGAGTTTTAAGTAACAAAAACCACAGTCACAATTGTGGTTTAATGATTTTATTGTGAGACCTTGTCTCATAAAAACAGATAAATGCAAGAGCAATGTTAGCAAGAGAATGTTACGACTTGATTCTATGGAGAATAAAGAGTAATGAGAAATTAGGATGGCCCTGAGATCTTTCTATGAGTAGATTGTAACTTCTTTTCCTGAAGGATATAATGATCAACTGTGCTTGCAAATTAGAAGTTTAAGATAGTAGATTTAGTTATTTATTTAGTCATTTATTAATTTGCTATCCCTCACTGTTGCTTGGGTGGGCTGTGACTGTAGGTACTAGTGAAAAATATAAACAATCCCCACATTCTCCTTCAGTTTACACCAGTATTGGGCAGTGAATGTAAAATAGATAGATAGATAGATAGATAGATAGATAGATAGATAGATAGATGATATACAGACAGACAAAATGGTAAATAAGTATGACAATAAGAATGAATAAATAAAATAAGAAGATAGAGATGGGTTGAGCTCTTTGCAAAGAGCCTTTTTCTTTGCAGAGGTGGCTTCTGATCCAAGATCTAAATGAGAAGAGATGATGAACAGCAAGAGCTAGGAGTCAAGGATTCCAAGTAAAGAAAAGAATAGGTGTACAGATCAGAAGGACATCAGAGGGAAAGCCACTCACTTGAAAGTGAGTGAGAGTGGAGTGATTTATGACATGCAAATACTAGAGAATATGAGGACAGGTTTTATTTCTAGCATATGGAAATTATTGAAAATTATCAAGCAGGGAGGTAATATGGTAAGGTTTGTTAAAGATCATCGTGGGTATGCTGTTAAAGGGATTTTCAGAAAGACAAAAGTAACAGTCAGACTAATCAGACTAATCAGCATGGATATGACAAGGCACTGCTCTGTGTGAATTACATGGATTGTTTTCTTTAATGTTACAGCAATGTTACCAGGTATTCACACACCCCTGTCATTCCCATTCTACATACAGGAACCACAGTTTTCATCACGTGGCTACCATTGGTAGCTGGTTGTGTTCCAATCTTCTTAAGCTGCATGAGACACATCATTAGCTGTGAGACTCCAAAGCTTTGTCTTGACCCAGTCAGGAGATCAAAAGTTGAAATCAAAGGCAGATTTTAGTATAAGTCAAACTGATTAAACTGAGAGAAAGCAGAGATAGATTGAAGGCCAGTCCAAGGAGGTCACTTCCCAAACACCTACCTTAGTCCTCACTTATGCATATAACACTTGACCAATGTCTGGGCAGCTTATTAAGCTGAAAAATGCATGTAAAATTGTTATTGAATAATTGTTATCCAGAATTCTCAGAGCATTTTGGTTAATGATTTGAACTTATTTAATGTTTGGGATGTGTTTCCAATCTTGAGTTATTTGGGGGATTTTGAAATTTTTGCATACAGTTAATGAAGTATCATGGGGATGAGACCATGTCTGAACAAGAAATACATTTGTGTTTATATGTACTTTATACACATAGCCAGAAGGTAGTGTTATGAAATATATTAAGTGCACCTGTGTTTGGCTGTGACCCCTCACCTGGAGTCAGCTGTGCAATTTTCCACTTACGGTGTTTATGAAGTTTCGGATGCAAGGGATTTGGGGCTGGGGAATTTTCAGATTAGGAATGTCCAATTATATTTAGAGAAAAGAGAACGGACTTAAAACTTGCAGTGAAGCATTTTCAGCTTTAACTATGTACTTCACAGTCTGGTAAGTGGAGAAGACAGTAAAGGAATGTGAATACAGTTTCTATTCATAAGCCAATGGTGTGGTGAAGGCAGCGGGAATGCAGAAGAGTGGGAACAAGTTCTCCAATACATATATTTTTTTAATAAATGGTTCTTGCAGATGAGAGAGCCCATGATTTATAGTCTTTACCAAATTCTATATGGTTCTTCACAAAACAAGTTGGCTGCAGGATTTAACTTGCTCTTTAATACCTCACAGCTGTCAACCCAGATCCTCTTCCTGGCTTCATTGATGTCAGGCTCCCCTAGACAACTGCCTTGCATCTTCTCTTCAGCCTGCAGCAATCTAACACAACAGTTCCTCCAACCCACTTCTTCTAGGACTCGCTCTGAGATTTCCCCGTGAAATGAAAGCAAGGACGAGGACATCTTGCACATCACCACTGCTCATACCTGTTTCTACATCCCTTGCTTTTCCTTGTGTAGCCACAGGTGAACATCAGTGTGAAGAGCAACGCCTTCCACTTGCATGCCGAAGCCACTTGAGGTCAGTGGTCTAGTGTTTTACCCCATCTCTTCCTGCACTGCCTACTCTAGCTCCACTAACTCATCAACTAACACATAAAACATCTTATTTTATCATCATCATCAGTGCATAAGATCTAGCCTCTTGAGCAGTTTTCAAATGTAAAGCAAACTTACTGTTGACTATGACTGGGATTTGTAACCACTTATTGATGATTCCCCATTTGGCACAACTGACCATCATTCTGCTCTGAAGGTTGGCTATTTCATATACTTTATAAAAGTGGAATCTTGGGACAGTACTATAGTGGTTTGAATGAGAAATGTCCCCCTTAATCTCACATATTTAAGCACATGGTCACTTATTGATGGCATTGTTTGGAGGAGCTTATAGAGTCCTTTGGAAGTAGAGCCTTGTTAGAGGAAGTATGTCACTTTAACAAAGTCACTTTGACCAAGTCCGCTTTAGGTGGGATGACAGTTTATAGCCTCATCTCACTTGCAGTTTCCTCTCTGGTTTGCGTTTCTGTTGAAAATGGGACTTCTCAGCTTACTCCCAGGGCTGCCTGCTGCTATGCCTCCTTTGCCATGATGCACTGAACATCTGGAACCATAAACCAAAATAAACACTTTTCCTCCATAAGTCATTTTGGGTCGTGGTGTTTTGTTACAGCAACAGAAGGGCAAACTATCGCAATTAACAGCTGTAACCAGCTTCAGGACTTACGGTACTGTCCTCATGTGTTCATCTGGTCATGAAACAGTACCACCTGCCTCGATGATAAACCTTAGTAACTCAAATGTCAACTCGATGTCACACACACAAAAAGTTTGAAAGATTTGGTAGCTTCTTATCAATAATTTTAATGACTCTATTGGAACATAAAATGTATAAGTACAATAATTTTATAATTTTTATATAAGAATGCTATTGTATGAAAAACAATATAAGCCAATAACAGGAAGCTCCTGAGAGGTTGTTCCTTTTTTATAAAAATACAGTAAGGACATAATAAAAGCTCCATGTCTAATAGACTAATCAGTGCCCATGTTCACTCTTTTATATTCCACACTAACAGAGGAAAGAAACACCACATCTCTTAGTCTTGCATCTTCCAACCTAATTATCCCCTATACAACCTCAGAAAAAGAGTTCTTGCGTATGTTTTAGAGTAGATAGACAGACAGAAATATCGTATGCAAAGGCAGATGTTAAAATCAAGTGTCAAGATCCCACCTTAATTTATTTATTAAAAAAATAACTAAAATGTTCACATCAAATGTGCCCTTTGCATGCACTCCCCTCTGTGACTCAGTTTACGGTATATTAGTTCTACAAGCAATATTCGATAGATGCAAGTTAAGACTTCAAGTTTTATCTAGAAAACTGGGCTTCATCACCACTCTTAGGACCATTACAAACATAAATACAAGATAACCTAATGTATCCTAAATACAACATGAATGGTTAACTGTTTTTGGTACCAAATGACAATTAAATCGGCACAAAACCTTAGTTGCTTCTCTAATTCCTTGGAATTTTTTTTACCTTGACCAAAGCAACTTATTAAAAAAAAATAGTTATTTTGGCTCAGGTTTTCAGCATGGCAGCAGACAGTTGTAGCAAGGACCTGAGAGATCACCTCGACAAATGCATGTAGAACAAATTGGAAGTGTAATGAGGTCATGAACTTCCTGAACCCACCTTCAGTACATACTTCCCCCAGGAAGGCCGACTACCTTCTCAAACCGGCTACTACCTGGAGACAAAGTATTCAAGTATGTGAGTCTATCTACGAGGGACACTTCTCTTTGAAACATTCATACCAGGTTACCCCAAGGTTTAAGGATGATGAAAAGAGACATAAGTATATGTTATCTTCGGGTTTCCTATTGCTATGATGAAACACCATGACCAAAGGAACTTGGAGAGGAAAGGATTTATTTGGTTTATATTTCCACACCATAGTACGTCATTGAAGGAAGTCAGCACGAGAACTCAAACAGGGCAGGAACCTGGAGACAGGAGTTGATGCAGAGGCCATGGAGGAATGCTGGTTTTTGGCTTGCTCCTGGCAGCTTGCTCAGCCTCCTTTTTAAAAAAGAACTCAGGACCACCAGACCAAGGATAGTACCAAGAACATAGAGTTGGCCCCTCCTCCATCAATCGCTAATTAAGAAAATTCCCAGCAGGCTTGTCTACAGCCCAACTTTATGGAAGCATTTCCTCACTTGAGGAGCCCTCCTCTCTTCAATGACTCTAGCCTGTGTCAATGGCACAAAACCAACCAGCCCACAAGCCAAGAGTTTTGCAGATAGAGAAGCAAAGGTAGCCTGACATGTGGTATTTCTGAAATGCAGTTGCATTATTTATAGTTAAGAAACAAGATTTAGCTGACTTCCCAGGGGAGGCCTTCACCTTTCTGAGGAGCAGATGGGGTTGGGATCAGGGGAAGCAGCAGGAGGAGAGGAGGGAGGGGGACCTGGGATAGGTATGTAAAAAATTAAAATAATTAATTAACTAATTAATTAAAAAACAAAAAAAAACAATGACTTAAAACAGGAAAGTAAGTGATAGAGAAAGCCCTCCTTAGCACGTTCCTGATAGACATGAGAATGTGCATCTGGTACATTGCTTATCTGATGCAGTTAGCTTAAGCCTGCTCCAGGGTAAAGGTCACAGTTTAAACTCAAGACCACAGCTCTCTAGAAATAGAGTACCAGTACAGCAATATAAACAGTCATGCCTGTTGTCCCATAAGACTTCACTGCCTATCAGCACCCCTACACGCCTGCAGTGCTCAGCTGTGGTGCTTTAGGAAGAGTTGATGTTAGAATCATCTTCAGGACTTCTCTACCTTTGCAGAAGTAGACACAGGGGTGCGCATCACCGTACTATCATCGCCTCTTTGGGTTTTCTCCCGTGGACATGTGAAACAATCTTGACTTGCATATTAAAAAGAAAATACATTGAGGTTTACACAGCAAAATTACCCACAAAGACCCCAGTCAAATAACAAAAATTCAGGTCCTCTGAGACTGTGAAGCCAGAATTTCTCACGAAGGCAGGATGCCTCCTTGTAAGATTGCAATAGCCATTAGTGTTTAAAGACTGGGTCCTTTTTATTCAGAAGCTGACTCTCAGTGAAAAGTTTCCTTCGTGGCACACTCTTCTTCTCATCCAGATTTGCTCAGTCTTTTCTTTCTGTTTCCTTCTTTTAAATCTAAGACTGATTTCGTTTCCCCCTGGTCATTTTCCCCCGCAATCAAAGGCACATTCGCCACTTTGCTCCATGCTCACCATTGCTGCTTGAGAAGCTGCTCCTGAGTTCACCAGCTTGTGAAATTTGGCTTCAAGGCATAAGAGCAACAGAAGAACGTTTACTCAATCCTTCACCGTTTCCCTGCATGTTGTAAGTGTGACAAGAAGGCACGCTATTTGTCCGTGTCCTAGAACATTCTACACATTTTCTTTATCCATTCTTCATTTGTGGGGCATCTAGGTTGTTTACAGGTCCTGGCTATGACAAATAATGCTGCTATGAACATAGTTGAGCACATGTCTTTGTGGTATGACTGAGAATCCTTTGGGTATATACCCAACAGCGGGATTGCTGGGTCTTGAGGTAGATGTTTTTTCCTAATTTTCTGAGAAATCATCATACTGATTTCCAAAGTGGCTGCACAAGTTTGCACTCCCACCAGCAATGGAGGAGCATCCCCTTACCCCACATTCTCTCCATCATAAGCTGTCATCAGTGTTTTTGATCCTGGCCATTCTGATAGGTGTAAGATGGAATCTCAGAGTTGTTTTGATTTTAATGATATCTTGAAATTTGCATGCAAATGGGTAGATCTAGAAAAGAACATACTGAATGAGGTAGCCAGACCCAGAAAGACAAAAATCCTATGTACTCATTCATAAGTGGCTTCTAGACATAAAGCAAAGAAAAAAACCATCCTACAGCTCACAACCTCAGACAACCTAGACAACAAAGAGGACCCTAAGGGAGAAATACATAGAAAGTGAAAAAAGACAAGATCTACTGAGTGAATTGGGAGCGTGGGGTCATGGGAGAGGGGAGAAGGGGAGGGGAGGGAGGGAGGGGAGCAAAGAAAAATGTATAACTCAATAAAAACAATAAAAATAAAATAATTAAGATTTTAGACCAAAAAAAGAAAATAATAGACATCTAAAAGGAGGCAATAATAGAACTAGAGCCTCTAAAGGCTGCTTCAAATGCCATCCCCACACCACTCCCATTCAGACATATTTCAGAACTAACAGAAGTGATGTTTAGTGAGGATTTTTTTCTAGCTGTATTTTTTTTTGAAATAGTGGTATTTTGTTGGTTTCTTTTACTTGATCACATTTTTGCAAGTTAAAAAAAAAAAGACTAGAGTACAAAAGTGGAAAGTGTGTATTCCAGATTCCACAGACAGAGCCAGGCTTGGAACTGAGATGGTTTTTGCTCCAGGGCCTAGGCTCTCGTCTCCCACTCTTTCCTTAAGAATGAGAGTAACATTTCATGAATTTTTGGGAGCTTCCTCTTTTGCACTAAGGTTATTGTACTAATCTCAATCACCTACATGTGGGCTTTTTTGAAATAACTCAAACTTTGCCAGTGTTCTCTTTTTTTTCTTTCTTTCTTTTTTTCTATTTCACAGTCTGAAACACTGAAAGCACCAAAGGAAGAAAACGGCCAAGACTTTTGCCCTGACCTCATCATATCTTCCCTGTCTTCCTTTGACGTATACCTTCTGTATTAATTGGTTCTTAATTAATCCTTGTGCTTCGGGATTTGAGACAGCTTCAGAGAATCGGTAGCCAGCTTCATTCTGGCTCATTTTTTCTAACAATGTTGATTGAAAATTAATTCAACGGAGAAGAAAATGATGGTGTGCTGTGTAGCGATGTGGCCTGTGGCTGCTCAATTTAAAAATCCTGTCAATTAGGGTCATAATTTCAGCTAAAGTTTGCATGTAGATGCTGAAAGGCATCATGCTAGGGCCTGAAGGCACACAGGCCATGCTTGGAAAAATCCTTCTGTCTGTTCAGGAACTTATTACTAGTTATTTAGAAAGAAGACAAAAATATTTGTTTCTGGTTTTGAATTTGTACTTAAACAATATGAGATTATTAAGTATAATTGTAGCTCACATGAAGTCCTAAGACCTGAATTTTACAAAAACAGCAACAACAAAAGAGAAATCAACCAAACAAACAAAAACAACAACAACAGAAATCTTTTTAAATGTTCCTTTGAAAGCAGACCCTGGCCACAGAGATCTGAGCAGCACTTGATTAACATTGAAATCTTACTGTGCTTCTATGAGCCAACTGGGAGTCATTTTGTGGGTTTTTTTTATCCGTTCAGAGTAAACAATTTCTAGAAAACTCTATTCTAATTGCCCATAACAATCAGGTGATTGTTATTTTCTTCATCTTCAAAGATTCATATTTATCCATTGTCTGTTCATTCTCTCCTATAAATCCAAATATGTGACATGATGGATAAGTGTGGAATAATTCAATTGCTGTGACAATGGCCAATAACCAATGGAAAATATATTCTCAGCTTACTTTATGCAAACCACACGCATACACACAAAGCCCTTTAATGTTCTTCTAATTTCTAATATTGAAACATCATGCTGCAAGGGAATCATTAAGAACTAGGAGACAACGTTATCTTTGTCAAACGTCAAATTAGAGCAAATGGGAGCCAGATAAGATTTGAAACATATGCTTATATCTCCCTTCAAAACTATGTTCATCGTCTATGTGCTATTAACAGAATATAGCCCATTTGGTATACATGCCTGGTCTTAAGTAAAAATAAAGACATCAGTGACAACCGTATTGTCGGAAATGCTAGCTACCCATCCAATGACCATCTTCCCATCATCCTTCAGTGACCTAGGATGTCTGTGTCTCACTGTATTCTTCAGCCACATGTGTGTGAATGCCTAATCCCAGGCCTGTACCCAGATTATTAATGGGTCTGGAGGCACTGGCAGATTTCCGAGAAAGGGGCAGGGATTCAGACAGAAGGCGGCTTTGTTTGGGGTTTTTGACATGGGTTTGCTTTGCTTTGCCATGTTTTTCCCTCCCAGTGCTTTTAGGACAGATGTGATTGTTGAATCTCCAGCAATCACTTAGGACTGCGTGGCATTGCTGAAAATGGAAACCACTTACAATAAGATAAAAGAGCCTAGGCTTCAGAGAGAGTGTTCATCCCAGTTGAATTTTGTGAGAGAAATACCAAATCCTTACACTTTCTAATCTTTTGCATTTTTAAGTTGTTTTAGTATACAATGGACTCCTCACTGTAAAACCTAAGTTGCATAGAATTATGTCATTTTAAAGTGGCTATAGTACCACATGTGACTAAAGAAACAATATTTAGACAGCATTTGTGAATGAATGAGTTGTAAGGAATAGTTCTTTTATTTCACCAACCACAGCTACAAAATCTTAAATGGAAACTTCCATGTTGAAAGAGGAAGGAGGAACAACTTTTATTTCAATATGTTGTTACAATTGTTTTAGCTTAGGTTAGGTTTTGCTATTAATCTCTTACTGTGCCTAGTATATAAATTAAGTCTTGTAAGTGTATTTGTATGTACACATATATGGAACATGATATCATGTATGGAGGGTTAGATATTATCCAGTGTTTCAGGAATCTACTAGGGGTCTATAATATATCCTTGATGAGTCATGGGATAGCTATGGATTAATCTGATTTCATTCTCTATTTTCTCTCATCTTCTAGCAATCTGCCACTGGAATGTTTACACAGCATTGACCATGTTTCTCTAGCAAGGCCTCCTAATGGTCCGTCCTTGACTTGCCAATCTGCTGCATTTCACAAGGCTGGAAAAAAAATCCAAGAGTATGTTGATCAGACAACTCTTAGAGCATCCATAGAACCAAACTGAAAGGGACGTAGCAACAGGACCCAACAGGGAAATGGAGCCATAGAACCAAACTGAAAGGGACATAGCAACAGGACCCAACAGGGAAATGCAGCCACTGTCTGATCTGAAGATGCTGACATTTGCTTCTTGGTCTGGGAGCCTTTAAACTAACCCTCTCCTCAACTGTTTCTAAAATTGCAGTCACAGACACTTGGGAGTCTATTGATGCCTTTGGTAACAATCTTGAAATGGATGTTTGTAGTTTTGAAAGATGAAGTTTCTATTTTGCAATGACATTGCTCAATTTCAGGCATCCTCAAAAAGCCTTTCTTTCTGAGCTTGAATCGCTCCCAGGGGAAGACCTAAGACAAAGGTTTGCTTGCGGTGGGACTGTGACTTCAGGAGAGGAAAGAAGTCAGTGCAAGCATATTTTGTCTGCTTGAAAAATGTGGAGGTGACTGCTGGATATCTCCCAGAATCTTCTGAAAAGACATCTTAAAAGTCTAGGAAACAAACAAAGATGTTTAAGGGGGATCCTCGCAGGTGACAGCGTCCTCTCTGCTGGATTGTTTGTATAAGCATAAATCAAGTTCTTAAAATATGCCCTGCCGAGATGTCAGAGACGATCAGAGCAGAAGAGAGGGGAATTGGGTGGTGCAATCTGGAGGGCTGGTTGGCTTTTAGGTCCACTACAGCCTAGCTGGAATAAGATAGAATGTAGGAGAATTTGGGGGCTTGAGCACACTCTGTCATCTACCACTCAGATTCATTCGTAACACTGTTACGTCAATCCTTTTCACAGTACTGGTGCCGGCCCCGCACAATCTCTACAAGGATTAGCCACACACAGCTAGTAGAACAAGACAGATGCCTCCTGTAATACTCCATCCTGATAGCAATTTTAGCCCTCTTCTATGACTCTTCTATATTTTCCTCAACAGAAGCAGAGCTTGGACTCTTCTAAGTTACTTTCTGGGACATTTCTTCATTCCTGTGACCCTCACTATTGTCATTTCTTGAGTCATAGGTGATGCAGTCATTGCTTTGTCATTCTGCAAGCATGGAAGTGTTAAGAGGTATGACATGTTTTCAAACATGTTCTCCTGTCTCCATGATACAATACCAATTCTAGTTCTTCCTGGTAGTCAAAATAAAGTAATCTTAACAGTTTACTAACCCTTTCTAGGCGTTCTTTCCATGAGAAACTTGATGTATAATCATAACTTCCAAATCAAGAGAATCATTGTCGACCATTGTCCCTCAAGTAAGTCCTTCTTCCACTTTGTCCCTATTCTTTCTAACCAGGACCTCCAGCAGGTTAGGACAGCAGATCACGGTGATAAGAGACATACATACTAGAAGAAGGTCATTGAGCAAGAGAAGAAACAGGGACCAAGCCTATTTTAGCCTCTTGGTTTCTGGGCCCATTGAATATACTGGAGGATCTACAGCACCATGTATCAATTAGCTTTTGGATTAAAATGCATAGTTGTACATAGATGCAGGAAAGCACAAGGAAATTACCCTGGGTTTGTGCCTTCACTGAGACGGCATAGGATATGGTTATCCCAGAAGATCCCATGATTATTAGTCCATTGTAATATCCCTTGGGCAGTAAAAGGGACCTGGTATGCTGAGGGACCATTCGAGGTATCTTATTCTAACACATCAGGTCTCATGAAAGGTCACAGGCAGTGATGCTAAGAGAGGAACAGTGGGATGCGAAAACAAATGTATCAAGAGGTCATAGCATGCAAAAGGAAGAAAAAAATCACCATCACCTTTCTTCTCAACCAGAAGGGATTTGAGAGTCTGGAAAAATGGCCCCGTGGTTAAGAGGACTTGCTTCCCTTTCTGAACCCATGTCTGGCATCTCATAACCACCTCTATCTCCAGAACCAGGGGACCTGATACACTCTTCTGACATCTGTAGGAGCCCACAAACACATGAAAATACACACACACACACACACACACACACACAGAAATACACAATAAAATAAATCTTTAAAAAAAGGACTTTTAGTAATCAAACCCTCAACAAACCCACTGATATCTGAATTCTGTTTCATAGGGCTAGTGGGAGCTCACTGACTCTGGAACTGCCAGCGGGGGAACCTCCATAGACCCAAACTAGGCCCTCTAAATGTGGGTGACAGTTGTGTGGCTGAGGGGCACCTGGCAGTGGTACCATGATTTATCCCTAGTGCGTGACTAGCTTTTTGGGTCCCATTCTCTTTGGAGAGCTACCTTGCTAAGCCTAGGGGGAGGGCCTTGGTCCTGTCTCAAAATAACGTGCAAGACTTTGCTGAGTCCCCATGGGAAGCCTTACTTTCTCTGAGGAGTGGATGGGGAGTGAAGTAGAATTGAGGGGAGCAGGAGGAGAGGAAGGAAAGGGAACTGGGATTGCTATGTAAAATGAGGAAAGAAAGATTGTTTTAAATAAATAAATAAATAATTCAGTGTCAGTCTCTGTTATTCTGTTGGCAGGGTGTATATGATGACAACTGAATCCATCTTGTGTGTGCGAGAGTTTTTAATGTTGTGCTCACAGGGAACATTCACCTTTGCAGCTATAGATATCTTGATGATGGGTCCACTTCAGAGGAGAGGCTGTTGACCATCCCCAGGACCAGACTGTATGGTGCCTTTTCAGAAACTCCCTTGTGGTAAACACATCTTCCTAGATATTAATGTGAAGTGCACATCTGAACACTTCATGTATAAACCCATTATACCATCATAGCATCTGGGAGAGACTGTGGTCCAGATATGCTCTAAAATGTGCTTTTAAAGAACCTCAAACTAGAGAAAAATGAATAAAATTGGCATATTTGTAGCAAGATTGACAAAGAAGGAAAAGAAAACACAATCACTAACATCAGGAATTAAATGGGAAATACAACTGCATAGCTGCAGATACATAAAATTAATAAGGGCAATACCATGAACAGAAATTTAGTTACTTAAATAAAGTGAAAAAGCACCATCCGACTCAATGTATATGAAGTACTTTGCGGTTTTCTACAACAAAGGAAATTTTAATTTAAAAACCTTCTAAAGCAACAATCTCCAGATGTAGGTGATTTAGCTGAAGAAGTTTGCTAAATACTGAATGAAAAGCCCTGGTGATTCTATACAGTAGCATCTTTCAGGGAAAGTACAAGAAAATACTTCGTAATCCATTCTATGATGTAAGTATACTCTACAGTCTAACAGTTAAGTTCTCGAATTTCTCTCAGATAAATGAGAAGGTGAATATATACAGGACTGGAGAGGTGGTTTAGTGGGTAAAGCACTTGTTACATGACCATCAGTTCAGTGACAAGCACCCGTGGAAAACACTGGACATAGTGACACATAGATTAACCCCAGTTCTGGGAGAGACAGGGCAGAGACAAGTGGATCCCAGGAGTTTGCGTGCCTGCCAGTCTAGGGCAAAGGCAAATTCTAGGTCCAGCGAGAGACCATGCCTCACAAAATAAGATTGAGGAAAACATTCCAAAGTCAACTTCTGATCTCTGACTTCAACATGTGCCCACACAGGTGAGTAGGCTCACATGCACATAACATTCATAACACACATGTTTGCACAACTGTTCATAATATCATTAAAGAGAGAAACCTGAAAACAACCCAGGTGTTCTCCTAAGGGACAGTGGTTGGGCTAAGACACACTAATGCCGTACACTCAGCAATAAAATGTTGTGACATTACTGGGGTGATAGTATCACAATAACAATGTCATTATCAATGATTTTCTAGGACTTAGTGGGGTAGCAGATGACAACAGAAGCACAGAAGCATCGCTCTGCTCATGACATCATTATTTTCACTATAAATGTCAATAGTCTACTAGCAAGAAGGCGCCATAATTTTGTGTGTTTATGCCTCCAAGGGAAGGAAATTATGAGTATAAATGTTTATATATGTATATATATGTGTATACATGCGACATGTATAGATATATGTCAGTATATACATACTATATCTTATATGGGCAATTTACAATTATCTCAAAGTAAGAAGATACATTGAAAGTAACCAAAAATAATCTCATATTTTTTTAGACTACTTCTAAATGCAATTATTTTATATTCTGATAAATAATATGATGTTGATTATGTCTAGAAAGTAACTATATCATATTGTGAAACAGTTTGAAATGACTTTTAGGATAAAAAGAAGAGGAAAATGTAACCCTCAGACTATCACTAATCTACTATTTCTTTTGTTGATTTTATAATATACTGTTGACTATCCTACTGTGTGACCATTATTTTTTGTTGAAGTCCTGCTTCAAATGCATTATAAGAATTATTTCTCAATAGTTAGAGATTGTCATATTCTATAATTGTCATGTAACAGATTTAATAAATCCTTTTGATATGTAAAATTAAGTTTTTGATGCCCTAAATATGTAAATGTTTGAGCAAAAAAAAAAGTCAGAAAGAGGCACATATATCATGTTGCCTGATGGTTCAAACTTTTTCTTTTAAGTCTGCTCGTGGGTGCACTCACTCTGTATCTGATGATGCTAGAGCACCTAGGCTCAGAGTGTAGAAGGAACACTTAAATTACTTTGGCTCTCCCTCCCCTCCCCCAACATTTTCGTGTTGGCCATTCTGTGCTTCTTATGCTCAGGCTGGAAACACCTGCCCTTTCCTAGTCAAACTTTTCCCTACTCTCACCTACAAGAATTGTTGCTCCCTGTACTGCTCCCCCCTCAGTTTCCCTTTTAGTTCTGTATATGCCCCGTGGTATTTAATCTTCAGCAACAGCATCTAGAATTGCCCAGTAGATGCAACCTGACTGTGGGGGTGTTTCTAGGGAGGATTAACTAGAGGAGAAGTCTGCGCTCTCTGAGTGGGAGGTATATTGTAAAGGTTGGCTCGAGGTCCTAGGATCAAGGAGTGTTGTCTGTTGGCCTCCACCTGTGTCTAGATGAGTTCACACATGTGCTGCTGTGCCCGTTGCTGCTGCAATCCCAGCTGCTCATGGTGGTGTCACCCTCGACTGAGAGCAAACTGCAGTTCCTAAGGCCTTCAGTGGGGACTGAATACCAGAGCCTCTCCAAGACTCTCCTTGGCCTTCTATGCCAGACTGAGGCCCTGAGACACCCAACTTCACAGGTTGAGTAACTCAGTTTCTCAGTCCTTCCTGACTACAGATAGTCATCACTGAGTTACCCAGTTTATATTATTTTAGCCTATCTAATAACTCTTCTCTGTCTCTCTCTCTCTCCCCCTTCTTACTTCCCTTTTCCCTTCCTCCCTCTTGGTTTTCCTCTAGACTACCCTACCAAATATGCCTACCAAACTAAGATTAACTTTCTTGGACCATGTTTTATCATAATACTTTCTTGCTCAAAACCTTCAATCTCTTCCCATAGAAACTTCTGATGAAATCATTTGGCCTATAATTCAAGGCCACAGCCCTGCTTTGCCCTTTAACATGCCTTGTTGAAAAAGACCTCTTCTCTCCAGATGGCCTCTTCCCATGTATTCTGAGCCTTACTCCACAATGTGTTCTTCATTACAGATGCTTCCTCAAGAGAATTGTGACATCCATGTCTTACAGATGTTGACAAAGTTTCTCTTCTCAGGAATTCCGAGTGTAGCACTAGTATTCCCAGCACTTTTATTTATACATTTATTAGCAGGACACCATGGGTTGAATCTGAAACACTAACTCCTCTTATGTTTTAAGAGTTTGATCCCCCCCCAAAAAAGCCGGGCGGTGGTGGCGCACACCTTTAATCCCAGCACTCGGGAGGCAGAGGCAGGCAGATCTCTGTGAGTTCGAGACCAAGCTGGTCTATAAGAGCTAGTTCCAGGACAGGCTCCAAAGCCACAGAGAAATCCTATCTCAAAAAACCAAAAAAAAAAAAAAAAAAAAAGACTTTGATCCCATGCTGGGGGTAGGATATAAAAAACTATAGAAAGCTATAGAGCCTTTAAGAGGTGGGACTCAGTAGAGAAAACTGATCACTAGGAAAGAGTATTTCGAAATTATAGTCACGGTAAATGGTGACCCTGCTCTCTGTTTCCTGCTGTAGACAGAAGTTTCTGTCAGGCCCAGTCCTAAAGCTATTCAGTCCCAAATAAACACGGAGAGGTTTATATTAATTATAAACTGTTCAGCTTTTTGCTCAAGCTTATTACTTACTAACTCTTATGACTTAAATTCACCCATAATTCTTGTCTATGTTTAGCCACGTGGCTTGGTACATTTTCAAGTGAGGCATTCTCATCTTACTTCCTCTGCGTCTGGCTGTCTACTGACCCTTTGCCTTTCCTCTTTCCAGAATTCTCCTAGTCTGGTTACCTTGCCTATACTTCCTGCCTGGCTACTGGCCAATCAGTGTTTTATTAAACCAATATGAGTGACAAATCTTTACAGTGAACAAAGAGCATTGTCCCGCAACAAAACCTCTCCAAAACAGTGAGCCAAAGGAAGACTTCCTTTGTTGCTTCTGTGATTTCTTGTGGTTCCAACAATGTAAAATTAAACCACACACTTGTTTTCTTTTTCTTGGTGGATGGCATGCTTTACGAATCAGGGTGCCATAATAGTTACTATCATGTGACATAAATGTCTAATAAAGGATAAGGTAGATGTAAATAACTATTTGTTAGATGATGGGTTGACATGTTCACCTTTAGAAATAAAAGTTAAACTTGAAAATTTTGAAGTAATCCCCTAAATTGCAATTTTAAAAGTTACATTTATTCATTTACTTTGTGTGTGTCTGTGCATGTATACAGATGTGTACATGCACAACCACAGGCTCATGCATGTAGGTGAGCACTTGCCACAAAACATGTAGAACAACTTAAGAAAGTCAGTTTTCTCCTCTTACTGTATGCAAACCCTGGATAGAACTCTGGACATCAGGCTTGGGAGCAAGAATCTTTATATACTGAACCAGTACAACTCTCCAGTCTATGTTATCATATATTTTAATTAAAAATATTTTAATGTAATATATTTTGATCATATTCTCTCCTCTTCTCCAATTCTCCCCAGGCCCTCTCCCACATCACTGCTCACCCAATTTCATTTTTTCCCTTTCTCTTAAAATTAAAATCAAAACAATAACAACAGAAGACAAGACAAAAAAAAGAAGGAGTCCCGGGCAAGGGACCTTCCCCGGACTGATTGATAGACCCAGTGACACTCTATTGGAGAGAACAGATTTTCCCTGCCCCAGCAGGCATCACTTGTAAACATCATCTTGATTAGGATGGAACATTATACCCACCTCCCTTCTCGGTGCTGGCATTTTGTCTGATCTGAGCACGTACAGGTCTTATCACACTTTAGGGATAAGATAGATGTGAAAAAAAATCTAAAAGCAGAGTTTTAAGTTCATTTTCCCTGAACCAATTGTCTGTCTTTCATAGTGGTTTTGTTCATACGTGTTAATCATTTTCAGTCCTTTGGTGACCAAGTTCTGAAAAGAATATTCGTGTTTGTAGAGAATTTTGCAATCCACTTGCAACAAAACAAATTTAGTCAATAAAATGAGGTGAAAAAAGAATTATGAAAACAATATCATTGAAATGACTCTTTTTTCCCCCTGTTTTCTATTTTGGACACCATCTTGGAGGTCGGTATATGGCTTTGTGTCCTGTGTGAAAAGACAACAAAAATTCTTTTGTCTGAAATTATGTAAAATGAATTATAAAACTCTTTTTGACAGTCATTTAAGCAATCTGCCTGCCTAGAGAGTACCATACATAAGGCAAAAGGGAAAGATAAATTTTCAAAATCATAAAGACAGACTATAGTCTCAAACTCATAACACACATAAGTGTTTAAATACCTTTGAAAGGCATTAGTTTCTTCTTTGCATTTAAAGAATCTGCATTCCTGCTATTTTTCACTAGACATTGTTAGTCTAATGTGAGTTATTTCTCTCTGTACAAAGGCTCCTTTTTAAGAAAATCCAATCCACAGTAACACCCACTTACATAACACTTGAACTGAAAAGCCTTCACTACGGCATGTTTTCAAAGGATTGTTTCCTGATTGCCTTTAAAATATATTTAATTTGTGGCTTCATAAAAGTACATTGGCTAGGCAGAATGAGGCTCCCATACACATCGAAAGTGACGTTACATGCAATCTGTGTAAAATAAAACTGATACAAACATTCTAAAGCTACTCTATGATCCCTGCAACTAGAGTGTAAGCTTGAAGTCAGAACCTACTAAGAGGGAGAGCAGAAAGGACTAATATTTCATGAGAATTGAGTGTATTGAGTCTTAAGGTTGCTAACAGACTAGTTATTGCTGGGCCAGAGAGCTGGGAGCTGTATGTGATTAAAACCAGCAGCAGTTTTTGCCAAGGCCCCTTCACACAGTTTTAAAAGGTTCAATTTTATCTGATTGTAAAAGCAAGAAAAAGACTTTTAAAGATGTTTGATTTTTATGAAAATATTTTATTTTACTAATGAAATTACTAATGCAAATAAATTAATGTAATAAGGACAAGGGGTTAATTTTTCCAGATGTAGACTGTTGATCCACCCATTTAATTGTTATGTATAGACCTGAAAGTGAGCACAACCAAGTATCTACAGTATCTGTTGTGGTCCCTCCCCGTCTCATCAGAAATTGTGACACTGTATCTGTTAGTGGCATCGATTTCTGAACAGGCAGCCAAGTTGAGGTGTGATCAGTTATAAAGACACACTACTACACTCCCTTATATCAAAACATCCCTGGAGGCTCTTCCTATTTCTCAGTGTCATAGGCCCTAATCTTTATGGAACAGAAGTCTAAAATTAGAAAACACTGAGCATCATGATTACCTACAATATGAAATATTTACACGTTTAAGTAAAATCCATTTTCTGTACATAAACGTGTGTTATAGGAAACTCTATAAAGGTGATCAACCACCTTTCGACAGATGTGGGAAGAATATTTAATTTTTAATGTCAGCTTCTGAAGTCACATTGTTGCTTTTTAACTAATATTAGTACAGCTATGGTTTGCTTTCATTTATTTATTATTTATCAAATTTTCAATGGCTCTAAAAACTTCCTGTACTACTTTGTCACACTTGAGCCTCCTAAGGGCCCAGACACCTCACATGAATTTTGTGACTTTCATTTATATATATTATTCTCACTTACAATGGGAAGGAATCATCACCAGGCTGCTTCCTTAACAGGGGACAAGCTATAACCCATCTGGTACTCAATCTACTAGGCTTTGCTACTCTGTCAGCCTGCGAGAGGACTCGAACGAGCCAATAATTCAAGCCAATAATTTCATCCCAAAAGAACCAGGGACTGTTTGGCTTTGAGAAAACTCCTTTTCCACACCTCAGTTGTTTGTTCTGCACCTGAGCTTGACCTGGTATATCTGGTACGGCCTCCAATCTGTCTTGTAAACTCTGAGAACATTTGACAAATGAGACGGTGCTAATCGCATATGTCTGGTGCTTGGTCACCTTGCAACATTGGGTCAGAAAATGTTCCTTCTTCATCAGTATAAACAGAGATGCTCAAATATTCTTCCATTTTTAAAATCCAGTTAGTAGAATGGACAGATGTAATCATTCAGCCAATTAGAAGGGTTCATGTTTTATAGCTCTGACCAAGGCAGGCCTCCAGCTGAAGAAGACAGCAATGGTGTGAGACAGACTGATTCTTCATGCATTTGTACTAGCAGAGTGCTCAGGTCCCAGAAATGAGAACTAGGACAAAGCAGGCAGAGGAATACGAACCCTGCTCTGACATCTTCTACCAACTGAACTATTTGGGTGACTGAGTTTTTCCCCTCACCAAAATTACAGAGGGCCTAGTAAATATGGAAAATATTTATAAAAATAACATGAAATCTTCATGAACTTTTTACATGTCTCTCTTGCTATTTTAACTTGGGTTCCCCCTACTTCCCCAGGGCATGCATGACCAAAGTTTAAAGATGGTGGTTGAAGAAGCATTTTATTTAGTTGAGGATGGATTGAGGTGTTTAGCTGGCACTACTTAAAGAGTATGCTTTCTTACTGGAGATGTTTGGAGCATAATCCCCAAAAGGGACTCTGACAGTGTACCGCACACTCCTCAGAGCTGTCTCATTCAAGGAAGAGGGACATATTATCTATACAAGAAATGCGTTTTTTCCCAATCACCTGTTTCATGTATAAGAATGGAAGATCCAGAAGACTGGAGGCTTCATCTTGTTTATTTGTTTATCTGATCAAAGATGACACCAAGGCTTGTGTGTTTCTCTCAATGGATGCTAATAAAGTTGTCAACCATTTTAGAGAACCAAGAACTGCTCTGTTTTATATTTTAAAAACATTATGATAGACATCATATCTACTTAGGCACGGTCTTCAAAGGGAAAAACATTGAGTCGTCATCACCAAGCATTCAGTTTGGAGTGGCTGTCTTAACAGGAACATGTATAAATGGAATCATGGCCCAAGGAGACTATGGTGGAAAGGATCGGTGTACCCTGCCAACAAGTATACAAGTATAAAAATGGGGTATGAGATTAGAATGGGAAACAAAAGCGATAGTCTGGAGAGCGGATTTCAAAGATTTGAGGGATCTATTTTGGAAAATGGTGAAAGGCAGATTTAGATTTACCTATAGATGGAAATATGAGCTCAAATAAGGAATTGCATCTCATTAAATACAAAAGGCCCCCCTCTACTGAAATGGCTATAGAATAGATCAATTTAGTCATCTCGATCTCCTCTCATGTGAGCAGCACTCCTTGTCTCAAGCTTCTGTTCCATGTGCCTGGACATCACCCATCATTCTTACAGAGCAGTTAAATGCTACTTGGAATTATTCTATCTCCAGAGACCAGTTCTTTGCTCTGATTCCTATATAAATACATATATGTTGGTGGAGATGGGTTGAAGGCAAGGGAACAATCTACCAGTGATTGCTGAGAAGGAAGGCTGGAGAGTCAGGTTCAAGAGTGGAATCATGGCTGAGAGGCTGTGCGACACTCTGCAAATCATCCAGCTTCCCTCAGTCTGTGTCTCAAACGCACAGACGAGATCCACAGTCTAGTCCTGCAGGCACTCAATTAGGCAGGTTGACTCAATGTAACAAGAATTATAGACAGTCATCTCTCGGAATCCATGGATGATTTATTCCAGAAGTCTCCAAGTCCCTTTCAGAAAAATAACACAGTATTTGCACATAACATTTGCACATTCACACACTTAATTCTCATATTTACCCTATTCATAATGTTTACCACAACATAAATGCAGTGTTTTTGGAGATAATAGCAAGATCTAAACATTTTGAGTACAAACACATCTGCCAGAAATGTTTCCAACCTTAGGTTAACTGAATCAACAGATCTGGATGACAGAGAAACTAAAGGCATGCTTAGATAATTAATTTATTGAATCACAGTAAATTAGCCATAATAAAGTTTCTGTCTACAATCCCTATTATTTTCTAAGAAGTTATATGTTTTCTTTGTATTCTATGGGATAACTCTGAGATATTTTATTTAATTTACACAGTCTGTGGCCTGCACCGGACTATGAATTACATGAGAATAATGACCAATGTGTGTTTTATATGCCTACTTAACATCACATACAATAGATTTTCAATATGCAAAACACAAAAGATGGTCAAGTAGAACGTCCCAGATAGATACCCGGTGCCATGGTCAGTGATAAAGCTTCGTGCAATGCCCTTTGGCAGTGATAGTTCTTTCTACTCTCCACAGTCATAATACAGCAGCTCAAAGAGAAATGGGCAAAGCGTGAAGTGGGGGCAGCTTCCAGCTGTGTGGCCGTGATGGGCAGGTCAAGGAAGAATAGCAGCTAGAACTAGTTAGCTGACAACCTCTGGCAGCCATGCTTTGGCATTCACTGGAGGCTCCACCCAAAGGCTAAATTCTCCACATGACTGCAGCCAGTGCTGAGCACAGCCCAGCTGCCACAGCTGGCTTTTTCTACTCTGCCCTGAGGCGTCTATCATGCCAGCCTAGACTTCCTCTACTATTGTGCAGTGAAAGCAGCACTCCGTCCATCCCTCTCTCCTTTCGCATGGGTTAAAACCACAGTGCTCTGTATCCTTCACTCCTACTCTTGGCCCCTCTCCCCTTCATTCCTTCCAAATCTGTGAGCTCAAGATAGAATGTGTGATAAGAGTAACTGCCTGTCTAACCATATGTGAAAATACACTACCCATGAACAGATATCTCTCTCTCTCTCCCTCCCCCCCTCTCTCTCTCACACACACACACACATACACACATGCACATGTACATATATGTGTATGTGTGTAGATGGAAGTTTCTGTCTCACTTCGTCCCAGAAACACACAGAGGCTTGTATTAATTATAAACTGTTTGGCCTATTGCTGAGGCTTATTATTGACTAGTTCTTACAACTTAAATTAACCCATAATTCTTGTCTATGTTTGGCCACATGGCTTGGTAACTTTTCTCAGTAAGGAATTCTCATTTTGCTTCCTCTTTGTCTGGCTGGTGGCAGACTCTCTGCCTTTCCTCTTCCAGAATTCTCTTAGTCTGGTAGCCCCCCCCCCGGCACTGCTTATACTTCCTGCCTGGCTACTGGCCAATCATAATTTTATTAAACTAATACAAGTAACAAATATTTACAGGGTACAAGAGCATTATCCCACAGCATATATATGTGTGTGTGTGTATGTATGTATGTATGTATATATACACATATATATATATCATATATACAGAGAGAGACAGAAATTAGTGGGATTATATTTCCATATCCCACCATGCAATGCTTTCACATGTTGCTGTAACTCTTCATAAATTTCTGTTTTCATAAAAATTTAGTAGAGAGAAGTTGAAAACACTAGAAAATGTAATTTAAAATACAGGTTTGTAAGAAACTATGATTCCTACATTTAAAATTGCTCAAAGAAGAAAACAGCAAAGATACAATACTGTATGTGGTTTCTATTTCCATTTACCTTCTATGATCTGTCTGCCAGGAATTGAACTGCTATAATGCAGACTTGCTTTGAAAACATGGGGAAGAAATAGTCTGTGTGATGTTGAAACTGTGCAATCAGAAGGATCCACATGAGCTAGCAGACCACCTTTCATTGAAGAGTAAGAAGCCATCGTTTAACAGTAGATGTTGCAAAGTCATGGGTTTTATTTCCTGGAGAAACAGAGGATGACTGCAAAAAGTAGAATGGAGTTTTCTGGCTGTCTGCTGAAAAAGATGACACTTGTGTGGGATGCCCACACATCTAAAAGGGCTCCTCACATGGAAGCCTGCAATGGGTTTTCTTTATTGCTCTCAAAAAGACAAGTTACTTGAAGATGAACATTAGATCCAGCATTGTCACGCTCTGAGTTATTTACACTGATTCTCTTGAATAAATATAGATTGCCTTCATCATGTGGCAAGAAGCAAATTAGAAGATTTGAAAGATCAAGATGAATGGATATGTTTCCTTCTTTGACTCGCCCAGAGAAGTCAGGTTCTCCTGTCTTGCATCTAGCCTCAGTAATGCCTATTTTATGAACACTTGTCCCTTGGTGAATGTACCTGCACCTATTGTACACTATTAAGAAAGGTGCCTGTTTTAGATTTGTTAATACAGACCCTTATAAGACTACACTGGAGTTCCTTGGTTGAATTCAAAGAGAAGAGTTAAAAGACAAATCTCAGACTCAGCACCACCACCCTCTGACTATTGAGCAGTCATTTTCTAGGACCTGTACATGCTGCATTCACTGTGTGAAATAAGCATGTTAGAACATCTGATGAAGCAAGGGGTTTTAAAGTTAGTGACTGGTTTTGCTGCATCTTTCTTTGAGAAGTTAATCTCCACTGTGTCTGTTCACTCTCTGCAAGATTTCCATAAACACTCCTGGATGGCTCTACTGTGTGTGGAGAAGCCTGTTGGGGATGATGAATGAGACGTTTTTCCAGCTTCTCAGAGCCTTTTCAATGCCATCTTCTAATTGAACCCATTCTCCTTGAGCAGCTAACCTCTCAGAAGACTCCCATAGAGACTTTGGAAGCCCACGGTTTATACTCTAGTTCAGATCTGACTCCTGAACATCCAGCCCGTTTTGTAATCAGCCACTTTGAAATCCCTTCTGGGCTTCCCATGAGTCCCTCAGACCCGTTAAGTGTGCAGCTGAGCTCTCGTGCCTGTTTTGCTTCTCTCTAATCTTACTCTTTTGTCTGTCTTTCTTGTTCTCAAAAGTGTTTGCCCACGTTCACACAAACAAATTCTATCAGGAAACACTCCTAGCCCCTTCAGACTTCTCATTAACTTCTTTGTACACAGTTAAACAGCAGATTCAGGTTTTACCAACTTGTGCCTCTCAAATCTTTCCATTTCTCTTCATACCTACTGAAACTACCTAGCTCAGACTGACATTGCCTCTCACCTGAGTGACTGTCAGGCTTCCAACTCATCTTCCAGGCTTCAGGTTGCTCCCTGTTCCAGTATATGCAATGTGTTATATAAAAAAAAAAAGAGCAACCTTGTTAGGGCACAAGTATCATACTGCATGTCTATTACATATCTGTTGGTACGTTAGTGGTGAGTTCTAGAACCACCGTTCCAGTCTTGTTCCATAACATATCCTGTGAACTTGATGTTCAGTTATAAGATACTTTCCAGAGTTTCTCTCATGAGTCATGCTCTTGGGATCTTTTGAGAAAGCTTCTCTCTGACATAAACAGTTGCAGATAACACATGAACTTGGAAACTCATGTCCTGAGGCTTATGGGAGAATATGTCTACCGGTTCAGATCAGTCCACATTTTGAAAGTATCACAAGGATGAGTGATTGGATGAACACAATACCAGAGTGGGTGTTGAGACTTTTCAAGTTCTGTATGTTTGTTAGGAGGTGTGTGTGTGTGTGTGTGTGTGTGTGTGTGTGATATGTATGACTCATATGTGTATGAATAGGCATGTGCATATATCTGTAAGTAAGTGAATCTTTTTGATGAAGAAAACGCCTTTAGCAAAGAGAAGTGTTTTCCCCAAGCAAAGTGGCTCACACAGAGCATGCCTCTGGCAGCATCATCTCCTATGATTCCATCCCTGAAAACTGAAAGATCTCACTTCAGCTGTGGACCATGTGATGTTTCGTTTAGAATCATGACTCTATTGGATAACCTTCTCTTAACCTCCTAGTACTGCAGAAGGTGAAAGTGAGCAGACTATCCAGGGAACTGTGGACATGTCTCTCAGTCCACCAGAAAACTATGTTTGCTGGGAGAAGAACCGAGGGAGCAGTAGTGAGGTGAGACCGGACCCAAGAACCCATGACGACAAGGCTAGGAGCACCACTGTGATGCTCAAGGGGCCTGTGAGAAGGCCAGGAGCTGGGAAAATAGGAACAGCATTGCTAACCAAGTCAATACCATCTTTACCCAAGATCACACAGTTGAGAAATGTGATCTCACTTTATGTCTTCTAATTTATGATTCCATCAAAACAAAATCACAGAAAACAACTGTGCTCTGGCAGTGGAGTCTTCATCTGCCAAATGAGCAGGAGACAGAGTGGTTTCTTTAAACCCAACCTTACCTAAAATAAACTGTGTTACTACACTGGTTACTAAACCAGAAAGCCTCCATTATATATAAAACAATGAGGCTTTGGTTTCATAGAGAGTTTTCACAATGGGAGCACGATTTTGTTTGGGGCTGGAAAAAGCATGCACCGTAGGCATTATGTAATGTGTTTATTACTGATAGTCGTGAGAAGCTGGTGTCGCAGAGCACGCTGGCTTTCGAGGGTATTGTGGCATCTGTTCTCTCTAACTCTATCCTCAGCACAACCTTGTGCCAATGAAGACAAGGGTATTAAGCAATTTGCTTAATGGCAGAACTGGGAATAAGATCCAGATCCTCTAGGGTGTGTTCAATAATTACTTGTTTATGAAGTGACCTCTTGGGGTTTCTCTGAGAGGAAGAAATATGCAGTGACTGGTAGTCCAGCTTGCAGGCTTCCTTATGCCGGTCTAAATTAAAACAAAGTTAGCCACCTAAAACCGTTTTGGATTACGTGGTAATTTTATTCAAGAAAAATCATCAATCCTAGTAGTCAACTTAAGTTGAACTTTTCAAGTTCACCCATTGAAATCTCAAATTTTGAACGTGTTACAATAATCTGTTCCACTAGATAGCTATGCTATAAAGTATATTAACACATGAGCATAAAACATAGTAAGTAGACCATGAAAAGGAAAATATAAATTAAGCAGAGAGTAAAAACAAAAAAGTCATTTCATCTTTCAAGTTACATACAGAAGAAATAGGTAGAAGGACACCTGATAAACTTGAAAATACATACACTAGAATTTTCAATACTAATTATGCAATCTAGAAGTGACAATAAGAGCGAGCTTACATCATGCACAGGGGAAATACAAACTTTAAGGAAGTGCACTGAAGACCTTTAGAAGCAGGAAAGGTGGTTTCTAAACATGAATAATGAGGAAATCTTAGAAAACCAATATACCTGGCTTGTGAATGAATTTTACCAGTGATGCTTTAGAAATTAGTAACTAGGACAACATTTCAGCAGAAATACAATTAAGCCCAAAGTTCACACAGGAACAGATAGTATCACTCAAATCTGTACAAGCTTCAAATCATACAATCATTTTTACAGATTTATTTCATTTTTAATTTGTGTATGTGAGCATGTCTGTGTGTAGGCTTGTGCAGATGAGTGGAAGTAGCCATGGATGCCAAAAGAGGCTTAGGATCCGCTGGAGCTGGAGTTGCAGGCAGTTATCATGTGCTCTACGCAGGTTCTGACAATCAAACTCAAGTCCTCTGTAAGAGTCGCACATGCTTTCAACTGCTAAGAGCAACTTTCCAGACCCTGCAGAATATTTTTCTCACTTCCTCATTTGAGGAAACTGAGGCCCAGATCGCCTCACTGATATGTTAGGTTTTATCCAAGTTCACATGAACGCCTGCTATGACACATGTAGAGCTTAGCAAACAGGACAAATGCAGACAAATGTCATACCTGATGTCACGCATCCATGGGCAAACTTTAACTCTATTTGTTATTGTGCTTCCTTATAAATTGTATACTTCTGAATAGTCAGCTCCAGATGGGCCTGGGACAGAAGGTCAGGCAGGAGCTGGAAGGAGGCTCCAACTCTTTGAACTTAAGCTCCCAGGTGCCCATATCACCAGCATAAGAAGGAATTTGGACTGTGGTGAGCATGTCTCCTCTATCTCAGAGTTTGCCCACAGTCCCGGGGGTGGGGTGGGGGAGATGGGGGTGGCCAGCAGGCGGCGGCATGACAGAATGGACAGTCCAGACTTTTTGAAGAATTTTTCTCTGCTTAGCTGCTACGTCTCAGAATTGAGAATAATAGATGGTTATTTATTTAGGGGTAGACTCACAAATCAGGATCCTCTGCTGGAACGGAGAACAGCAACCGAATACCACAGACAGAAAAGAGGCTGGACACACGCTTTACATTGGCATAAATAGTATAAGAAGCCACGCCCCAGTGGGCGGGTAACCTAAAGTCCACTGGCTGTGGGATTTCCTACAGCTTTGGGGTCTTTAAAGCAGTTCCACTCGCATAAGCTCACTTGATCCTCCTAAGATGCCCTAAGAAAGAAACCACAGGTACCATCAAGTACGAGAGGGATCCAAAGAAAGGAACTCAGCATTCCAAAGTGAGGACAAACGGGGCCCAGAGTTGTATTCCACTCTGTATAACACCTTTGCACACTCAGGTAACTACACACTGCTTCATAATTTACGGCGTGGCAGACATCGCATGGCAGCATGCTCCAAACACAAGAGCTGGGCTAGAGATCTTATTCAAGATATGCGGACTGGAGACTTCAGAAACATCCGAGGCAAATGAAGTTAAGATTCCAAATGCCCTAGCAAAGATACTAATGATGAGCACAGTCTGTTCAGGCTGCCCTGACAAAACACCTTAGACTAAGGGTCTTAAAGAATGGAAATGGACTCATTCAAAGTTCCTTAGGAGAGATATTCAAGATGCTTCCCATTCAGTTGCTGATGAGAGTCCGATACCTGGCTTTCAGGTGGAGGTCATCCTTCTCAGGGTCTCTTATAACCATTCCAAGGTGTTTGTTTGTGGTTTGAGCACCCACCTCAGTGTGTCTTCCTCTCTTCTTAGAAACAATTGTATTGATTGGTTAACAGCCCAGGCTATCATTGAACACACAGTGTAACCCAGCTGCCTTTGAATTTGTGGTAATCCTCCTACCTTAGCCTCCTGAATTCTGTGATTACAGGTATGAACGACCAGGCTCAGCTTCTATTTTTTGTTTTTATCTTAACTGACATGAAAATATTGAAAATACACACATCAATGGAACATTTGACACATGTATACATGGTATAATATCTAAGCTATCTAAGTTAAACTGACGCATCTCTTCAAACATTCATCAACCCTTTATGACAAAATTCTTCCAAACCCTTTCTTTTATCTCTGGACAACACACAACTCACTCACTACTCTCCCCTACAGTAACTCTACCTCTTGCTTATGATATACTATAACTTAATAGCCAATGCCCTTCCTCCCTGCTATTCTCTCCAGCATCTGGTAATTACCCTTCTACTTTCAAGTTCTAGATCAAGGGTTTTAGATTCAATATAGATAAGATCATGAACTCATTATCTCTTCATGCCAAGTCTAATTTAATATAATAGTTTCCAATTCAACTCATTTTGTTAATAGCAATACTGTTTCTTCCTTCACTCACTGAGTAACATTCTGTAGTGAATATGTACCACTTATTTTTTATCCATTCATTAGTTTACACACATCAGCTATTCCATATCTTAACTATTATGAGTACTATTACAATGAGCATTATACAAATATATATACACATATACATGAGTGTATATATGTTATACAACATTTATTGTTTTGAACTATACTCTTACTCTTTTTATGTGGACATCATCTTGAACAGATTACACCATCTCTCTTTATGATTTCATTTCAACTTTGGTTTAATGACACCACAAGGAGTAGCACTATTAAGAGGTAAGGATTTGGTAAAAAAAAAAAAAAAAAAAAAGTGTGGCGTTTCTGGAGGAAGTGTGTCAGTGCTTGGGGTGGGCTTTGAGGTCTCCTATGTTCAAGTTGTGCTTCATGTGGCACATAGTTTACTTCCTAGTGCCTGAGGATCAGGATGGTGAATTCTCAGCCCCTTCTCCAGCACATGTCTGCCTGCACATGTCTGCCATGGTGGTAATGGACTGAAATTGTAAGATATCTCCAGTTAATTTTTTTTTCTTTATAAGAGTTGCCATGGTGCCTATTCACAGCAACAGAATCTCTACCTATGACAAGGGGATACAGAATTCAACATTTGCATGTTGAAAGTACACAATCATCAAACTCCAGCATTCATCCAAGATCACAAATCCATCACACATATAGGTTAGATACATCATCCTTTTGTTTGATGGTTCCATAATCCATGGGAACATTCTGATCAACAGGAGCTAATATACCTTAAACACCCAATGAGGAAGACGTTGTGTAAAAGAAAGATGTCATGGCTAGATGGACCAATATTGAGACAGGACTATGGCTGACTTACCATTTTCTTCAGCATCAAGGATCTTATTAGGATTAAATACAGAAATACTCATATCCCACAAATGTCCAATTGCGCATGAAAAGCTTCACATTTTGGATTCAACTACATAAAACTACAAAACCTGTGCCTTGACAATGGATATGCACAGCATTTCACAAAGACTGAATACAATTGCTGTCATTGTGTGCAGAATTATCCCTGAGAGCAGAAGGCATCTTATTCAATGACGAGTCAAACCCGCAAAGCTAAAGGTTCATGGTTAAGGGGAGAGAAATAGTTTTCTTCCTGGAGCTTTTCCTCACATATTTTCAAAAATCACTCTTGACTATCACCTCATATCAGCAACATCAGTATCTGTTGGTTCTGAGGAAGAACTGAGAGCTGGTGAGCGCTTTTCCACTCCAATGACAGCGCATTCACAGAGTGACACACATGTGCCCAGAAACACTATTATTTGAGAAAACAAATTAGTATAGAGTTAATCACAGATTCAGCAAACGAGGCCAGAATCATTAACACATTCAACCCATTGCAAAACCCAAGCCCTTTAGGATGCCCCAAGAGAAAAAAAATGTCACAATGCCCTTCAGGGAAGTAGTGAGTTGCGCCAACTTTTGCCATAAGAGAAACTTGGCAGTGTTTGGAGTCACACCAGGAAAATCTGTCATTATGATTAACTACGTCTCAACTACTAAAGCATGCCCAGATGGAGAACCCACAGCATTTATCTTTATGCTACTTGAGAGGCACAGAGAAAAGAGGACAATACCATAAATAACTTTTTTTTCCGTTCAACGCTGCATCTTTATTCTTGAACACCAGCAAAGGAACAATAGAAAAGGGGACCGTGGGAATGAGGGATCATTTTCCATTAAACTTCATTCAGTGCAATTGAAAACAGTGTCAGGGAACTATTGCCAAAAGATTATATTTAAAATTAGAGAATTTCGCATCTTAAAAAAATGTCACTTTCAAGTATTGCTGCTAAATCAATTCATTAGGTAATATTTACAGGCCAGAGAATATTTAGACTCAGACAGGGAGACAAATGTCAAAATAATAAATTGAAAGAGTAAGACTGTTCCTGTGAAGCATTCCATGGATTTTTATGCCAATAGCATGAGTGATACAGTAACCACCTTTGGGAACTGTACCAGATATACAGCATGCTGCATCATAAACGAGGAGCAGGACAAGGATCCGCCCTGTGTTTAAGTCATTATTACTCTAAACTGCGTATTCAGTATATCAGTGGGTCAGTTCCTTTTATTTCTAACCTGTCATTCAATACCATAATTTTAATTCATTGTCTCAAAAAGATTTTCGGAAAACTTGTTTTCTGCTAACCTTTGCCTTCTAATGTTTAAATGAGGCAAATGCAATTGTTTACTGTCACATAAACTTCTCATTTGTACTACTATTCTATTGTATGCGTTAATAAAGACAAATTACCTGTAACCTGCATTTTCTCTCGTTCTTCCCTCCTTCCTTCCTTTCTTTCTTTCATTCTTTCTCTCTTTCTTCTTTTTTATTTATTTATTATTTACTTTTTTTTTTTGCAGAAGGCCCTGGCAATCCACCTAAAGTCTTTTAACCTAGTCTCTTCATGGTATTAGCAGAGGCAGAGCCTTCTGGGCTTCATAACATACTAGTACCCTTTCATCACGCTGAATGGTTTATTAGACCCTGTTGGTACTGATGATTTAGTTTTACCACAGTAAGGCCACCACTCCAGGACTTCCCACTCTGTTTGGGGACGCCTCTGTCATTTTAATGTTTGGGGATTTGTTTATTTTCTTGTGAAATGGTCTTTCATTTAATTTTAGCATTATTTACATTATTTATTATTAGAAGACAAATTGAGGGTGAGAGGGTTGAGAGCAGCGCACTGGAGTTCTGAATCACTGAAATCTGAAGCATTCCGGCCTACCCCGGGAATTCCCAGGCCCTCAGAAGTCATCACACACGGCTCCTGCTCAAATGAGCATGGCTGTTCTCAGTTACAGAAACAGAAGGAAGAGTGATGCTTGCTTACTCAGTTCTGTTCGAAATCAGGACGTTGCAAACCCAACTGCTCTTCCACGCTTGATGAGTTTCCAGGCCTGCCCTTTGCCTTCATTTCTTTTCCAATTTCTAGTAACTGTGAGATAGTAACTATGCCAGGCAGAGCTGGGGACTTAAGCATGCAAATTGGAATGAGGTAAGCCTTATGTTCCCTGTCTGTCAGTCTGTCTTTTCATCCCCTTTGAAATCATGGACTCTCCTCTCCTTCCATTCTGATGAGATCTGGCTCATTCATGGTCCTATGGTCACTATCTTTCCCTCTATTCTGGAGCTTCTCTGGTTTCTCTTCTCTGCAATCTTGTGTGGACCCAAGAGCTTCCAAGATGACATTGGACTCAGTCTCCACATGGTGTAACTCCGAATGGTGTAACTCCTCCATATGGTGTAACTCCGTATGGTGTAACTCCATATGGTGTAACGCTCAGCTGGTTCATTTTGTGAAACTAGCAATTGGTTTGACTTGATTGTGCTTGCTACTTCTCTCTCTCTAAAACGGATGTGATTTGGGGAGTAACTCAGTGGTAGAGGATGTGCTTAACAAAGGCAAGACCCTGAGCTTAATCCCTACTATATACATGTAAGTTGGTAATATTAATAGTGAAAGAAATAAAATTGGTTTTGATTACAAACAAATTTTCCTTTTTTACTCACACTAATATCCAAAGTATAATAACAAAATAACAAATCTAGTGAAAGCAAGAAATTTTTCTAAAAAGCAGTGTTGAGAAAGCATTGGACTAGAGAGATATCTCAGTGGTTAAGGCATTTGCTGTTGAAGTATTCAGACATGAGTTCGGATCCCCGGATTGTATGTAAATTCAGAGCTTGGTGTCACATGCTTATCACTATGCTACTGGGGATCCAGAAATAAATCCCTGGGTGTCACAGTCCAGCTAAGCTAATCAAACTATGAGCACCAGAATCAGTGAAAGGTTTTCACTGAAAAAATTAGGTGAATAAAAATGGAAGTAGACATCCCAGTGTCAACTTCTATCTTCCAGGGGCAAGAACACCTGCATGCATACAGACAGACAGACACATACACAAGCAAGTGCTTGCTCACATGGATATCTTAGGATTTTTCTTTTAATCTACTTCTGAAATCAAAAGAACATCAGTTTTTAAAAAGATTTAAGGGTCAGTCAGTGTAACTAACATAAACACCACCATCATTTTTTAAGGTTACCTATAAAACCCAAAGGCTAGATTGCACCTGCCTCATTCTTAACATGGGCCTTAAGGCAAGAGATTTAATTAGAGGTGACGGGAAACAATCACAAAGATGTAAAATAAATTACACAGTGAAGAGTAAAAACCAAAAAATCCTCTGTACTTAGACGATCTAGTAGCTTTGCTGTGGATTAAGTTTATCTGAACTTTGGGAACTTCAAAGCCCTTGAAATGTGAAATTCTTTTGAGAAAATATTTCTAGTTTTGATATTATATTTATATCATCTATTATTTACCCCTTCCCTTTGCAGACTTCAAACCTTCCCATGTACCTTCCCTTGCACTCTTTCAAATTCATGGCCTAATTTTTCATTAATTGCTAATATACACATACATACATATTTCTAAGCACAAAAGGAGAGCCTGCTCAGTCTGTTTAGTGTTATTTGTATGTATGTTTTCAGGTTTCAGTGTCTGATATTGGATAACCTAATGGTATCCTCTCCCCTAGGGAAGACTATTTATCCCACTCTCGGCATTTCTTAGTTGTCTGCATTTATTTGTCTAGGGTTGGGATCTAGTGAGATGTTCCCCTTCCTTGTTAAAGTGCCTCTTGGTATAATCTCTCTTCAGGTCTTGTTTAGGCAGCTATGATGTTGAGACGTCATAGCAATAGCGTCCCTGACATTTCTAGGTAATGCAATCTCAAAGCAGATTTCTGTTACACTGGTCCTTACAATCTACCCTCACTCCTGTGATGTTCCCTGAACTTCAGTTGTAGGAGTTGTGTTGTAGGTGTAGCTATCAGATGGGGCTGGGCACCACAGGATCAGTTGTTCTCTATATATTGATTGGTTGAGATTTTCTGTAATGGTCTCTGTCTGATGCAAACAGAAGTTTCTTTCATGAGGGATGAGAGCCACACTTATCTGTGCATGTAAGGATAAATATTTGGAATGCGGTTAAAAATTAAGCTGCTTTAGTAAAGTGGCAGTTGTTGGTTCTTCTCCAAGATCCATGAATTTAATAACCCCAGGTAGTTATTTAGGTGAGATTATTGGTCTGGCTTTGCAAATCACCAAATCCCATATTTGAGCATAAATCAATGAAGAGCAATGAGGCTGAATTCTTCGAAATTTAGGCAGCCTACAACTAAAGCCTTTCCTGTGACATAACCAAATGAACCCCGTCCAAAACCAAACCTCTGCAAATAAACTTATTCTGTGACCAAAAGGAATGAAACAACAGTAAATAAATTTCATGACTACTTTCTTTCTACTGTGCAAATTTTCTCTGACAGGTTCTATATAAAAACAACAAAGTCTTTCAATTTATGGAAACCGGTGCAACAGTCAGAAGTTAATACCATTTATGTAATGAAATCTACAATCACCATTATTGTTTAACTGACTTCAGGAAGTAATCCATAATACATCACTGATCTCTTGTTCAATTCCCAGGAATCTTAGCATTCCATCTACAGACACAATAGCATTCATTTCCTCTTGTCTTCAGTGGGGCTGAAACAAACTAATGGCCCTGGCATTTAAAGTGTGCTGCAAATGAATTTTCTCCAAATATGGACTGATTACAGTGCAAAGTTTCATGCATTCTTTTAATCGCTGATTTCCCTAATATAATAATAGGATAAACAGAATTCAAATGCTTCACCTTCTAAAATCTAAGATCTCCTCATCCAAAGCCATAATCACACCAAAAATAAACAACAGTCAGTGTAAGAACCTAAATAAGATGCTTAAATAGCTAGCATTCATCATTCAGCAAGCTTCACTTGAAACAAACACTCAAAGTAATCACCGCAAACAACAAAAGCATTTCTGATTTCTCATGGATAGCTGAAAGTTCATCTTTGGTCTGTGCTTAATGCAAACAACCAAAGAACTTGAGATTCTGATAGAATAAATCCTTCCAGATTCTACCATGTGGAGATAGGTGGTCCTATCAGCAGAAACTGAATAACACTGTAATGATGCATCCAAACACAATGCTTCATGCGATTTGGGTTTCAGCCCAAGGATAAGGACACCCTTCTGTGTGAAACAGCACAGAAGTCTATTCTAAACTCCCAAGCAGCAGCAGGCATCAAGATGGCCTCCTGAATGCCTTTGTTTATTGTACTATTTACTTTCAGCCTCTGGCAGGAAGACTGGCTTGTGTGCAGACATCATCTGGGAGACATCTGATGCATGCATTAGCACACAAAGCAGGTCACTGCGCAAACGTTTTGGTTAGCCTTCTCCATCCTGGAGTGATGGGTGGCTTTCTCAAATTCCACGCCCTTCCAAACCATGTTCTTCCAGTGCACATCCATGTTGAATGTGAGAAGGGAAGTTGGTTGACCAAAAGCATGTAAGAAAGAAATCATCTCACGCAGCAGACTGGCCTGGGTCCAGACTTCTGAGGGTAAATTTTAGAATTTTACCAAGAAACAAACCTTTTGAACACATCAAAAGCCAAGAGAAGGGATTTCAGTCTGTTAATTCCCAGAGTAAATTCCTGTTATTGCTCCCCCAGGTCACAGAGCACCCACGAATACATCTGCACTGCTTTCTCATGTTCTCCAGAGAAAGAAAAAAAAAACATTTATTTTTGTCGTAAGAAGAAAACTGGTGTCAAAAACACATAAATGGTAACTATAATTTATAGCGGGGCATGGTAATGGATGTAGTGTAAATGATAGGTGAAGTGTTGATTTTAAAAGTCAAACCCACTTCATTTTACCCTGGTGACACTGCACTGCCTTCCAGTGGTCCTGAGCAAGTTGCTTAATCTCTAGGTTTCAATTTATAAAGTGGGCATAGTGGCAACTCTATAAGGTTGGGCAATGTTAAATACCCAGGCTCCTAACAGTGTACAATACTTCTGCATGCAGTGTGTGTGTGTGTGTGTGTGTACATGTGTGCATTGTGTGTGTGCATGCATGTGTGCATATGTGTGTATGTGTGTGCACGCATGTGTACATGCATGTGTGTGTGTACGGCTAGCAACAATTGGAAAATAATCATAGTTGTTCTACTTCATTTGCATTCTTAATATAGAATTTCAAAGCAAAGAAATGTGTAGAAAAAACAGATACATACATGATAGTAAAAACAGACATCTGGCTAAATGTTGGGACTATTTATAAATATGTTTTTTTAACTGATAGCATAACAAATGGAAATACTTCAAATACACTGCGTAGTCCTCTCCCAGCATATATCCTATCCACCTAGCCTAACATGTTATGATTAATTCTGAGTACCGATAATATAATCTTAAACTCTAATGTGACAAGTCAGAAAAATGAAGGACTTTTTTTTAAAACCTAGCCTTTCATAATTTAAAATGTAACCTTTTGGTTTACATGATGCCTGCAAGCAGTGACATAGATGTTGACAACATTAATATCACTATTTCTGTCACTAAAATCTATAGCAAATACATTAGCAGCCACAAATGGAAGTAGTTTTTCAAAAAGCTTGCTAATTGCGTGGCTGCTGTGAGCCCAGTTCTACAGTGTTGATCCTTAAAAGCATCAAGCTGAGGAGGGAACACAACCCCTGAGAAGGTGTATAAACAGGTGGATGGTACATGAGTTTGTTTTGGGATGACGTAATAAGTTCTCATTATGGGTACCGTGGAGGGATTTGTCAAACACCCTAAATTCTAGTCAGAAATCAATCAAGTATGAGCATGTCTGCCTTAGATGCAGAACCCAGAAAGAACTGGAATTCTGTTCTTTGTGAGTTTGTTGCTACCTTCAAGCTACCAATTCTTGGCAAGGCAGAGAAGCCTTTTATTCATAGTGCTTATCCCTGGGTGGATCATGAGAATGGTCACAGGATGACCTGCCAGAAAAGAGATGCTGGGATCAATAGCCCAGCAATATTCATCTCCAGAGTCCTCACTTAGAACTATCATGCAACACTGATATTTATTTAAGCATCAGCTTCTCTACCTGGAAATACAATTTTCAACTCAGACTAATTAATGATAAGAGGGCAGCGAGTGATCTGTCTGTCGGAAAGAATAAATATGATTCCTTACCATATTGCTGCTTCTCAACTTTGATCTAAATTTTATTAACATCCTCAGAGGCTAAAAATCATTTCCCTTATTTATCCTGCCTACTATGGCACTCAGCTCTATGGGACTAGAAAGAATATTTTCATTTCTTGCTTTCTTTCTCATTTTAATGTAGGAAAATTACTTTGGGAAACAAGAAAAAAGAAGAGATTTCCTTCCAAAACCATGAGCTGGTTGGAGGACAGACCCCTGGTCTCCTCAACTTCAGGTCATTCTACTCTGTCTCATCAAGACCCCCAAGTATGTGCATTTCTTGAAGGTCAATTCTTTTTACCCAGCTAGAGAAGCAACAAAGAAGGTATTCATTGAATTCGATTCCCCTGCCTATTGTCTAACTTGTGAAAGAATAAAGACACTTTTTGTATGGCAAATCATTGGGCAACACTTACAAATTCAACTTTCCTCCAAGAATTAATCTAAGAATAGAAAGGACAGGAACACGTAATAGCCCTGGTAAGCCATTGAAAGAAGAAATCTTCCAATTTAAACAAGTTACAGCAATAAAATGTGGGATTTCCCCATCAGGTTTTACATCAGTGACCATATCAGGAAGCCCCAACTGTCAGGAGGACAAAGGACTTTGTAAATGGGACATTGTCCGAATCTGCCTCCTCCAATAGGTCTCTGCTTTCCCTTTTATGATCTGTTCACTGCAATTGCCTAAACAATAAAGCAGAATCTTGGTTTCTGTGTTTGACTTTGTGATTATCCTGATTCATGTGGAACTTAAAAGGTGGGAGTGTATTGCTCACCTTCCAATACATCATTCATGGTTCTTACAGTATTTAAGCAATGCTAGATTGTCACATAATGTAATTTGCCCAAAAAATGAAAACTGAAAAGTTCAAAGAGGCAGAAATGTGTCATGGATAATTAGACATTTTACACTTAGGATGTAATACTATAGGTGACATTGTTCTTCCGATGTTTTCAGTACTGTACTGAAAGGAAGTAAAATCAGTTTTCTAAGCAGAGAACTTTGTTCCTCTAATACCTGTATATGATCAAGAGGAAAAAAATGGAATCACTGTTTTGAAAAAGGAAGTCACTTTAATTCTTAATGAGTCATATCTTAAAGCATAATCATGAAAACAAGAAATCATCAAAAATTATGATACATAGGTCTAAAGGCAATAACGGGATTCTTTGATAGCTTTAGATTTTCAGAAATATTTATTAGAACATTTTACTTATCTCATAGACTTTTCCTTCAGTTGATGCATTTCCTCACAATTCTAAACACTGAATGTTCTGTTATACTGGCTTGTATCATAAAGATTGTAAATTCTTGTGGAGAGAGAAGGCAATCACCGAACATAATGGGGAAAGTGTGTGATAACAGAATTGAATCTCCCAGACTCTCAGGGTTACATCTTGGACTAGTTTCTTCATTCTGAGTCTTGACTTATTATTCCGTTTAGTGTGGAACAAAAATATTCTATATCTTCAACAGAGAAATCTAAAATGGCTGAAAAACACTTAAGGAAATGCTCAACATCCTTAGCCATCAGAGAAATGGATATCAAAACAACTCTAAGATTCCATCTTATACCTGTAAGAATGGCCAAGATCAAAAACACTGATGACAACTTATGCTGGAGAGGTTGTGGGGTAAAGGGAACACTCCTACATTGCTCATGGGAGCACAAGCTAATACATCCCCTTTGAATATCTGTACGATGATTTCTCAGAAAATTAGGAAACAACCTTCTTGAATCACCCAGCACTTCCACTTTTGGGTATATTTCCAAAGGATGCTCAATCATACCACAAGGACATGTGCTCACCTGTATTCATAGCAGCATTGTTTGTCATAGCCAGAACCTAGAAACAACCTAAATGTCCCTCAATGGAAGAATGGATTTAAAAAAGTACACAATGGAGTACTACACAGCAGAGAAAAATAATGACATCTTGGAATTTGCAGAAAAATGGATGAAGCTAGAAAACATCATATTGAGTGAAGTAACCCAGACCCAGAAAGACAATGATCATATGTACTCACTCATAAGTGGCTTTTAAACATAAAGCAAAGAAAACCACCCTCAAATCACAATCCCAGAGAAGCTAGAAAACAATGAGGACCATAAGAGAGACATATAAGTATCTAACCTACATGGGAAGTAGTAAAAGACAAGATGTCCTGAGGTAATTTGGAGCATGGGGACCATGGGAGAGGGTTGAAGGGGAGAGGAGAGACAGGGAGGGGAGCAGAGAAAAATGTATAGCTCAAAAAATCCAATTAAAAAAGAAAAATACTAAACTTAGTATCACAGGTGGGTGGTACTCTTGTTACATTGGTGTTCAACACTGTAATTTTCATTTTTTCTAACAACCCTCTACACAAACTCAAGATTTTGCTTTCAAAATGGAAAAATTTAAGTGTTAGGAACAGAAATGAATGAGAAAATGTCACAAATGTTTAGGATGTGTCAGGTACCATGCCCCCACTGTAGTAGTTCCTTGGGCTTGGTTCAAATGCTTCTAATGCCAAACACTGTATTTTAGGATAAAACTAGGCCTTTAACTATAGAAAATAAATTTATTCCTACTCTATATATGAGTATTCAGAAGACCAATAGTCTTCTATGAACATTGATCAAAGTCTTCTATGAACATTGTACCCCAGAGATTTATGTCCTATAATCTTTTTTCCAAGCCAAACTGCATCATGTTTATTAAAGACACTTTCCATAAACAATCATGATTTTCCAGGCAGGACTTGGACAGAAAATTATTGACAGTATACAAGAACTTCCAAACGCCCTTCTTGTATCAACTACCAAAGTCAGAAAGCCACTACACAACCTGATGAGTTGTGTGGGAAGTTCTTCTGTATATGTATTGCTTTTATTGGTTAATGAATAAAGCTGCTTTCAGCCAATGGCTTAACAGAGTAAAGCCAGGCAGGAAATCCAAATAGAGATGTAGAGAGAGAGAGAGAGAGAGAGAGTGGGTGGAGTCAGGGGAAAGCTGTGTAGCTGCTGCCTAAGGAAACAGATGCCCAGGAACTTTACCAATAAACCACGAGCCTTGAAGTAAAATATAAAATAATGGAAATGGGTTAATTTAAGACATAAGAGCTAGCTAGCAATATGCTTGAGCTATTGGTTAAGCAGTGTTTTAAATAATATGATTTCTGTATAATTATTTCAAGTCTGGGCAGTCGGGAATGAACCTCCAGATGAGTCTTCACTTGATGCTCTGCAAAGGGGGAGAAGCCTAGAGTGAGGGCTGACATTTCATATTGAGGATGTTGTTCAACAGCTTTTCGCAGGCCAGCCCTGACTTTCAGGAGATGGGATGAAAATGGCAGAATTATTAATCTGAACAACCTTGCAGATTTTCTTCATCTTGCAGGAGGTGAAGCGTAGATGCTAAACGCGCAGATGCAGCAGTGTGTGAGTTGGATCTGTCTGGCGATTGTTCTTGCTGCTTATTCACACTTCTTCTTTGTCCTGTAATCTTGGTCCCCCAGGGGGTAGTGATGAGGTGGTGATCTGATAACTTTTAGGAAACAAGGCCTAGTAAGGTCCTTAGTTCAGTTGAGAAGATTACCTTGAAAGGAATAGTGGAATCCTTGACATTTTCAATGTTTGTCTCTCTTTCCTATACTTGCTCTCACTGCATGCCATCATAAAAAGGACAAAATATTTAGAATACTGATTATGGATGTACACTCCACATGGTATTATGAAATAAACCTCTTGTATTTATAAAGCAGCATATTCAGATATTCATTAAACAAAAGCAAACCAATACAACATCCATAGTCAATGTGCTATAAAATTTATCAGCACATTCCTTTTGCTTATTCCATGTGATGACTACAGTCAGAAGCCCTCTGTCTTACTTGTGGTGATATTTTGTTTGTGCTTTAACAAATAAAGCTTGCATGATGATCAGAGTGTGGAGCTAGCCACTAGTTAGCCATAGAGGCCAGGCAGTGGTGGCACACACCTTTAATCCCAACACTCGGGAGGCAGAGACAGATGGATCTCTGTGAGTTGAAGGCCAGCCTGGTCTACACAAGATGGATCCAGTCTAAAAGAGAATCAGAGCCAAGCAGTGGTGGCTCACACCTTTAACCCTAGTACGTGGGAGTCACAGGCCTTTAATCCCAGCACCAGGGAAGTAGAGACAGGAAGAGATATGACTGGGTGGGGAGAGGAGTATAAGGCAGGAGGAGACAGGAGTTCATGGCATTCAATCTGAGGACTTGTAGAGACAGGATATCCTGTTTGATCTGAGTATTTCATATAAGAACTAGTGGCTGGCTGCTCTGCTTATCTGCTTTTAACCCCTGATAGCTGACTCCAGGCTTCTGTTAGAATTAGTGCTATACTTACTTGTCCCCTGTTGTTGTGATAAACTACACTGACAAAAGTACTTTCATGGAGAGAAGTTTTATTTTGTTCATAATTCCAAGTTGTAGTTCATCACTGTAGAGAGGTTAAGGCAGCACGAACTTAAAGCACCTACTCATAATGTGTCCATAGTAGAGAGAGAGAGAGAGAGAGAGAGAGAGAGAGAGATTAATGCATGCTTGTGCTCAGCTCACTTTCTTCACCAATAAAGTTCAGGATCCTCTGCTTACTGAAATCAGAGACCGCACGTTGGTTTCCCGGCCACCTAGACCCAAATAATCACACAGAAACTATATTAATTACAACACTGTTTGACCAACTTACATCTTATTTAATCCATTTCTATTAATCTGTGTATCATCACAACACTGTGGCCTACTGGTAAGTTCTGGCATCTTTCTCCTTTGGCAGCTACATGGCATCTCTTTTACTCCACCTATTCTCTCTATATATCTCTGTTTGGATTTCCTGACTGGCTTTATTCTGCCCTGCCATAGGTCAAAGCAGCTTTTTTTAATAACCAATGGTGAAAAGCCATACTCATAGCATACAGACAGGAATCCCACATCATCTTATGAAATGGTACCACCCATAATAGACAGGTCTTCTTACTTCCATTAGTGTAATAAAGATATCCCCTTGCAGACATGCCGACATGTCAATCTGATCTAGACCCTCATTGAAACACTTTCCAGTTTATTCTATTATGTTTCATACTGACAATGAAAATTAGGCATCATATTGTCTAACCCCAAAATATATATCAACATGTAATATTGCAATGATGGGGGAAATGAGTATGACAGAGGAGACAGAGAAGTGATCAAAGAAATAATTTAATCATAGCTACACTAGAAATGACTCCTTGTTGATATAAGGAATCCATAACAGAATATCATAGTCTGAGTTGCATACATACCAGAAATATAGTTCCCTAAGTTCTAGAACTTGGGAAATCAAGACAAGGATGCCATAGTCCTAGGAATCTGGGATGGATGGAGTCACACTGTCATCCACAGATGACTTTATCCTTGCGGTGACTTCAAAAGGTAGAGAAAGGAATCCCATCTCATTCATGTGTCTTACAAGAATGCTAATTCTGTTCATGGGGACTCATCCATCAACACCCAAGACATCACTCCAAAATACATTGCGTTAGGTACTGAGTCTTCCAGGAGAAAGGCTGGGGAGGGCTTCCATGCACACAGACTATCGCAGACAAAGGGAAATATATCTGCCCTCCAAGTAGGCCCAGCCCAGTTAGTAACATACTTGTTAACATAGGCTCATCCAGGCTCCATTTCATGTACTTCTCCTAAATTTCCTAGCCTCCCCATTTGTGACCTTAGGGTAGAACTGTGAGGACTCCCTCATCGGTTCTCTGCTGTCTTACTCTTCCCCATCTATTTCCCAGGTAACTTCCATTCCTTTCTTGCAGCTCAGTTGGATAGGATCAGAACATACTAAATTTATTTCCATTAAGGTGAATGACACATTTGTCTATCCTTACCCCTTAGGCCATGTTTGCTTGGAGATTCAGATAAATACCTGATGGACCATCTTCCAGTCAGTGAGGTATTTAAGGCATTAGCTGGTAACCAAACATAATGGAGCCCAGTGAGTCCAAACATGCTAACTTTGGAAGTAAAACATTATTCCCAGGAAACCTGCCAACCTGAAACTAGATCCTAAGCTTATTCTCCCGGGAAGGCTGGTTTCTTTATTTACAAAACTCCTATGGCTCATGGGATTTGCTTTCTTTCAGTTCATTAAAGCTATTATTTATGGAATTAAAAAGAAAAAAAATGTTCTCCCATCTTTCAATTCTCTTTCTGGAATCTACTTTTCCTAGTGAGTTATGCTCCTTGGACAAGGATTCCACAGTGATTTGCTTACTTATCTACTATTAAACTCTCTTCTTGACAACTGGCCTGCACCCTGTTATGGGAGTTCCCCAACTCCCAGCTAACTCACTTCATTGTTTTTAATTTCTGTAGTGTCACAGGTGTATTTCTGGACAATTTATAAGTGTAATTGAATCTGTTATATACCAAGCAATTGTTTCACGAAATGCTATCCATCGAATTGCTTTCTTTAGAAGAAACACAAATAATTTCTCTAATGGTATATAATACTTAATATGCCTGGCATCCCTGAAGAGACAGAGAAAACCATTGTGACATATGTGTAACTCTTTAAATTACTACAGTAATTATTGACTGAAAGTTAATGGCAAAAAAAAGGTGCTTCTTAAGAGCTAAGACCTTTTTGTTTGTTTTTATTTTTCAAGACAGGATCCTCTGTGTAACAGTCCTAGCTGTCCTGGGACTAGCTCTAGTAGACTAGGCTGGCCTCAAACTCACAGAGATCACCTTCTCTGCCTCCCGAGCTCTGGGATTAAAGGTGTGTGTCCCCACTGCCCAGCAAGAGCTAAGACTTTTAAGAGGATTTTTGTAAGAAAAAGGTGTAAGTATTTCTCTACCTTATTTTGGAAAATTTCTCCCCATGCGATAACCTGCTTGACCTGTACTTGGGGAAGAAAAACTACATCAATATTTCCATATTATATCACTCAAATTCCAGTTATATGAAGCATTGAAAGTAGCCATATTCATGGAAGTAGAATGGTTGCAAGGAGGAGAAGTATAGATACAGACATAGGTCAAAGGTCACAAAGATTCAACTGAGCAGAGAGAAAACTCAAGAGATCCAGTTTACCAATATAAAAGCAATAGTTGATATATTATATACCTTAAAATAGTGAAGAGTATGGAACTTAAGTGTATTTACCACAAGAATACATTATGTGTGTGCACATCAAATGTGCTACATGTCTTGATTCGGTCATCTGTCAAAGCTCTTACCCCAGCCAGTCAAAGGTCTTGATTATCTTGCAGGGAAAAAGTCAAAGTTTTATAGTGAAGCTGACATTAGTGCAGGTAAATGCCTTTCTCGGAATGTTCTTAGGTCTAATATTAATGTGAGGTGTCGTCACCCCACAAAGGGAAATGGTCATGTTTAAAGCAGAAGTGACCAGTGAGATGTCCACAGGCATGTATCTGTTTCAAGGGATAAATATTGCTTAAATGCTGTGCACTGACTGGCATGCGTGAACACAGACACTCCCTTGGAAACTGAACTTTCAGTCAGTCCAAAACAGGCCAGTTGGTTAATGTGGGGAGAAGCAGCCAAATTTGCCAGGCTTGTTTATTGACTGCGAAACATCAAAGTAGCTTGCAGGATTTGATCCACATTGGGCTGATGTGGATTTGAATGGAAATCTCTCAAGCTGCGTCTTTGTTGTTGCAATTTGAGGACCGAGATCAGAGGCAGCAGCAGGCACAGAAAGAATTCTAAAGCTGTACTGGGCAAAGCATTCCACGGTCCAGTGTTTTGACAAAGTTGACCACTCTGGACCTAGAATAAACATCTATTTTCATCTTTTGAACCAGTCTATATACATGCATATACCCTGCAGACAATATTTTAATCAAGACCTAAATGAAGTAAGAAGAAAAAAAAATAAAAACCTATGTTTCTTCTTCTCCTCAAAGGGGGAGTTAAAAGCTCTAACTTTGCTACGTACCTCAAGAGTTACATAATATTAGCATTTTCTTCACAAAGATTAAAATAGGGGCTGCATATGGCTTAGTTGGTAAGGTGTTTATCTAGTTTATGCAAGGCCCTGGGGCCATCCCTACCACTTCACAAATTATTTAAGGTCATCCTTGAGTGACCTTGAAGTCATCCTTGAATGTGTTCAAACCCACTTCAAGCCCCATGACACCTTGTGTCAAAAGGAAGAAAGGAAGGAAAAAAAGGAGGGTGGGAGGAAGGGAGGGAGGGAAGGAGGGAAGAAGGAAGAGAAAAAGGGAGGCCAAAAAGAGGAGGGAAAAAAGAAAGAAGGGGGATATAAAAATAAAAACTGATTGAATGAAATAAGAAACACTGCTGGATTTGTTCTTGCTTCAGATGCGTAGGAAGCCAGAAAAGCAACTTTAAACTCAGTGTGTCTTTCCCACTCACCGTCAAGGCCTCTGGATTTCATCTCTCACATTTGGCCTTCTGAAATACCTTTGTTCCAGTCACTGTAAACGTGAGAACAAATTCAATGTTTTCAGAAGTATAAATCAGGATGACTAAGGTAGAGCAGTCATAATTCAAAAATGAAAGCCAAGTACCTAAACTGACATTTTCTACCACAAAGCCTATCAGAAATAATCGAGACTAATAATCTATTATGTATTCTAGAAACAAAATAGTTTCAGAAATAAAATATAACTCTTAGACGTAGTGTACAAAATCCTGAAACACAATGATTGGTCACCCATAAAAAATTCCAAAGGGGAAAATATGAATGACCAGTACTATCTGAAGTATTAACTGAATTCATGCCACTGGAGTTCCATGATAGTAGGGTCAGGACATTTCATTGACAAGCCTGTGTTCAGGGCCTTTCACAGTATCTAAAGGCAAGAAGAATACAAGAAGTTCTCATTATTCTGGGTGCAGTAACACATACCTTTAATTCCAGCACTTGGGAGATAGGCAGGAAGATTTGTTTGAGGACAGTCTTGCCTGCAGAGTGAGTTCCAGAACAGACAGAGTAACATTTAGAAACCCTGCTTCCAAAACCAAAAGAAATTATAGGAATACTCATTGAGTGAATTAATTAGTAATTTAACGATAACTTATTTCATTAATAAAAATATATAATTTGACTAAAACATATCTTATTGATCTAGAAAAATCTATAATAGTAATCAACTTTTATGTTTCAGATTACTCCAAAATAACCTTAGTAACAGACATAAATCAGTCCTAATTTAGTTATCTTTATAATTTTAGAGTTTTCTGTTGTGTCTGATGTACAGTGTACTTAGCTGACAAATAATGTAGTTAAAGGTTAAAAAAAACAAGCCAAGTGTCCATAGTAAATGAACAATAAGAAAGTACTGGTGATGTAAAGTGTATATGATGGAACACGATTCATTCAGCCTAAAAACATGAGTTCTTCTCATTGACAACACTAGGTTCCAGTTAGAAAGGAAGAATAAATTCAAGAAATCTACTGTACAGCATGGTGACTACAGTCAGTGCACATAAGCCGACAAATTGCTGAGTGTAGCTGTTAAGTATGTTCCCCACAAAAAGAATTAGCTGTATTATGCTGTGTAATGGACACGTTAATTATTCTCATTTAGCAACTTCCCAACACTTCCATCTGTGGAACCACTAGGTGATGTATATCATAAGTATAAATAATTCCTATTTGCCCACTTTTAAAAGGATGGTAGCCATGGAAATTTTGTGATTAACCCAAAGCATAAATGTGTGGCTGGAAAGGAGCCTCGCAGATGTCATAGGAACGTGTACATCATCACTCATCTCTCACTTCTTTCTTGACACTAGAGTCATAGCTCAGCACATCTGTCCCATAAAGCCACACCCAGGCTCTACTTCAGTAAATGCAAACTTTGTAGCTGAGCATGTGCCTGGATCCCCATACACCTCTCTGCACACCCCAGAAGATAATTCTCAACTTTTCTGACTATGTCACAAGAGCAGGGTCCACATTGGGCCAAGGAGAGATGAGCCAGTTATCTTCTGCTAAACAGTTCGTTCATGAGTCAATTAGCTTAGTGGAGAAGAAAAATATTACAGAAGCATTGATGCCTCTAAAATGATGCCACTAATCTTAAAGGAAGGTAGCTGGTGCCAGTAGGGTCCAGAATTTTAGGAGATGGCAAAAATACACACAAAAGCCCAGAGAAACCCAGGCACTAAAGACAGCCTAGAATAACAGAGAATTGTTAGAGATATATTACAAAGGCTAGGATGGAAACATACTTCTGCTTTGACAGAACAAGGTAATTAATAAAGGATAAAGTTGGAGATGGTTTCCAGCAGGCCACCTAGGAAGATAGAGCCATGGATGGTGATGTCACCAATAGTATCTATAGATGGTGACTTCACTAATAGCAGTCATGGATGATGGTGTCACTAATAACAGCCATGGATGGTGGTACCACTAACAACATCTGTGGATGATGGTGTCACTAATAACAACCATTGATGGTGGTGTCATTAACAGCAGGCAAGAATGGTGGTGTTACTAATAACATCTATGGATGGTGATGTCACTAACAACATCTGTGGATTGTCTTATTACGAATAACAGTCATGGATGTGGTGTCACTAATAACATCCCTGGACATTGGTGTCACTAGCAACAGCCCTGGATGGTGGTATCACCAATAGAGAAACAGCTTTAGAAAATAAAGACACTCTAAGCTAAAACAGTGGCTTCATTTCCAGACATCTTTCTTTCATTAAGCTCATAACGTATCAAAGATGAGAAATCTCACAAGCAGTGGGTGTTTGCCAAGTGTTTTTGCTGGAAACCAGCTACAGAGAAGTGACCAGGGAAAACTAAATGAATTCACTTTAAGGCTGAGTAGATCATGGCAGAAGGATAAGTAACTCCTTTTTAAGTCATGCACTGTGTACCTGAGGACCTATTTTGGAATTCCAGTGAAATTGGATGAGGACCTTACTGTACTGACAAAGAGCAATACTGAGAGGTCAGCTATGAGCTAGTACTGTATCTCAGTAGCAGAGCACTCATGGAGGGCTTGGGCTCAGTCTCCAGTAACATGGTCATAAATAAGTCAGTGGTGCTCGGATATCCATATGTCCATTACCTTTCAAATATCTTAATTAGAATCTGCAGGAACCAAGATAGTGGTTCTCGCTATATAAGAGGTGCCTTCAGTTGGATTAGGCTTCCAATTGCCTCAAATTAGCATCCTCACACGTTCAAATCCCACAGGGATCCTGTTAGATATGAACAACACTTTGCTTTTAGGAGCCCTCTATCACATCCTTCCAGTACCAGAGTAGCAGCGATTATGGATCACCGAGACAGGCAGGCTAGAAGGTAGATCACCTTTGTCAAGACAGGAAATTTACAGAGTCCATGAACCATAACTCTTATCCTCTACAGTAAAAATGGCACTGGTGGTGATTTAAGGTCGGTGGATAGTGCTACTTATGCTGATAATTATGAAGGATGCCCTGCCGTGGAGTATTATTTCACATGTCTATAAATTTTCTGCCACAATTTTTATTTCATCTCATCTTACACATCAAAAACTTGTGCTGTCCATAAAAAGGACACATAGCAGTTCTATCAAAATGGATAGAATGGGCTGTCTGACCAGGAGTTAAATTAGCCAGGACCAGTGCATCCTGACTGTGAGATTTAAAGTCAAACTCTTGCATCATTCACCAAGCTCTTGGAAACCATCAGCATACTGGTTCTAAAGCAGGAAAATGACTACCCAGGATTACAGCTCCTGTGAGTTTAATCTCACCTCCTGCAGCACAGAAAAATGGAGAACCAGACTTTCTTCTGTTCTGCTAGTGTCAACTTCTCAGATTTCACATAGTACCAGAAATGGCACATTGTCTCTCTCTCTCTCTCTCTCTCTCTCTCTCTCTCTCTCTCTCTCTCTCTCTCTCTCTCATTTACATGAGTGGTCACATCGGGATCACCTTCTGAACGTCCTTGTTTGTTCCTTTGTCTCTAAGTCCTGGAGCCACCTAAAGTAGAACTTCTGTTCTGGGAACACATTGTCACCTACCGAGATGACGAAAGCACTAGCTAGTGGACGTTGTCCACTTGAATTTAGTTAAATTCTAGCTTTAGAGTCTCTTAGGGCTTGTCTTATTTTTAAATATGTGTAAATACACATGTGTGTGTGTGAATATGTACATATGTGTGGGTGCTTGAAAGGTGTTACAGGTGGTTGTGCTGGGAAAACCACGGGTCCTCCACAAGAGTGGTTTATACTCTCAACTGCTCAGCCATCTCTCTGGGCCCTCTAGGACAGATTTCGATGGTATTTAACAGTTCTTTCCAAATCATTTTGTTTGTCTGAGGCAGAGTCTAACTTAGGCTAGGATGAGACTCACTATGAAGCAATCCTCCTGCCTCTGGCCCCTCAGTGCTAGAACTATAGTACTCAGGGTTTGTACTATAGCACTGCAGCCCAGAAGTCCAGCACCCAGAACTGTTGTCCAGGGTAGTAGAAGAGAAGGCCTTCAGTGTGGCAAAGACTTTAGGAAAATATCCTACCTAGAAATGACATGCATGATTGGAGGGTCATGCTCTTTTTATTTCCAGTTCTCAGTTCTCAGTTCTCCAGTTCCAACTCTCTAATTATTTGCTCTAATTTTTTCTGCTCTAATTTCTTCATTCCAATTCCCTCTAGCTTCTTTGCTCACTGAGATTACACATACATACTTAACAACAAGCTTCTTTTTAATAAGAATGTTACAGAAACATCTTCAGGGTCACAAAGCATTTCTTGAGTAAATGATAAAGAGCAGAGGCATTTACCATGGCAACCCATAGACGGGGACGGAGGGGAAGGGCAAAGAGCTCTGGGTGTTTCGGCACTCTTCCACAAGGGCTGGCATTGAAAAGCAAACCAAGCCTAAAGACACATTTTCTTATCCTGCATGAAGCCCCAAAGCACAAAGGGGGAAGCTTGTAACCATTTTATTCAAGGCTGTGAGGCCAGAACATCTTCTGTAGTCCTGGTTATCTATGAAACCTTTTCCACGTAAGATTGTTTCTCTCTGTACTTGGTTAATTGATTGTTATTCTTCTCCTCCATATAAATTTTAAGACTTAGACATAAACAGTTAATTAGCCGAGCCTTGAATTTTGTATCATAAACTGAGGTTAAAAGGTTTGTGCAAACGGGACTGAGCTCCCAAAGTCCAGTTGAAGTGTGGGAGGAGTGAGAATATGAGCAAAGAGATCAAGACCATGATGGGTTCGTCCACTGAAACAGTCTACCTGAGCTAATGGGAGCTTGCCAACTCCAGCTGAACAGGAAAGGAACCAGCATAGGTTCAAACTTGTCCCTCTGAATGTGGTTGAGAGTTGCATGACTGGGGCAGACTGTGGGGTCACTAGCAGTGGCACCAGAATTTATCTCTACTGCTCATACTGGCTTTTTGGAAACCTTTTTTTTGTGGGGGGTATGGATACCTTGCTCAGCCTAGATATAGTAGGAAGGGCCCTGGACCTTCCCCCAAAACAATGTGCCTTACCCTCTCTTAAAAGTGGATGGGGAGGGGGTAGGGAGGAGGTAGGTGAAGGAAATGGGAGGAGGGGAGGGAGTGGGAACTGGGATTGGTATGTAAAATGAAAAAAGTTTGTTTTCTTTTTAAAAAATAAAATAAATTATAAAAATAATAATAAAAAAAGTTTGTGCAGAGTTTTACTGCTAAGGAATTTAGTAGGGAGTGGCTGCTGGTCTCTGTGATCAGTCAGACCTGGCTAGAGAAACTGACAAGAGCAGTTTTAGGCCATTTTTGGGTCTAAAAGACTTTGGCTCAACAAAACAGACTGCACTTCTATACTTGAGTAAAATCTGTGAAAGTCTAACCTGCCCTCCATTCACAAAGACTTTCATTCTAGTTCGAATTTGCTCTTGAGCTTTTGAATCAATTAATTGTCTTAGAACTGATAATAATTGTTTTTTTTTTCCTTATGTTAGTTTGAGTAGAGAAACAAAGCAGCCTTCTTCGTGTCTTACAGTCCCCATGGAGCAGTAGCTCTAGCTATGGAGCATATCAGCGTATTTCTGTTCATCAAAATTATACAGCTTAGAGAGAAGCCACAGTAGGCAGGAAAGAACTACACATCTTTCTGCTCTACTGTTTCTGCCATGTTCATTCCTAGCAAGGACCTGAACAATTGAAAAAGGAATGAGTTCACTCAATCTTAACACATGAATAAATCTTTTTCTAAATAGTCTGGGCAGCACAGACTAAATAGGTCAAATATTCCAATCTCTCTGATGTTCTAGAGGTGATCACTGTGTTTCCTGAAACAAAATGCTGGGGAATGCATGAATGAGCGTGTAATCCTGTATAGTATACTGTAGGTACGGCGCGGCCGCTTAGCCATGGGCCCATCTAGGCAAAATAGAATTACACCTCCTGGAATTCCCTAACCTTCGATGTTCTGGATTAAGTGGAAAGTTGAAGACAGCTGGCACAGAGTTCGGAAGGAGAAAGTGGACCCACCGCTGTGGCCTGTGTGGCCTGTGAAGGTTTATGGGTGGTACAGGGTTTTGTCATTCCAGATAATGTGATGTGTTTGTGCTGTACAAGCTGTAAAGACGGAACCTGAAAATAAAAGCCTTGTCGTACCTGCCTAAAATAGAGCTAAGCAGGCATGTAGAGAAAACCTCCTTCTTCAAGATTGTTTCAGAACTAATCTGTCGAACCAACCCATCAAAAGAATCTGCCTTACCCTTTAGGACTGTCTCCTGTTTGTTTATTTGTCAGTTCATTGGTTGTTGCTTAGAGTCAAGGTTTCATGTAGTCACTAACGCACTTTGTCACCAGCATGACCTGGAACTCCAGATCCTCCTGCTCCCTCTCCAGTTTTGGGGTTGCAGATGTGCGCCACCAGGCTTGGCTACACTACATCTTTATTCTTAGCAACTGCTATAGAATTTCCAACTGTGACCTGAAGACCAACTTTACACAGAAACTGTCACCTGATTAGTATACCAGCCACGGATAATCAGTGAACTCACTTTCACAACATTGCCCAGATTTCTCTGTGCTAATAAATCACTCAGCCTTTCGTAGGTTGTAAACATGTATGAGAGGCCACCAGGTATGTGTCCCAATTCAATCCTATTCCTTATTGCCAAACAAAATGTTGTTTCCTGAAGATTCATCTCTGTTTCTTCAACTTTTCCCCAGTCCTGTGGGCTAATAGAGTTAGTGGCTTGGGACAGCTGCTCAGTTCTGTCTCACTCTCCTTCAACTTCTTTTAGACATCTGTATATTTAGCTCCACAAGGGAACCGCCCAAGGTCCCCTCAAGTGGTACTCCTCAACAAAAATGATGGCTAAGAGATGGTGAGAAAAGCAGTAACTTCCAGTCAGTTCTTAAAGGGGACCAGCTCTGCAGAGGGGCCTTGTCTATGGTCTCTAGTTCATATCATCTTTCCTTCAAGATTGCCTACTTTCTAACTTCAGGCTGTGGCATCTAACACTAAACTAACTTCCTCAACATGTCCTGGTGACCAGAGGATTTCATCTCAGACTGCTTTAGCAACTATCATAGACCAACTGCTGGAACAATGGGAATCTATTTTGTGCACATTGGAGCATTCCCTCCAGGAGGCTGTTAGAAATCACAAGAGAGCAGAGAGATTTACAATGTTCCTTCGTGGGGCTATATGAGCAGGAAAGAGTTTCTGAGAGAGTGGAGACTCTTCTGTGGAGCTGCCTGCCATCAAAGCAGGGAGCCCCAGTGATGATTTCATGCATGTTCATCCACGAGTGGTGGACGTTCAGTGATGCAGCTGTCTGAGTCACCCATGGTCCACCCCAATAAACTTACCAGGCTAGACTTGAGTGCGCTCATTTCTTTGGAGTGAAAAGATGTTTCCTCATATGTACACAGGAAATGCACCACATAGAGTGTTTCCAACTCGGAAACCTCTTTTTGAGGTACCCTGGCAAAGAATGGAGGAAGAGTTTTGTTCTCTTCATCTCCTTGGAAGAATGTCAGACTTATTACAAGGGCTTCACCCTACCTGCCCCATTCAAATACAGTATCTCCCGAAGGTGTCACTCCCAGACTCAGTCACACTAGAGATGAAGACTGCCATACCAGAGACGAGGACTTCCATCCATGAATTCTGTGAGTTGGGGGCACTGATTCTTCAGTGACAAGAATTCCTTGTGAGTCTGCTTTATTGACTAATATATGCTGCATATATTGATTTCTTCATGATTGTTCATATGTGCTCTTTGTCCTTTAAGTCTTCCTATTTCTTTCTTTTTTTCTTTTTTTTTCTATTTTCTTTTTTTGGCTTTTTCAAGAAAGGATTTCTCTGTAGCTTTTGGAGCATGTCCTGGAACTAGCTCTGGTAGAGCAAGCTGACCTCGAACTCACAGAGATCCACCTGCCTCTGCCTTCTCCACTACAGAGCACCTCTTACTTTCTTATCAAAAGCTGCAGGAGTACTCCAAGCCCTATCCTTTGTATGTAGCGTCCCCAGTGTTTATGATACAACACAGCCACTCTCTCTCTTGAGTTCCCTAAGCTCTTTTCTTGTATCTCTCTTTGAACATATAATGCATCCTGTCTTGTCTGGCAGCCCTGTGAGTCTCTGTCTCCTCTCATCGATTCCTTGTGGGCAGGAACAATGTCTCACTCGTCTTGGTATCTCCAAAAGCAACCATCCCATTGCCTGATGCAGAACTGGAGTTCAATAAGTGTCTGTTGCCTTAAAGTCTGGCTCAGTCTGCCTTGTCCTCTGGCAGTGCTTGGGTCGTCACCATGGCAGTATCTAAAAGACATCTTTACCCTTCTGGGTGCTCTGCTCTTGTTTTATCTGTTTTTATGATGTGTTTATACAGAGTCCCTGCTTTATGCCAGAAGCCAAACACTGTAGTGATACATTTGCAGTCAGGTTAACTGCTTGGCACTTTTTCACATGGAAAGGCCCAAACTGGATGTGTTAAGAGTTTTCTTTGGAAACCTTCTCATGAAAATAAATGGTATAAATAAGTATATCCAATAAGGCACTACCTAGTCAATAAGTAAAGCAAGTTACCCAATATAGCAAGCTCTCAAGAAACAAGGGTTGAATGAAACAGGGGACTCTTCTTCAAATTGCTTTAGTTCATTGTCTTTGTTGTGACTTTGCAGCAGAGTATAGTATATGATGAAGTATAATTTATGATGATAGAGAAATTATTTTGCCTAAATTTTCAAACAGAAAAACCAAACAATGATTGGTGGAATGGCCTATCAAAGGAACTCTTATCAGAATAAATCGTTTGTCAACTTTGTTTGTCTAACACCTACAAGTGAAAGGAGCAGGAATAATTTTTCAAATATTACTGACAGTCAACTTTTTGACACTATAAAAATATCTGAGGTAAGTATTCTAGTGTGGGAAGTCATGTGGGATTCCCCTCCATATTCTATGAATATGTTTTAGTATCATTAGTTAATAAAAAAAACTGCTTTGGCCTATGGCAGGGCAGAAGAGAGCTAGATGCAGAAATATAAACTGAATTCTGAGAGAAAGAAGGCAGAGTCAGGGAGTAACCATGTAGCTGCCAAAGGAAACAGATGTCAGATGGAAACTTACCAGTAAACCATGAGCCTTGTGGTAAAATATAAAATAATAGAAATGGATAAATTTAAGATGTAAGAGTTAGTGAATAAGAGCCTGAGCTAATAGGCCAAGGCAGCTCATTAACCAATAAAAGCAACACATATACAGAGGGACTTCCCACACCATGACTCAATTTTTTTAAGCCTTTGGGAAAATGGGGCATCATTGTAGAAGAGCAGGACACTGCACGGCTGCTCACAGGGACTAAAGGAAAGAAAGAAGGAAGGACTAGAACCCTCAATATCCCACAAGGACACCACTCACAGTGATGCAAGGATTACTCACTGGGCTTCACCTCCTAAAGTTTCATCAGTTCTGAATAGAGCCACCCTGGGGTATGTGTTTTAGCACAAGTAGTTTTAGGGGACAGCCTTCAGCCAATAGCTCAGAACATATGAGGATTTGATAAGAATTCTTTCAACTCTCTTTTCTCTATCAGTTTCTAGAAGGTGTTGTTCATCAAAGAAAGATCTGTTTTAAATCCTGAGAAACCGAGTCAAAAGCTGCTATGAGCATTGTCTTTAGTAGCTCAGTTTGCAAACAGTCAAGGTAAAACTTCTTTAATATTTTTATATTTTTCTTTCTGGAATAAAATCAACAACAGAAAACAGATTCAAAGAAGCTGTGAAGTAATTTTAAAACAATACTTTTAATCAAGTTATGTTAAATTCCTAATAAACCTAAAAGAATAATCGTTGAGCTCCAAGCAAAGGTTTTGGGCCAGTGAGACAGCTCAGCACATAAAGGCAATTGCTGCTGGTGCTAAGGATCCAAGTTCCTAGGACTCACATGGCAGAAGAAGAGAGCTTCCACAAGTTGTCCTCTGACCTCCACACAAATGCCATGACACACCTACCTCCCCTTCCCCCCACACATATAAAGGTAATATTTTTAAAATCAAGTTGAAGTTTCCTGATTCAATGTATTTCATGTAGACACCGTAATTTGGCCTCTGATGCTGTCCTCGGCTACCCTTTTATTTTTAGATTAGCATGTTGAATACAAACATCTTTATGCTTCTGCTTCTGTAACTAAAGGGCACTGGGCTAGGGAAGGTCTGATGTAGGAGGTTCTTCTGTCTATGTGTTGCTTTCATTGGTTAAATAAAGAAACTGCCTTGGCCTTTTGATAGGGCAGAACTTAGATAAGTGGGAAGGACAGAACTGAATTCTGGGAGGAAGAGGACAATGTGAGAGATGCCATGAAGCTCCTGCCTGAGACTGACGCTGGTTAGAATTTTTCCCAGTAAGCCACGACCTCGTGGTGTTACACAGATTGGTAGAAATGAGTTAGATCAAGATGCGAGAGCTGGCCAAGAAGAGGCTAGATATAATGGGGCAGACAGTTATTTAATTAATACAATTTCTGTGTGGTTATATCGTGGTTTAAGCTAGCTGGGCGGTGGGATGCAACCTGCACCTTGTCCAACAAAGGTCAGCAAAATGTCACTCATTCAACACACCTTCACTGAGTGCAGGGCTTGTCACACGCTTTAACTGAACATTCCCATGGATACCAGGAGGTGATGAAAGACAAGAAAGGGGTTCTGTTGAACTATGTCTTGAAATCTCATCAGTATTCATTGGACAAGATAGGTCTAAACTAAAGGAGAATCCTTGCATGTAAAGGAAGCAAAGTTAACAAAGCTTGAGATGTGAAAGGTGTTGCTGGATCAACAAAACATGGGGTGTGACCATGCCTGTTAGACAGAAGAAATAAAATAAGCCATCTGCTATAAACTAAACTTTGCACCCCCACAGATCATATGTTACAATTCTAGCCCCTAGTACCTCTAAATATGACCTTATGAAAAGGTATGTATGACCTTTAAAGAGGCAATAAAAGCCAGATGAGGCCATTATGGTGATGCCTAATCCAGTGTGCCTATTGTCCTTTAAAAAAAACTGACACACAGAAAGCCATGGTGCCCAGTGTAGAGAGGACAAGCCATGTGAAAAAGCAGTGAGCCTTCTGTCTTCTTGCTGTGGAAAGACCAATGGAGAGGTCAATCCTGCTGGCTGAGGCTTTAATCTGGAGTTTTAGACTCCAAACTGAGGGATAAACCTGTTTCCTATGTCCCAGGATGCAGTAGTTGTCACAGTAGCCCTATAAGACCTTTACAGAAATGAGATAACAGAGGAATGTAGGGACCTTCTCACATAGTAGGCCTTGCACATCCTGAGTTGGGCAACAGCAGGCTGTGCGAACCTTCCAATGGTTATAAGTAGAGAAATAGCAATACCTTCATGTTAAATTGTATTTCACAAAAATTTTACTCGGAGGATTTCGCATAAGAAAGACAATATGGGTGGAGCAGAAGAAAAGGAAAACTAAAGGTCAATTCAAGTAATCACGGCAGCCTCACAGGGACCAGAAGGGAGACAGGAGACGTGTGATGTGCATGTGATGGTTCACAGGTAGATTAACCAGGAGCAGGTCCAGGGGAACTCTATGTTTTCCAAATGCAAATGGCTAGTCAGCTTTGGTGTTGGGTCTTTGTATACAGAAGTCTCCAAAACATTTACTGAATGAATAAAAGGAGGAATGAAAAAAATCATTAAATATTCATCACATCAAAAATTTCACTGCTTCAATTATGAAAACAATGTCCTACTACCTGCCATTAGCTACTAAATATAAAGACAAGTGCTGAGTCTAAATTTACAACTGCCACAAGTATCATGTCTGATTTATAGATTGCCTGTTTTCCTGGCACATAAACTGATCAAATGCCTGGTGATTTGTCTCAGGATTGTCCCATCTACTCACACAGACCAGTCAAGTATCCTGAAAAGGGCTTTTCAGAAGTTAGGGAACTTTGTCTAGGGTTGAGGTCTCCTGATATCTCCCCTATTCATGGTAACATGTCTGCTGCTGTCATCTTTGATCAGGCCGTGTTTAGGTAGCACTCTGCAGTAGGGAAGAGCATACCAGGTCAATACCACATGGCCAGCTCTGAAGACATGTGTACATTACATTAACATTATACAGACCGAGAAGGTTGGATTTATGTATTTATAAATACATACACATATCTATGATATGGGTAGATGGATAGATAGATAGATAGAAAGATAGATAGATAGATAGATAGATAGATAGATAGATAGATAGATAGATAGACAGACAGACATAACAACAACTATAGATCAAGAGGCCATGAATTTGAAGGAGAGCAATGGTGGGCACACATTGAGAGCATTTAGAGGAGGAAATGGAATGGGAGGGAGAAAAAAATATAATTGTATATATTATATAAATATATATTAATATAATCTTTAAAATATCTGGGAACTACAAGATGCTTTTAAAAAACACATTCAGCAAAAACACAACCCTTCCTCAAATAGCAGAGGGCAAATATCAGTGGAATGGCACATTGTTCTAAAAAGATGGGAAGACTTTATAATCAGAAACAAAGGCAAAAAGAAACTCTAACCAACATTACCAACTCATGTTGAGGATCTGGCAGACTGAGTAAGTTTTCTTCCTTGGAATTTTCACAAAATCACAAAAGATAAGAAAGAATGTATCTGCATCTAGCACAGACATAGCCATGAGCATCACTGAGTCTACTAACCGGCTTAGTCAGGATTTCTACATGACCATAGCAACTCTTATAAGGAAAAGACATTTAAGTGAAGTGGCTTACATTTTCATAGGTTTAGGCCATTATTATCATGGTGGGATATGGTGGCATGCAGGCAGACATGGTGCTGGAGAAGTAGCCTAGCATACTAAATCTTGTCTTGCAGGTAACTGGAAGTGGGGCGTGCCTTGAGCATATATGAAACCACAAAGCCCACCTCCACAGTGAAACTTTCACCAACAAGGCCACTCCACTCCAACAAAGTCACACTTAATAATAGTCCCACTCCCATTGAGGGCCATTTCCTTTCAAGCCACCACACCAAGCATCATTTAGAACTAGGCTTGACCAATTGTGGTCCATGAACCAAATGTATTCCAATGCGTGGCATTTTATCTCCTACTAGTTAGACTTTCATTTTCCTATTTTACAAATTATTTTTCAAGAAAGCAGTTGTGTGTGTGATATGTGTATGTGTGTGATTTGTGTGTGTGATGTGAGAATACCATAGCAGATATGTGAGGCTCAGGAGATAACTTTCAGGAGTCAGTTTTCTCTTTCCAGAGAGGCTGCCAAGAATCAAACTCAAGCCATCAGACTTGTGTTGCAAATCCTTCTACCTGCTAAAGAGCCCACAGCCCCAATCTCCTATTTTTAAATGTTGGAAGCATATCAAAAGAAGGGAAATCTTTCTTGGCAATTTTGTTAGCAATAAATAACATTTTATTGGAACCTAGTAATATTTTTGTTCCCATATTTTCTTCAGCTGCTTTCATGTCACAAGGACAAGACTGAGTCACTTTGACAAAGATAGTAATGCCCATATATAGCCCAAACTGTTTACTACCAAAGAAAAACATTCCCGAGACTCTGGAGCAGATCAAAGGCCTACATTTTTATTGACTTAACAATCCTGAAGCCCTCAGTACACGCCTATACTTGTACTGCACAGTGACAGACACAGTATCCCCCAATACGACTAGGACTGTCTCATATAAGCATCCATTATATTAGCATCTTGCAATGCACGCTATGTGGAAATTAAGTTTGAGGAATGTTAAGTGCTGTCATGAGTAGAGGAGGCTCTGTAGACAAATGATAACTGAGAGATTTTAGATGATATTTTAAGACATCAGTGACCCTACAAGCATTTCTCAAACATGTTCCACACTAGAAATTTTCTGTTCTACCCCACCTTACAGTCTTGAAGGACATAGAAAAATATCATGCCTTGGGGGTGATAAAAAATGAAGTATGCCACCTTGAATATGTTAAAATCATGTTGACATATATGTATTAAATACTCACTAAAGTACTGAGAAATTTAACCACAAAGTCATGCAGTATGAAATAGTTTAATGAAAATTTGGGTTCTCAAAACACATTCTGATTAAAATATAGCCAGTGCAAACTATGTACATAGGACATTTCTGATAATAGGCTGAGAACACACTTTTGGAAAGGAAACTTGGCTTCTGAAGGCAGGAAAGTATACTGGCACAGAAAGCCAACCAAAGGGGCTTAGAACAGCAGAAAGCCAAGGTAGGCAGGTTATCAGCGAGCACAGATTTCACCCAGAGCTCTACTCAGCAGGACCACTTGGAAACCCATAATGCCTGCAAAGGACAGAAGCTGTATGAAAGATAAGTTGTGCAAAGCGTACTCTCTTTGTATGACCACCAGAAGTGGCTGCATTGGCTCCTAGAAGGGATAGTCGTCACCTCTGATAGAATTATCTACTTCATTCCTACAGTTTAAGAATAGTCCTAAAACTTTCTTTTCATGATTTTATAACCTGGAGAGAAGAGATGACAATAGTAAAATATTCTGCCCACAGTGGGTAGTGTCCCCAGTTTCTTGGATGGCCTGCAAGAGGGCTTGGTTCTTCTTGTTAGTTTCTTACCTATTTTGCACACCTTCCTGATTTCCTTTCCCAAGGGGGAAAAAATCCACATTCCCAAAAAGCCTCAAAAAGATATGCTGTCTCCGTGTTTTCTGTCATCTCTATCATTTTAACATCATCTTCATCATCTTAACATTACCATCATCATTATCATCATCATCACCACCACCATCATCATCATCATCTCCATCATCTTAATATCAATACCACCACCACCACCATCATCATCATCATCATCATCATTGTCATCATTAGAGTAATTGTCTTTGAGTAAAATATAAATTTAAATTTATGTGAAGTAATATTTCTAAATTATATTCTTAGGAACTTGTTTTTGTTTGTTTGTTTACTTGCTTGCTTGCTTATTTGCTGAGACAGAGTCCTGTATGTTGACTTGGCTGGCCTAGAACTTGGAGTAATGTTCGTGCCTTTATCTCTTCAGTGCTTGGGTTCCAAGTAGGTGTATTGGGAAATTCAGAATATCTACACTTCAGTAGTTTTCTTAAAATCTGGCAGAACTGAGTGTAAATGAGTCAGCATGAATGCTATCACTTCAAGTATTTTCATATAAAAATTATTAATTATTGGCTTCTATCACATTGCTAAGAATAATGAACTCCAAAAAATACTTTAAAATAAATTTTTACAGTTGTTTATTTCATTAGTGGGAGTAGCATGCCACAGCTTTCACATGGAAGCTGAAGAACGATTTGAGGATGCAGTTCTCACCTCCTACCAGGGAGACTTGGAGATTCAAACTCAGGTTGTCAGGTTAGATGTCAAGTACCATTACCCACTGAACCGTCTCACCAGCTCAAGAGACTTCCCAACGAAAACAAGAGCTTGCATGATACAGAGTGCCCACTGTGACTGATTAGATATGAAATGTCTTAGGAAATCCATATGTTAAAAGCTTTGAGCCTGATGCAGTGTTCACACATATGGAACCTGATTGTTGGGTCAACCCATTGATGAATATTTCATTTGATGGTATTTGGGGGAGGTGAAAAAATGATGAGGTATGGCCTAGTTAGAAAGAATGGTGCACTGGTAACTGGGACAGGTACGCAGAGACTTGTCCTCAGACCTCCTACCCTGTGTGCTTTCTAGCCACCATTGAAGCAAGTCTCTTTCCTTTACCTTGTCCTTCGACTATAATGTTTCTGCCTTGTTGTGGGTGAGAGAACAACAGAGCATCAAACCATGAACTAAAACATCTGAATCCATGAGCCCTCAACACAACAGCCCACTGACTTTTGTCTGACACATCCATCTGCTACAAAAGGATGAACCCATCCCAGAGGCATCTTGCCTAGACACAAATCAAAATGGCAAGCAAGTCAAGCTAATCAAAGAACTCTAAGCTGTGCCTCAGGAAGTCCCTGTACCTCTTTGATGTAGATTTAACTGTAGCTAAGGCTTATTCTGAAGCTATCTTGACACTATGATGAAGTATGAGACTGAAGTCAAATCATGAGGAAGACTAAGCTTGAAGGAGACTTACTAAGTGACGTCGTCATTTGAAGAGCTGGATCAGCTCATGATTATATCTAATCTCAGTGTAAGCTCCACTGTGATATGAGTGTGGCAACATCTTCACCAGCTTTCCTGGATTTAGAATAACCTAGGAGACTGGTGAGGCACATCACTGTATGGGATAGAGAGGGAAGGCATTTACGGAAAGGGTCAACTGAGGGAGAAGACCTGCCCCAAGGCAAGTGATGTCTTACCATGGGCTGGGTGCCACACAAGAAAGCGGGAAAGGAGAAGTTAATCTACTTTCTTTTCTCTCAGTTTCCTCACTGACCTGACAATGAGGAGCTCCTCTGCCGTGTATTTCTGTTGGCCTGATGCTCTTCCCAAGAGCATGGGCTAAGTGACCATAGCCTGGGGCTTCTGCAGCAGTGAACCAAAGTGAATCTTTAATCCTTTAAGCTGCTGATACCAGGCATTCTAACACAATGACAAGACGGATGGCGGTTAAGACAATCACCCAAATGATTGCAATTTTTCCTAAGCCACTGGGTAAATTACTAAGAAGAGTTTTAGCTAGTACAATCTTCAAAAAGTATCAGAGCCTCATTGAAAGAGCTTCATTATTAGTGTTTTACAGATGAGACTGCAAAGTTTGTCTCATCAGAAAGAAGTAAAGAGACTACCAAGAATTTAAGAAAGAAAAAAGAAAAAGATCTACCTTAACCCTGTTATTTAATTTTTTCCTAAAATAGCTTGCCTGTCTGGCCTGTGGTTTGGTGTTTTACATCTGTTTCTAGTCTTTATGATGGTGAAGTCTCCTGAACTACTGAGATTTTCCTAGACTCTCCCTAGATTATTATTTAATATTTATATTATTTAATAATTATATAAATTTTTTTTTTATATATTTATTATTTTATTTATATTATTTAATATTTATATTATTATTTAATAGTGCTTGGTGTTTGCCTTGTGCAGTAGTGTTTCTCACCCAAGGCTACCAAGAAGCTCAATGTTTTCTCTTGGTTTTGCATTTGAGAAAACAGAAGCTCACCTGTGAAGGCAGTTATCCCCGCTGTACTTGTATGTGCTCTGTTAAGTACTCAATAAACATTAGTAGGAAGTTACACATGGCAGGTACCATAATTGATATTGGAGATGCAGACATAGACCGATAAACAGGCCTCCCTCCCTCGTGGAATTCATCTGCTACAGGAGGAAGACAGACCACAGGTAAGGTAAACATATAAAACCTGCATTTGTTAGATGGTGACAGAAGAGATGGGATTAGGTATGTGGTGGTGGGTTACAGCGTTGCCTAAGAGCGTGTTGAGGGAACTTCATCAAGGAGGTGATATTGAGGATAAACATTAAGAAGGTCAGAGAGGAGGTCACGGTACTGGGAGATCCTGGCAACTGTGGTTCCTATGCTGATAGTGAGCTCTCCGACCCTCAGGACAAAGGGCAAGAATAAGTAGAAGCAAGATCAGAGAGTCGATGGTGCCAGGATGTAAGTGGCAGATGAAGGCTGAGGGTCTCTAAAGCTACACAAGATCTACACTCTCTTTCAAAGTGAATGGAGAGTGATTCTAAGAAGAGTGACAGACGCTGGCAGTATGAGGATAAATGTGAGGTCAGGAGGTGAAACAAGAGGACACAGGAAGAGACTATAAAGAATCTGAGTAGGGAATGAGAATGGTTTCCATCAGGTGACCAAAAATTCTTAAGGATTTGCTAGATTCTGACATAGCCAAAGCTATGCAAAGCCCAGATGCCAATACCCAGTCTCCAGTAGAGCAAAGTTCAATTCCCAAGGTTCTGTTTGTGCCTCAATTTTCATGATGTTACTCATCAGAACCTTCCAGGACCTGGCTTCCTATCTTATCTTCCTAGTGGATGTTGAACCCCAGTCTTAAGTTCTGTCTGCTGGAAGGATGGCATAGCATGCCAAATCCTCCTTATACTATTTCTTCTTATTGTCCAGGCCTTTTCATACATTGGTCTTCTGGCTGCTTGAAATTAGAGTGTGTGTCCTGGTCAAGGTTATAACCTTGTTTTAAACAATCACTTTCATAAAATAAGCACTTATCAACCTGTGCTTAATAACTGAACAATGACATTTTGATTTCAGGATTGTTAATTTATTTAACCATTCCTTCTTATTTGTAAGATTAGGTCATAACTGTCTTACTGAATTTGATGTTGTGAATATATGCTTGACATGATGGACTCGGTCAGAATGAGGCATGCAGGTATAGCTATAACACACTGATTTTCATTTCAACCTGGAAGCATAGCTTAATTCAGTATGCTGACAGTCATTTCCCTACAGAAAACAATCAGTTCCATGTCATATTTAAAACACCTGTTTTTCTTTTTGAACATTTATTTTACCTTTTAGGACAGGAACCCAAGGATAGTTAATTGAATTTGGAGTCAGCAAGAAGCAAGTCAAGCTTTTAGAAAAGTTTTGCTTATGCAAACAAAAATTGTTCCGTGGATTCCCACAAATTGATCTTGGGTGCATCCTCATTCAGTGTCCATTCCTACCAACCTCCCTCAGGGTCTTAAGGAGAGGCCACACTTCTCAAAGTGGAGCTGGACAACTGCACCTCCTTGGAGGTTCTGTCATAATGAAAGAGAACAGTTGAAATAAAAGAGAACTGAATGATTTCCTCTTTTTATTTTGACAGCTTAGCATTTTGTCAATGTCTACCTTCTACATGAAAACTTTGCACAGAAACAGCGAGCCGAAAGCAACGTAGCAGCTAAAATATAACCATATCTTTGGCTGAAAATGAATGACTGGTGTTCTAGGTAGCCTAGGAAGTTGCTAGAATGAATGGATTATCATTTCCATCCCTCCAGATAGATAGGAAACATGTCTGGTATTATTACCATGCTGCTGAAAAGGAATGGATGCTCTGAGAGGTTTTGTGGTCACTTTCCTAGGATTACACACTTATCTGTAAGCAAAACTTGGAGCCTGACGACCACAAGACACCCAGTTCCTTCTAGTAATAACTGCTATTTTTCCTTTTGATTATCAACTCCCAAATCTTACTTCAGAACAATTGACTAACTACTAGAAAAGTTTCTAGCCAAATCAAGAGGGAAGGAAAGTTCTAGAATTTAGAAACAGCTTGTTGCCATCCTTGTTCATCATATAAACCCTTCCAGAATAACCTCCTCCCTCCTTTCCTTCTTTTCCTCCTCTTCTCTTCCTCTTTATCTCCCCCATTCCACTTTTCTGTTTTTAGATTTTTTTTTGAGACAAAATCTTATGTAGCCCAGGCTAGTTTCATTAGCTCCATAGCTCAGCTTATCTTCCTTTTGTCCCTCTCCAAATTCTAGGATTGCAGATGTCTGTCATTACAACTGAACAGACACTTGTTTTGCAAATAAAACCCTAATGATTTCCATTGTCTAGCTGTCACTGATCAAATACTGTTAATTCTTAAGTTCTTCTCAGGCTTACATCCATGTGTCTTGTTTCTGCCATTGACTTATAGCAGCCCATAGCATAAGGTTCTTCACTGAAGTGATCTTACTCCAACAACACTGTCTGCTATTGGGTTATCAATATTCTATGTCTGAAACATTTCTGCGGAGCTCATCGCCATTCTTTTCTCATTTCTTGCCCAATAATCTGTCTTTTCAGATCTTTTTTTATTTAGACAATTATTATGTTATTCAATCTTGATGGCATCTTTTTAGATCACTGTGGTCAAAAGCAATGTTTCCTCTTTTCAGGATTCCAAAAAGGTGATTTTGCATCCTTTGTTTGATGCTATTCTCATGTTGCCTTGGGTCTGATCAGTGTCTTTTATTAGATTTCAATCATCTTGCACATGAAGAATGGTAAGAGTCAGGCTAGGTTAGTTTGGTACAATAGAACAATCTTCAGTGAGCTGTGATGGCAAATGTGTATTCTACTTATTGCCATGTAGACTTGGTTCTTGTAGCCTGATCACCTGCTATCTAGAAAAGTGGTCAGATTCGACATCAAGAGGAATGAAAATACAAGCTGAAGGGTTTAGGACTTCTATCAAGAAACTGTCAGTATACAGCACATCACCTGCCACTATTGTTCACTGGCCAAGCTAAATCACCAGTCAAGGATACTGTAAGGACTACAGAAACATTTCAAGCACCACTACTATGAAAAGAGAAGGACCAGGATATTTGCAGGATTTTTATTACTATCACTTGTTATCTTAGCAACCACTCGATTACTTATTATTCATTTTAGACCTGCTCCTCTAGGCCCTCTCCTCAGCTAGGAGAGAGGAGGCAAACTCTTCTCTTCCTCTGGCTCCAGATATCACATTTCTTTCTCTTTTTTTGTTTTGTTTTTTTAAAACAGGGTTTCTCTGTACCTTTGAGCCTGTCCTGGAACTAGCTCTTGTAGATCAGGCTGGCCTCGAACTCACAGAGATCCACCTGCCTCTGCCTCCCGAGTGCTGGGATTAAAGGCGTGCGCCACCACCGCCCGGCTAGATATGACATTTCTATTAATAACTAAAACCAAAAAGACCAGACAACCTTGCCAATTCAAACCAAATAGCCATATGGATCTGCTTCAGCAAAGCCAACAATGTTTTATCGAGAATTCAAAGAAAAGGTTTAGCTGATATGAGAAATCGTGCTCTTCACGCCACAATCAGAGCACTGGAGACACAGAGGAGCAAAAGCGAAGTAGGTTGCCTATGACTTTGCAAAGTTGGCCATCATTCTTGAATGGAATATACACTGATTGAGGCAGGGAACAATCTTCCTAACCTTGAACTCATGACCCTTTCTCCCATTTCCCATTATCTGAATAATCAGAGGTGCAGTCTCCCAAGCCCATCTAGTTCTTACATTTTTTTTCAACAAAAACCATGCATGGAATTTTATCCCCACCTTACATTCTGTTTATGCTAATGATTAGCAGACTTATAACCTTACGGGCAAGTTTGACTGTTAACAAATTTCTAGTCTTCAATTTCTAGTTCTAGGGTATAGCTTGGCATAGTAGTATGGCTAGACTTGCTGGGGTTAGCAGGGTTGCAGTGTTTTCAATGCATTCATAGCTCAACCTAAGCTGGCTTGAGGTACCTTCGAAAATGAATCACCAGATTTTCTATCTAGCAGCTGATGGTTCATTTTCAAGTGACAGATCAAAAGCTCAGTTTCACCCAGAAATGAACACAAATTTCTCATGCAGGTTCCAGCTTTTCGCTGTTCTATGTTGGGCTTGGGGCACGATGTTCTACCTGGCATGTGTCTCAACCTCTGGAAATAGCAACATGAGGTATGCTTCTTTCATGATTATAAAGTAGGCGACCAAACATGCAAGTCCAACAGGGCAAGCATGGTTGATACCTCTGTTTGAATTACATCTGCTAAGTTTTGCTTGATCAAAATAAAACTTATATCCAAGCCCTGATCAAAGTAAGGGACAACACTCCACCAGCACGAGGCAAGTCGTAGTCATGCACCACAGAAATATTCCCTCACTATCACCTATGAATGCATAAGAAAATGAACAGTTGTGGAAGGTGATTTAACTGTCCCTCCCTCATCAACCAATCGTCAGGAAGAGGCCCCACAGACATGCACACAGGTCAATCTGATGGAAGCAATTCCTCAGTCTGGGTTTCCTTATCCCAGGTATGTCAAGTTAACGAGCAAAGCTAGCCATTGTGGGGGTTCAGAGAGATGAAGAAGAGGGAAAATACAGAAAATATTAAAAATCCACCAGACTAGAGAGTAGAGCTCGAGAAAGGGAAATGGTGAATGCATTTTTAAAATAACACACTTAGAGAACTTTCTTTGGCAGACTGTCCAAAATATGAAAGCATTTAATTTTTGGACACAGAATTTGCATCTGTGAAAAACTAGCCATGCTGATCCACACAGGAGCTAGGAAACTGCATTTTTTGTGTCTAATTCGGTTTGGAGAGTCTAAAATCAGATGTAGAGGATTTGGATGAGGCAGGGTATATCAAGGAGCTGAGCTTCACAACTCCATAGTCTCATTTGTGGTATCAACCCCTCTATTTCATCAATAATAATAATAGAATTTGCCCCTAATTGTATACCTTACACTAAGGTGACTGTCCACTCTCCAGTCTAAACAAAGAATTGCCAACATTCTAGTGTGAATCATGGCGTATATTAAAAATGAATATGAGTTTTTCCTTTAAGACTGGGTTGGTCTAAGATTTGGCAAACATCTTCTGTCTTTGGCCTATGCAAGGCAGATGCAGAAATAACAGGTGAGTAGCGATCTCCGGTGACTACGACCCAAGCCAGGATCGCTCTTTTCTTCAATCAGTGCTGTCAGAAAGATGGTCACTAGTCAGCATGTCCACTGAGCACCTGCCACATGGCTGGGGTAAGTAAAATACTCAGTCATTAATTGTATTTAATTTTAATTAATTGAAATAGCTTCATGTGGCAAGTGATTGCCGTATTCCTTAGCCCTGTTCTCGAATCCTGTCACACTCTAAAGCAGCTTCCGGCCCAGCTCTGCGAATTCACACCCTCCTGCTAGCAACTGACTGCCAAGGAGCAAATGGTGGAATCTCAGCAACTCCTTCAGTTGTCAAAAAAAAAAAAAAGCCCCCAGCTTCCGGGCAGACACCTGACTGTGCAACTGTTGCAGAGAGACAATTTAGTTCAGAATGATGTGCCACCCTGCCCGTACCTGGCAGGTGCCTTCTGTGCTGGCTTTTCTCTCTGCAAACTCGAGAAAGATGACAAGGTTTTAAATGACGAACTCCTCTGGGCCACATTACTTAATTATACAGTACATCCAGGGATAGGCACATGGGTCTTTTATGGTAAATGATATGACGGTCTTAAAAACTCATTAATATGTCATTAACCAAGCAGACATTTACTAATTAAACAATTAGCCCCTCTGTTCTTTTCCTTTGTTCCTCCCAGAGATGCTTGGTTACACAGGTCCCCAATTTAGCAGAAGGTCCTCTTCTTTTCCCAGAGAAAATCACTCATAAAGCAAATTCTAAGACTAAACGATTTCACCAATTTTTTTTTCCAACTTGGCCACAAAGAAAATCAGATCTGATTTCCATAGCACATATGAATTTGGGTGTTGATCTAGTTCAAATAAATCATCCTGATATGTAAACCAATTTTAGACATATACAAAATAGCATCTACAATAATCAGCATAAACACTGAATACAGCAAAACTATATATCCTAGTTAAATAAATAAAAATGGACAAGATTAATGACTTGAGATGTGTTATGATTCACCATATGAAGTCAGTTCCAAATAAATGTATAATGTTGTTAACTTTGGCTCTCAGACAGTTTTTAATATGCATTATGCTGTCTGTTAAATTTAGCCTAATTCTATTTGTTGCGTTGACATTGTACTAACTTGCAGCGTAAGGGGGGTTGTCTAGCATATTAACACATAGCAAGAGTCTCTTGAAAAAAGTGTTTTGTGTATTAAAAAAACTTGACATTGTTTTAAATTTAGAGTATGCATTTCTAAGAATATTTAACAGCCATGGGATTCGTGAATGTGGACTCAGATGCATTTACAGCTGCATATTCCTATTTGTTGGGTTGACTAGACAGTTCTAGGTAGTCTCATAAATCTTCTGTTGAACGAAGGCATTACACATTAACAAAGAATCAAGAGTTGGGTTATAATCATTATGGTCTCCATGATGATGAAAGGATGCAGCCTTTCGTCTGAATCCAGGTATCCAGGTTTCAGATTGTCCAGGTAATGGCAAATTTATACAGCTGGTATCTAGTGTCTGAACAGTCCAGATACGATAAAAGGATACAGGGGAGATGCTAGAACTCCACCGAAGGAGTTCCAAAACATCGTTGTCTTGGACAGCTTTTGATTTCTCGGTTTTTCAGTGGATGGGAAAGCTGAGCAGCATACACACACACACACACACACACACACACACACACACACTCACTCACACAAGGTCTTTTATTGTACTAATTCTGGATTAGGGTCTTGAGAGAAATAATATGTGAAAGGATAAGAAGCAAATTGGTTATCCCCTTCATAAAATGGGTGCAAAGGTGTCAGAGGACCTACTCTGCCACTATAGCCAGGCAGCAGTGACTATAGAACGTCCTCTTTATGGAAATACTTTTGTTCTTAACTTCACTAAAGACCGGGAAATAAAACTAATAAAACTCAAAACTTAGGAATCCTGACTCTCAAAACACTGATGTAGCTTTTGTAAGACTATGGGTGGGGTGTTTCTTACTTTTGCATCTTCATGAAAGAAATGCTGGGGGAAAAAAGAGCTAAAGGGGAAAGCCTATTTTAGCTCACGATTTTCAAGTTTTTAGGCCATCATGATTATAAGGGCTCAGTGGAGAAGAAGCATTCAATTCAGGAAGAAGAGTGAAAAACAAGCGATACTCCCCAAAGGCCAACTCACTTGACTTACTTCCTCTAACTATACCTGTCTCCCCAAAATTTCCAGAACTTCCCAAAACAGTGTCACCATCTGGAGATCAAGCATTCAATTCATGAGCCAGGAAGGGAGCCATGCTAAGTGGGGAGGTCAGGTTACAGTCTGCTAAAAGGCCTCAATGGTGCAGGAAGATAGGCCATGGGTCTCCATTTCTCCACTATCATATTATCTGATATAAATATTGAATTTCATATTAGTTTTTGTTTGTAAATAGGAACAGTGTCTTGAAAAAATTCTACAAATTATTCAAGCTCTGGGTCATATAAAATCTGGATCATTCTTGAGTTAACCAACATCTTTGCTGCTGAAATTAAATCATCGATGCACACATTGCATGAAATTAAACCTCAGTGGCTAGAATCCAGTATAAGAGACTATTTGGTGCTGCACTAAGTTGAGGAGTTACTTTAATGTGACATGCTTAAGGCTCTTTTTGCAATGTTCTCCATGGTGTTTTTTGTCGCTTTCTGCTCGAAGAACAAGACTAGAAAAACAGTACCTTATAGAAAATGCTAGGCTGGGTTCCCAGTTCTAGGAGCCCCCCTACTATGCTCTTCTATAAAACAGAAATGAGTGATGAGTCAGTAGATCTCTGGCACTTAGGGAAAGGAGTCCCGCCCCTCCCTCCCTCCCTCTGCAGGGACTGGCATTTTAACAAGAAGCATACCTGGGTCTTTATACTCACTTTGAATTTAATAAGTGCAAATGGAAGCAGAACTTCCCTTTCTGGTCTAAAACAGACAATTCTACAGAAGATAGGAGACATGAAAATTAGCTGGAACTTTTAGGAGGAAAAATGTAAAACTGCTCACGTTGGCCTACTCACTACTATCGAATCCCCTGCCACCACCAATATTTTCTTTGATCTAATTCCTAGCCACCTCCAATATTGTCTTTGAACTTCAAGTGCAATCATATTTTGTTTATTACATATACTGCTTATCTGATTTCCTCCAGTAAATTCACTGGTAAATTATAGTTTCATTCAACCATTGTGATCTCTTATAAGTTGCTGAAGTTTAAATGTTTACGTTCCCCCAAAGTCTTACAAATGTGTATATATAAGTCTTACCCATTGTGGGTCTCTATGGAGCCTTTGTAAAGTGACCAGGATATGAAAGCAAATCCCTTATGACTGGGAGTAGTGACCTTGTGAAATCGGTCCAAGGGAGTTTGTTCCTTCCAACACCCAAGGATAAAGCACAAAGGCATGATGTAAGAACCAGAAAGCAACCGTGACCCAGGACCAAATATCTTCCGCCATTGGTCCTGAACTTCCCAGCCTCCAAATAAAAAAGAAATATCTACCATTTATTATTTATTAATTGCTCAGTCTGTGCTCTATTGTAACATCAACCAAAACAGACTGACAAGGGTAGGGCTCGAGGGCTTTGAAGGCACAAGAAGTAAATTAAAAGAAAATTACTTATTGTCATTAAGCTACTATTTAAAAAAAAAAACCTACCTACAGATTCTAAGTTGGTTCATTAACATTGAACTCATGTCTTATGAAAATGTCCTTGTTGTATATAGGGGAGCTGTGTGTTCCCCAGCACCCAGCTCCCCAGCCCCCAGCCACTGGCCCGCTCAGCTACTGGTGGCTGCCTGCACCCGAAATAACCACATGACAAACTGGATTCATTTAAACTCTGCCCGGCTTATTATCACTAGCCTTTNACAGACTGACAAGGGTAGGGCTCGAGGGCTTTGAAGGCACAAGAAGTAAATTAAAAGAAAATTACTTATTGTCATTAAGCTACTATTTAAAAAAACAAAAACAAAAAAAAACCTACCTACAGATTCTAAGTTGGTTCATTAACATTGAACTCATGTCTTATGAAAATGTCCTCTTTTAGAAAGACAAGAACGGGGCTGGAGAGGTGGCTCACTGGCTCAGGACTCTTGGAGAGCTCTCAGCTTTTCTTCCCAGAACCTGTATAGGGCCAGCTCACAGTATCCAGTTCCAGGGGATAGTGCACCTTCTTCTGGCCTCCATGAGTACCTACACACATGTGGTGCACATATATGCACTTACACACACATACACATACATTTAAAAATAAAAAAAATTAAAAATACATATGACGTCTCTAAACCCTGGAGAGAAAGTTTTACTTCCAAAGGCACTCACAGTAAATAACTTCAACAGAGAAGGTGTTAAAGGGCAAGTCCCCCATTTTCTGGAAATGCCTGTAAAATTGATCAGCGACAAGTCTGAAAATTGTCACTTTTTTTCAAGCCTGCTAGAATGCCTTTGGTCAAAGAATTCTGATTGATAAAAATTTTCAAGAAGATTTAAAAAGTAGATGTGAGAGTATTAACAGGCACTCACCTCCATGGGTGGCGCTGCTTTCATTACATGCAAATAAACTTCCCGCTAATTTAAGACTGCTCATCAGCATATACTTTTAACGTAAACTTTGATCCAAGGAAGAAACTGGAAGTCACCAATAAACTTGGTTCTGACTTGTATTAGTCGTGGAGCAAAGAATCCTGAGCTCAGATTCCAGTAAATACCTGCAAAACGGGGCAAAAGCCATTTGCCATTTCAACACTGGAAAGCGTTTGCGTGAGAAACCTCTTCATAAAGAGAAGATCAATCCCCCTTCCACTGACTGAAGACAAAATTAATTACCAAGGTTGGCAGAAGATAAATGGCTCCCATGTACAGAGCTGTGTAATTATAGCAGCTGCAGAGCAAGGAACCTGCTCCTAACTTTGAACCTCAACTCCAACCTGACATTTCTCCCCACACTCGGAGCTGCCACCAGCAAGCGCTCTGTAATTACACGTTGGGGTACAGCGGTAATCATTGGCTCAATGGCCAGCGTGAAACCTTATCATTTTCTGGTTTGCGAAAAGGTATGCTGTATCGTCTTTTGAAGTGTTGAAATCTCCAGAGAGGGAAATTTATTAGAGAGAAGTTACTGTTATGGCAACAGAGTTAATTCTGCCATAACATGTCAAATTAACAACCTTCCTTAGGACTGGGGTCCACGCCAAGTTCAGAAACAGGCAAGTACTGAGAATCAGTTTCTGAAATATCACTGTAGTTTTGAGTAGCGCCAAGGTAAACAGCACAGTTTATCTCACCGTTCCCGTGTTTACTTCAGAACAGCACGGGTTGGAGAGAGAAGCACTAAGAACTGAAGAAATACTCCGAGCGGTTTTTTTTTTTTTCTTCCTTTTTCCAAACAGCAAAGAAGGTTGTCATTAAGGCTCCCTGGAGGTTTTGATTCTCTCTTTGAAGCTGAGAGGAAAGTTTTTAATCTGATCTTTAATTTTAATCCTTTAAAATATGTAAGTGATTTAGAAATGCACACGTGACATTTGGCAGAAGGCCTTTCTGGTAAGAAGCTGAGCAATTTCTTTCAACTGTGCAATAATAAAGGAGTTCAAAGCCAGCTGGCAAAGCTATCTGGAGACCTCAGCCACAAGCTGGAGTCCTCTGATTTAAAAATGTCTCTTATCAAATATGTTTAGGAAAGCAAAAGCGTGTGATCCAAACTGTGAAAATCACAAGGAACTATCAGAGAACTCCACTCACACTTGTAAAGAAAGAAATACACTGAGTTTTAGGGCAGTTGGGTGGTGATCCAAAGGGAATTTGCTTTTTTCCAAAACCTCCAGCCATTCTTTCTGATGCACGCCTGTATACTCATATGATAAATACTGCTTAAGAAAGACTGGTTTTATTCCATACTATAGTGATATATTTAAGCCTGATGATGGTTTTCCTGCTATTTTGATAAACATACACAGAGATGAGCACATATACTCCACTCCCTGCTGAACAAATATCCACTATTTGTTGTGTTCTTGAATTATGTAAGTTAGGGTTCCAGAAAGAATATTTCAAGAGTGGCTTGTATCTTCCACAGTATCTGCATGTCTGCCTGGGAACCTGAACAATATGGGTGTGTTAGCCAACTTTTAATAACTCTACAAAAATATCTGAGATAATCAACTTAAAACTAGAAAGGTTTTGTTTGAATCTTATGGTTCTTAAGTTTTCGGCCTTGAGTGATTTTTTTTCCCGTTGCTTTTATACGTCTGTCAAGGTAGCTGGTGTGGGAACAGGAGGCAGCAAAGCACTTGCTTCAGTGCTTCATGACTAGAAAGTGTGAGACTCACAGAGACACACAGAGAGACAGAAACAAGGAGACACACAGAAAGGAGAACCTGTCTAGCATGTCTCTCCAAATCGTTTGAAGGGTATGTCCAAACACTCAAAGACCTCCCATGAGATCCAACCTTATAAACACAACAAAATATCAATCATCCCTCCCTGGGTACTAGTCTTTTAACAGGGGACTTTAGGACAATATTTATGATCAGAAAAGTCAGCTAACCAGACGACTGAAATCACATATTGTCTCATTCACACATCTGCCTGGTGCTTTGTGAAAGACCCCAACTGATTTTTCATAACGAACTAAATAAATTGGATAATGAAAATTTACAAAATGTGACAAACAGGTTTGACCAGCAGGTTGTTCCCTGCTGGGCAGCAGCAATTATCAGCCAGATGGTTATCGGAACCCGTGGTTACCAGAACCAGTAGCAGCAAATGATTATCTATCGGATTGTAAATTGAGTCACGGGGGATGGGGGTGGGGATAGGCAGGATGTCAGGTATCATGTAGTCAACAGGAAATCAAGTAGCCTGCTGAATGTCACCAACTCAGGGATGGGCTGAACTATGTTAATTTCGTTCTGGGTTGAACTCTGGCTTGTATGTCTGGACCAATCCCCATTGTCCTCGTACCCCATATTATAATTCATGGAAAACTTATGATTTTTGTCTATAAAAGCTTGTTTGCCTGGATACTCGGGGTGCCTAGCTATCCCTAAGCTTTGCGCCCGATTGCAATGGTGAAATAAACCACCTCATGCGTTTGCATCTGATGGCCTGGTTATTGAGTCTGGGGGCTCCTTGGCGTTAAGACCACTTTTCAGGTCTTTCACTTTGTACTGGCCATCAGCTGGGCCCTCACCCAAGAGCCTGGAAAAGAATCCTATGGCTTCTTCTCAATATGGGGAGTGGATATTAGATGATAGCCCAAAGACAAGATATGGAGCCCCCTGGGATCTTAAAGCCTGAACATAGCAGTTCTTCCGCAGTTGGTGAGTCTGAACCACAGGCTGAGACACAGCACACCCCTTTCACCTGAAGGCAAGTTAAAATTCATGGTCTCTCATGGGAATAGAGCCTGTCATCACAGTTCTCAGACTTCAGGCCATTCTCATTAATTCTAAAACAGCGAACACCTCTGTTACTTAGCTCTCATTTCCCAGGAGGCTTTGCAGTGCTATATTTCTTACACCTGTGTGGTAGTTTGAATGGATTTGGCTCCCATAAGCTCATAGGGTGGCCTTATTGGAGTAGGTGTGGTTGTTCTGGAGGAAGTGAGTCACTGTGGGGGCGGGCTTTGAGGTCATTTTTCTCAAGCTATCCTTGGCGTGACTGTCAGTTGACTTCCTGTTGCCTGCAAGATGTAAAACACTGAACTATTTCTCCAGTACTGTGCCTGCCTGCATCCCTCCATGCTCACCATGATGGGCTTAACTTTTGAACTGTAAATGAGACCCCTCAATTAAAGGACTTTATAAAAGTTGCCATGGTCACAGTGTCTCCTCACAGCAATAGTAAACCCTAACGAAGACACCCCACCCTTTCCTCACCACCATTCTGGTCCTTTGCCATCCACCATCACAGCTAATCTCCAAATCCTCAAGTCCTCTGCCATTGCCTATTGGGTGTCCGTCGTTAATCAGGGAGGTTATGGCACTCATTCAATGAGAAAACCACAAAAGGAATTAAAAACAATAATCAAGTGGGAGAGTGAAGGGGAGCAGGGCTGAACCCCACAGCCACTAAAATCCTACACGATGAATCATTCCCCAAACTTCTGAAAGGAAACCAGTGCTAATTTTCTCATATGGTTGTGATGCTTTATAAGAAACACAGGTACTAACTGACCCAAGTGAGCCCCCTTTTTACGGTTTTTGTTTTTGCTTTAGAGTCGTATGAACTAGTTAGAATTTCTGTCAGATTCTTGACTAGTTATTGTGAATCAAGAAAAGTAAGAGAGTGGAGGAGAAAGTTAAGAGTTTATGTTAAACTATCCCAAGTAAAATGGGAGGTGGCGTACAAGAGTCAGGGAACCAACTTGGACATCTGTGATCAGAAAGGTTATGGGAAATTTCATTTCAAATGCACAAAATTTACCTCACCTAGCACAGTGTTCGCTGCTACAGAGAAACAAACCATAAAGGCAAACAGGCAGAGTGTGGGAACAGTGAGGTGATTTTATTCTATATATTTGTTCTATATATATTTATTCTATATATATTTGATGTTTTTATTTATTTTTTGAGAATTTCATAAATATATTTTAATCATATTCCTTTCCCTCTCTAGCTTCCAGATCCTCTTCTACCTGTCTACTAACTTCGTGCTCTTTCTCTCTTAAAAAATATACTGAGAAATAAAACATGGAATCCATTTTGTGTTGATTACTGAGCATGGGGCCTGCCCTGAATGCAGTTGATAAACCCAGTTTCATTCCAATGATGAAAGCTGATGTTCTCTCTACCAGATATATGGTTTCTTTTTAAAGTCAATAACCTTGGCTCCTATTCAAAATTCAGCTGTTAACTGTTGGCAACTATGGGCTTGATCGTTATGAGCCTCAGCTTCTCAGGTTGTAATGGTGATAACAGAACATACCATAAACTGTAAGGATCAGATGATATATTTAGTGACTGAGTAAACTTTGTGTGAATTCTATGTAAGTTGCCATAAATTTACATAGAAAATGCCTGTAAATTTAAAGTATATGACCTTAAAGTAACATTCCATTTAAGAATGGAAACATCATGTAGGTACCTCTTAGAGGATTCTAACCAAAAAAGTGGAGAAAGCCAAGCAGAGTGCAAAACACAGAACAGGCACTGAAGAATGCCCAGTAAACTGTACAGAATATTCTTCAGATTATAAAAGTCAAATATAGGGAATAACCCAGGGTACCACTCAGCATTTAGAAAGGCAATATAAAAGTCACTGTTCGGGGCAGACATGGGGAAGGTTTTATTACAAAAAGATCAAATACGTCAAATGTGATATCAGAGGCTTGGGACTCCATGGGAAAATTTAGTGTTAAGACATACAGGCAACTGAAATCTTATACCCATAAACAACAAAAACAGACTCAGCAGGTTGTATTTATGTATGTTTATGAATATACTTGCAAGTATATAGTATGTTACAAAAATCAAAGAAAAGGGCTGTCAACTTGAGAGTGGGAGGGCATGGGAGGCGTTCAAAGGAGAGTAACTGAAAAAAAAACTGGATGGAGGAAGAGAGAGAAAATGATGCAATTCTATTTCAATTAGGAAACATTTTATCAAAACACATGAGAGGAAAATAGGATGAGAAAAAATCTTAAGATAAATGGAATTTCCCTAATATCAAACATGGACTTCATAAGTATCAATCAAAAGAAGTGAGAGAAACAAAGGGGAAAGTCCAAAAGGGTGGAGAATTCGCAAAGAAGACGTGGGCATGAGTGATTCAGCTGTCACGGGCAATAAAGAGGAGTGAGTGCTTCTGTCTGTGCTCACTATCCAGACCTATGCACCATCCCAACTTCACCAAAGAGGAAGGCCATCCAGTTCCCAAAAACACAGATCCTGGGTTCTGTGCTTTGTTCTTAGCTGAACTAAAAACAAGAATACAGTCAGTTCAAAGAGCTGGACAGGTATGGCCACAGGTGTACTCGCTTGAGCAAGAGAAGCCTTTACAGAAGTCTGATTCTCATAAATAGAGAACACTGTGTTGAGCCGTTGAAACACATACATTGTTTTCTATCATTATTATCCATCCTCAAGCTCAGATCTATTAACCACATCTAAATAGTCATAATTTGACATCTATGAGATTTTGGTCATGACCTCCCGGTGGTCTAGATTATTATATCGATTATTAATACTGAATACTGATGTTTCAACTGTTGCTTATTGAATAAGGATTTCTGCAAATATCATTGGTTATGTAAATGCTTATTATTGTGTTATTTATATAGTATTATTTCATTGAGTGGGGTTAGTCATCTTCCCATAGAATCCCTAGCAATGTAAGGAATTCATGTGAGCCATGCCCAACAATATTGACATCCATCAACATTAACTACAAACTCACCTATTTCCATTTAATTTAAGAGTGTTTCTATTGACTTTATCTACCTTACTGTTATCTACCTAACAGTAAATACTGTTAGAGTTTATTGGACTACAGAACTTTTATTTTTATGTCTATTTATTGCCATCCACGAAGGAAATTTGCCCACATGTTTGATGGCATGATACAGTGGCATATGTGACATTGTACCTGGAAAAATGTAAGAAATATTCTACCTATAAGCCATATCATCTGTGTATGAGGACCAAATACCACTTAAATAAGTAAAAATCGAAGCCTTCTGGCAAATAAAAAAGTAAAAAGAGGAAAAGAAGAGAGAAAGAAGAGAAAGGGAGAGGAGGGGAGGGGAGGGAAGGGAAGGGAAGGGAAGGGAAGGGAAGGGAAGAGAAGAGAAGAGAAGAGAAGAGAAGAGAAGAGAAGAGAAGAGAAGAGAAGAGAAGAGAAGGAGCTATTAAAACATTGCCTCAAGCAAAATACTAAGCCTTAAACTGATTTTGCCTAAAATTGAAAGGAACCAACTGCAGATCACTAAAACACGGCTGCTTTCTGTGATCTGGTCACCACCACCCTCAGCCCCCACATACTCTCTTCTGGAAATTGGAACATAAAATGAGCAGTGTTTTAAAAGTGAGTTACATGGAAGAAAGAACAGCAACTAAGGTTTTTGTGATTAATTTGATAGACTTCCAGTAGGAAGTATTTAGTTTATCTCAACATAGAAAATGAATATTAAAATATTCATACCCCAAGGCTACGAGCAAAAGCAGATAACAGCTGTTGGTCTAAAATGTGGTTTCATTATGCAGAGATTGGAATAAGCTTATAATTATGAATTAAAGCTAGAGCAGTTAAAAATGTTGAGTAGGTTTTCTAACCCCAACATTTAAAAGTTGCTTTCTGTTTTTTTAAAAAAAAAGTGTTTATACCAGTTCCCTCAAGATACTTTCAGGCAGTAACAATGCCAGCCAGCTCACCTCTGCTCACCTTCAAAGGTCAGCCAGAAGTCCCTGTTCCTCTCACACATCTGCATGATGTTTCCCAAAGCAAGTTCAGGTTCTTTGTCCTGAATCCATATTCTCTGTGTCTATTTATTTTAGACACATAAAAATGAAGTTTAAAATGACTTTGACCCATAATGAAGATTATGAGGGATTTCTTCACCATACATATAATTACTGGGGTCCAACCCCACAACAGAAGGTAGCACTTTGATGATAGAGTCGTGATATAGAATGGCAGCATGATTGTTAATAAAATATGTTCTCATTTTAAAATTATGGAAGCTAAGAATATGTTTTGATGCTATCTTGATGGTAAAGCAAAATAAAATAGATCTTGTTCTTTGTTTAATTAATAATTGACTGGGACTTGAGATTTCAGTATTGAGCAATGGAATTTTAAATAGCATAATATCAACATACACACACAGAGAGAGAGAGAGAGAGAGAGAGAGAGAGAAACAGACAGAAAGACAGAAAGATGTACACAGAAAGATATATGCACATACACATAAAGAAATATAGATATATGCACACAAGCACACTCACACACACTACACAAGCATATACACACACACTGCATAAGCAAATCATACTGAACAGAGTAACAGAAAACATAAACTCTCTACCTACCTCCCACTGACCCTCCACTGAAATCTGCATTTGAAAAAGTTGACAAGACTTTCAGAGGAAGGATTGAGACACCAACCCAGTCACATAACCTGCAGTCTTCAGTCTGTCCTGCCTATGGGATGTGCTGAGGTAAGGGTGACACAGAGATTGTGGGAGTGGCCAGCCAATGACTTGTCCAGTCTGACACCCATGCCATGAGAGTGAGCCCATCCCTGACACTGCCTGGAGCACTAGGACCCAAAGGCTGGATGACCCAAAGACCTAGGCTAGAACCAAACATGATAGGAGGAAAAAAATGTCAATGCAATGATCCCTAATGATGTTCTGCTGTACTCATAGATTGGTGTCTAGCTCAGTTGTCATCAGAGAGGCCTCATTCAGCAACTGGTGGACACAGATGCAGATCCACAGCCAAACATTAGACTGAGCTCGGAAATCTTGCAGAAGAAGTGCAGAAAAGATTGTAGGAACCAGAAGGGTCAAGGACACCACATGAAAACCTACAGAATCAACTAACCTGGCTCATAGGAACTCACAGAGCCTGAGCCAACAACTACGGAATCTGCATGAGACTGACCTAGGCACTTTGCATATATGGCACAGTTGGTCTTCTTGTGGAATTCCTGATAGTGGGGGTGGGGCTGTCTCTAACTCTTTTGCTGGCTTTTAGAACTTTATTCCTCGTACTGGGTCACCTTGGCCAGATTTAATACAAGGCGAGGTGCTTAGTCTTACTATAACTTGATATGCCATGTTTTGTTGATATCCATGGGAGGCCTGTCCTTTCCTGAATAGTAGCAGAGGAAGAGTGGATGAAAATGGGCAGAAGGGAGGTGGTGGAGGGAGGGTCTTGGAGAAGAAGTGGGAGGGGAAACTTGGTTAGAATGTATTGTATGAGAGAAGAATCAATTTTCAATAAAAAATAGATATGCTGGATCAATTGTTACTAAGAGAAAACCAGAGACAAAAAGTGACTTGGCCAAATAAACAGTAAGAAGAGTTTGTGTGGCACTGGAGAGATGGCTCAGCAGTTAAGAGCACTGGCTGTTCTTCCAGAAGACCCAGGTTCAAATCCCAGCACCCACATGGCCCCTCACAACTGTCTGTAACTCCAGTTCCAGGGGATCTGATACCTTCACACCAATGCACATAAAATAAAGTTAAATAAATTATTTTAAAAAAGAAGAGTTTGTGTATGAATGCTATACTTCGGTTAAGAATCAAATTATTTCAAATATTTGGAATTGTTCTTTGTTAAAGAAAATGAGAGACATATTAGACCTTACACCTAGTTAGGGAAAAGTCAGTAAGAAACTTTGTGTTTGCTTCTTGCTTAGTGCAGTGAACACTTCCATTCTACTTGTGCATTGTAATATTAGTGCTAATACTCTTCCATCCTGAGACATCTAAAACCCAAGAGGGAGAAGGCACACTCGTATTCTCCACTCTACCCGTCTTGAGCAGATGAGGGGCAGACAGACAAGCAGCCAGTTCCAGAAACCTTGAAACTGATATAACTGCAGCCAGCAGCCCGAGGGCAGCTGCTCTGCACATAAAGGGTGAACAGAAATCTTTTCTTTACAAATCAGAATCATTGCTCTACTGTGATTTTAATCTAGAACCGGCAGAGAACTAGAACAAAGGCTCTTTATGTTTTTTCCCGAGACCATAGCCTCCTTCTTACCTACTGTTTCTTTTCCTGCAGCTTTAGTTTACCTCAAAGTAACCATGCTCTAAAAAGATGACATGGAAGTTTCCAGAAATAAATAGTTTATAAGGTTTCATTTCTGCAGAGTTCTCAGAAATGGGGAAAAACTTGGTGCCAACTTGTTCTATCCCACTGAGGACATGAACCATTTCTTTTGTGCAGTGTGTCCTTGCCTTATATGTCACCTGTCCATTAGCCTCTTACTGACTCTCATCTGTTGGATCTAGCAGTGTTGTGTTAATTTACATAACTTTTAGTATAATCGATTACTGTGTTTGTTCTTTTGTACTGTTCGTTGTTCATTTGTTATGGTGCCTAATTTGTACATCAGAATTTGTTACAGCTATATCTATAGAGAGAAAATAGCATGATATTGGTAGAGTGTGGTCCTATTCACAGCTTTAGATGTTGTCTGAAGGTCTTGGAAAATATGGTTGTAGATAAGACAAGAGGGGACGACTGTTGCTTCTATGCCACACTGGTAACCACTGTGTGCTAAGGCCACTTACTCAACCCTTGATGGAACACTTGGAGCAGGGAAAGGGTGTGAGAGACAGGCCACCCAGCAAAGCTCTCCATTCCCACAGAACTAAAGTGCGCAATAATCCCGTGTAGTCACTCAGGCCTCCAAAGCCCTGCCCCACAGAAGCAAGAAATGAAAAGGGAATGACTGAACCTATAGAAGTAAACTATTGTTTTATCCTCAGTGTGCCAATAGACAAAAATAGGCTTTTCTTCACAAAGACAGCGTTCCTTTTATCTTTAGAGGAAAGGGAGAGAAAGTGTGCCAGGTATTCATTTCACATTTTTTTCATTCTAAGGAAGAAGTTCAAACACACACACAAAAAATAAATTGGTATTTCTAACAAGAAAAAAAACTCAATTATGATTATTAAATGCAAAGAGTATGTCCCTTCCCAGCATCACATTAAACAAATAACAAATAATCAACACCAGTATATAATATAGTGTTTTCACTATTTCAATTAGAAAACCTCACCCATGCTGATTTCACTGTAAATATGTTTTCAGTTATATTGAAATGCTTTCTTTTCCTGAAATGGAACGGCAGCATAGAAGCAACATGGTACAATAGACAGAAAAACTTTAAAGATGGATTACTTTCTCCTTCTGAATGTTAACCATGATTATAGGCAAGAACAGACCCTTAATATCTCCCCAGCGATTCTGTGCAATAGTTACTGAGCAGTAGATATACCACCTTAAGAACTGGCAACATGAAGGATGACACTGTAGCTTAGTGGTAGAGCACTTGCCTAACATGCTGGAGGCCAAGGGTTCAATCACCATTACCTCAAAAGAAAAAAAAAAAAACCTTACCAGCCCTTGTGGTACCTAAATCAGGTTCAACATTTCGACATCATTAAAAAAGCTATAAAGCATTAGTTATCGCCCATAAGATATGAAGTGGGTTACCAGCAACATCACTTCCATGGACTTGGGGTTGGGATCAAAACAAGTAGCTCCAGAAAGAGCAGAGAAATGGTACACCTCCATCCCATTTGCTTCCAAATAGTTGGGAGGTATCAGTGTGGAAGGATCTGTCATATGCTTGTCACCCGGATCTAACCCTGGTGTACTAATTGAACACCTGTCTTTAAGGACAGCATGTACTGCGCAGACATCCTGTACTCTTTTAATTGAGCCCCTTTGGGGGAATATATCGTTTAAATATAACAATATATTCAGAACCCTAAAATAATTTGATCTATAATAAATTCTTAAGCAAGGGAGGAAGGCCAGCCTGGGGACCTTGGGAGGGGAAGATTGCCAGGTACAGAGTCAGAGATTCACAAGGAAGTTGTAGACGCTCCCTCCCAGGAGACTTTAAAAATAGACTAGACAGCCCTCTCCATACTGCAGTGTCGGAGGCCCCATTATACTTTGCTATTAGAGAACTCCGTATAGTTCCCTTAGACTTGATTAAAAGAAGAAAGGAAGAAAGGATAAGAAAGTGGGAGGGATGGAAGGGAAAGTTGCCAGAATTTGAAAAAAATCTGTTGGGGAAATGTCTTTGATGGTGAGTAGTCAGTTCACTGAGTCTCAGACCCTCTAACTTTACACTGCGGTTCAAAAGAAGTTTGGAGTCTAATACCTGTTTGACCTCTTTGCTTTCCATTTTTGTTTGAATTTTATATTTTTTCACTGAATATCATATTTTTGAACTCTTATAAAACTGATGAATTAGAAACTGGAAGTTATATGGATATTTTTTTCAGCTCTCAGTATAATTAAATATATGTGTAAACATAAACTCATACAAATGTATGATTTAATCCCAAGCTTTCAGAGAGAATGAACATTCTTCAGGAACATAATCTTTTAATTAATAAACTATAGAATATATTCATCATAAACTCCAGGTGACTTCCTCCTTCAGTCATGATTCAAATTAAATGTGAGTCATTTTTTTTATTAAAAACAAGAAAGGGAAGGAAAATCATTTCTGAGTCCGAGCTCTAGTCTCACATCTCACCACACATCACCAAAACAAGCTACTAAGTATAAGTTAAACAGATAAATTTCAGTTAAAATATATTAAGGAAGAATGAATTCCTGTAAATAATATAACTAAAACGTCCATCAGTTCAACAGATGCTAAGTTGATGGGCCTACATTTGCATATACTATCGTAACATAACATCCATCATAACATAATTTTGTTTGATTGTTTTGTTTTGTTTTGTTTGTTTTTTTTGAGACAGGGTTTCTCTGTGGCTTTGGAGCCTGTCCTGGAACTAGCTCTTGTAGACCAGGCTGGTCTCAAACTCACAGAGATCCGCCTGTCTCTGCCTCCTGAGTGCTGGGATTAAAGGCGTGCGCCACCACCACCCCGCCATAACATATTTTTTTACCTAGAAGATGGCATTTATCTTGTGAATTCATTTTAATGAATGTTATGTAAAACCCTAAAACATTCTGCATCCTGAGACACTTTCGGGAACATTCTAAGCTTCCAGAAACATCGTGTGCGCTGTTAGCTTTCCTTTGCTAACAGAACTGTCATAAGCATTGTGTCTTAAATCCTGGCTACCTGGAAGTCTTCAAACACAAAATTGAAGTTTTTGGTGGGCCTGGAAATTCCTTCTGGATGTGGGAGTGAAATAGCAGTGTCTTAGGCTCCCATGCCAGTTAGGAATTGTTCTATTCCTCGGCAGTCAACCTGGAGAACCTCTAAATTTTAACTAATTTAATTTCTATTAATATAACATATTCTGAATAATGATCAAAGTGTGACAATTAGCATTTGTATCACCTTCAACTTCCCTTTTCTTTACGTTGGCTCCACTTGAACACTTCTCTTTCGATAAGCAATGCATTTCTCATTGTTCACTATATTCTCCAGAATTATTTTTTCTTGTAATCACAACACTGTGCCTGTTGAACCACTTTTTGCCATCGTCCTTGCCCCCTACTCAATCCATTTTCTAGAAATTACCATTCTACTCTCAACTTCTATAAGACCAAGTTTCTTAGACTCTGCATACAAACATGATCATGTGGAGACTGCTTATCCACATCAGAGCTGCATCACCTAACATAATGCCATCCAGAATCATCCTCATTGTCACAAATGCCAAAGTTTTGTGTTGTGTTGTGGATTCACGTACCAGGTGAGGGCCTTTTCAGATAGTTCATACTGAATCGGCCTCTCCTTCTCGGCTAAGCACCTCTGTGATTATACCTGTTCACTTGGATAATATGGGTTGTTTTTTCTTATTCTGAGATCAGCAATGAGCAACCTTGGTTGCATATGGCAGCTTAATTTCTCTTTCCCATACCATGTGCTAGAACAGATTCAAAGATACAAGGGAATGGGATGTTACTTTCATTGAGGAAAAATGACATCAATTTCCCTACCACCAAATCAAAATCGTAGCTTCAGATTTATTGTAAACTTTTCTTACTGACAGGACTAAAAGGAATAATTGAAAAAAGGGGGAGAGGGAGAGAGGAAAAGGAAGAAAAGAGAGGAAGGGAGGGAGGGAGGATGCAGGTTGACATCTCCACACAGGCACCTGAACCCCTGAGGCTACTTTTGATGTGCAAGAAGAAGGAGCAGAAGATGAAACCCTGAGCAGAGGTAGGGACTAAAATGCAGCCCTCTGGGCAGCTCTGAGCAACATGGATCTCAGAGTTTTAAGATTCACATTGGCATTCATCCTTCCAGAATGCTGTACATGTGTGCACAGCAAATGGGAGGAACCCTGGAGAGCATTTGGACAGTCTAGTGCCACTCTTATGAAGACACTAATCCCCTTGGATGAAGGCTCCACCTTGTGCCCATATTTAACTTTAAAGATTCACACACAGTCAATATGAGCATCCGCTTTTATGTTTGTGCCTGAAACCTTGAAATATTGGAACCCACCTGTACATGATATTCTTATCTAAAATTCAAATTCAAATTGACCTTTTACATCTCAAAAGCAGGTTAATCTCTCAAAAACTGTCAGTTTTTGAACATGTACTAGAATATATCTCATTCCCTTTCTTAAAATTCAAATTATTTAAAAAAATTTAGATTACCCAAATTTGGGCATTTTGCTGTTTAGAATACTTAAATAATAGCTGCTTCATAGTAGTAGTAGCGGTGATGGTAGTGGAGGAGGAGGAGTATTTACTCTGAGAACTTATGTTTTGTTTGCTTGGTTGGTTTGTTGTGACATGGTCTCACTATATAATTCAAGCTGATTTGAATTTACTGCTTAGTCCACATTGGTCTTAGTCACAGCAAACCTTCTGCCTCAGTTTCCCAAATACTGGAATTACAGACATGTACCACCAGGGCTGGCCACAAGTTGCTATTGTCAAAGTGTATCTGTGTAAGTGGAAATTCAAGGTAGTGTGGTGATGATGTGAAGTCAAGGGGAGCCAGAAGGGTTCTGAGGACCGCTGATGAGCTGAGCATAAAGACCTCACAGAGCAACTACAAGCAGGAAGGGTGAGTGGGGCCACTCCCCAAACTTCACTGGAAAAGTTGCAAAAGAAAACCTGCAGAACTCAGGAACCTTCAGATACTTCAGCATGTGGTCAACTAACTGAATTTTTAATTCGGCGGGAAATATTTCTAGTAGCATAAGTTAAGTACAAACTCTAGTTAGAAGGGATCCTATTCACAAAAGACAAGACCACTCAAAATAAAATAAATGAAAGGAAGTAATATGATCCTAAAAATCCATGAGGCTCGCTAGAATGGAGTAACCAAGAGGAAGACCATTCAAGCTCTTTCAGAGATGAGCACCTTCCCTGATAAGTATTCATTAGTCTCCTATTGAAGACCAAATTATTTTCTCTCTCTCTCTCTCTCTCTCTATATATATATATATATAAATTTATATATTTATAATTTATATATATATTAATTTATATATATTTATAATTTATAAATATATAAATTCTGGAAAGAATCCATTCCTAGTTCCTCAAACTTGACAAGATTCATCTCTTTCCATTTTCCCCATCAAAAATCAATTATTTTTCGTTTTACAGAACTATCTTGTGTATATCGTATTGAATTGTTTTTGCTTATAAGATTATTTGATTATTACCTATGCTGAAGAATAAATGGAATTTAATTACCTCTGAAAATTGCTGAATCTCAACAGGCATTTTACAAAATGCCTTTCTTTACTTAATAAAGGACAATCCCCATATTTCATAAGTTTCCATCCATCTGACAGAGCTATAGTGTTTGTAATTGTGTGCTTAAAGCCATCAGTCTTCTAGAACCATCTTCAGCTGAGCAAGCCCCAAAGCATGGTCCATTCTGCTCAGCTCTGTTCAGCATCTTTATGGTTTATCAGCCTTGGGGTTCAATTTTGTTTGGGATGCTTTTATAAATGAACACAGTCATTGCCAAATCTGTTCCTCCAGATTGCAAAGAGAAAAATCGAGAGAGGAGTGTTAGTAGATTGGTGTGCCATGGAGGATAAAATAGAAGTACAAATATATCTACAATAATCTCTGTGATGATTCTATGCAGTGCACAATTTCACCTATGTTTCAGTAAAATTAGATGAGTATCTTGGTCATCATTGTCCGGGAAGATAGCACTTCCCTCAGGCTGGACTGTGACCAGTGCTCTATCTAACAAAATTAATTTGTTCCGACGTATTTTTTTTCCTGAACAGGAAGGAAGGATAAAGGCAAAGAGGAACAATGATATGTAGAAAGTATAAGAAGTACTGTAGACTTCTTCCTTCTGGAAAGACGTCTGAGGCACTGTTTGCCTGTTTGCTACTAAGTTCCATACAGTCATCTCAGGATCCAAGGCGGCTGCAGAATTAGCAAAAGGAAATGTTAATAATCTTAATAATCTTTGTTCTTCCAAAAACTTCTTTAGAAAATGGTTTAAAGTACTCATTTCAATGAGCTTTAATAAAATCAATGACTCTTGAAGGGCTCCCATTCAAGGAATGCTTTGAATTCAAAGGAATTCTTGCATATGCATTCATATAAAAATCTTTTGCCCTACTCACGTAGCATATTGCTACATTTAATATCTGAATACAAGGATTAAAAGATCATGATATCAAACACTCTAGGATTTATTTGTGAATTGTTACAATGCAGAAAGACTCTTAGGCTGGTAAAGCAGCTCAGGCCTGAGCAGTGCCCTTTGTTCATTTCCTTACTTGTGAGATGGTTACTGGGGGGTCACAGCATTGCTGGAAATCCAGGCCAATGTTGTCTCATTTCTGAACACCTGCTACTCAGTCATTATAAACTATAACTAATAAGGTTGTCCTCTACACTCTAGGAATGAACATTGACAGAAAGGAGACCCTTGCAAGACTTCCTGGATTCTGGGCAAGATTCATATACTGGGGACATCTTTCTTGTGAATAGTGATGGTGTGGAACTGAAAGGTGAAACGCATCACGTGACCCAACAAACATTTTTTTAAAAATATTTACTCAAATGAGTTGAAAATGTACATCTTCATAAGAATCTTCCCATGGATATTTACAACACCTGTGTTCATAGCTGCCAGACAAAGGAAGGAATCAAATGTACAGTAACAGAATGCATGAACTATAGTTTTCTACACAGTAGGATACTATTCAGTACTAAAAACAAATGAGCCATCAGACCATTGAAAAGGCAGGAAGGCTATGCACATGCACATCAATAAGTAAAATATGCTAATTTAAAAGGCCAGCATACAATAGGGTTTCATTGCCAAGAAGATAAAAAGGTGACAAAAAGGTCAATGGTCACCCGGTGTTGGGTTTAGGGAAGAAAGTAAACAGGGTCCAGTGGATTTCAGGACCAAGAAGTTATTCCTTAAGATTCCTTAAGATGGTGTAAAGCTAGACATGTGACAAAATAGGATATACAACTGTCCAAGTGACTGTAACACCAGTAAGTACTTTATATGGTCATGACGCATCGATATGGTTTCCTTGAATGTGGCAAATGGGCTGCTCCTGCTGGGAGTGTTGGTAACTGGATGGGTAGACAAGAGTGACTGCAAGAAGTACGGAGAGATTCGACGTGGCTGCTTGAGTTGCTCTTAAAAAGCCAATCCCCCTGCCCCAAATCTCTATCTTAAGTAAAGAAAACCCCCTGAAACACTCTCAGCACATTTGTGCATCTATATTTTTTTCTCAATGACACAAATGTATCAAGGACTTACTTCTCAGCCTTCACCCTGACATAGTTGACTTGACAAATGTGTAATCAATCTGAGTGCATTCACCTGGACAGACACAGAGACAGAAACATCAGACCAACAAGCTGACTTCAAACCAGGCAGTTGTTACATACCTGTGATCCTGAGACATAGGCGGTAGAAGGAGAAGAATCAGTTGAAGACTGGTCTAGGCTACATGCTAAGACCCTACTCAGAAACAAACAAGCTTGATGATGCCTTTGAAAGAGTAGTTTGCAGCAGACTTCAGAACAGAATTTATTAGAGTTCAAGAACTGTATAAAGCAAGATAGTTCTAAATGGTCTTAAACAGAAATGATTTCACTTGTAGCTCAGGCTGGTCTCAAATTTGAAGCAATTCTCCTGACACAGCCTCCTAAGTGCTAAGGTTGCAGGCATGAGCCACCACCCGTGCTTTTCTTTTTTAAGTAAGACAAACCTATTTCGGATATTTTTTTCTGAAAATACATTGTAGTTCATATTCTTGCTTCTACCCCGGCTTCTTTCCTCCTATACAAATCAGTTTCACACTCAGCAGAGTAAATGTAAGAGATGTGAAAAAACTGAGTATCAACACTGATTTTATTTTAGTCACCTTGCATTGTATTCAAAATTTTGTGGATTGGGTTGGCTTTCTGAAAAACTTTGCATGTTTTAGGATAGTCACAGAAAGAGAAGGGAAGGAAAAAACATGGAACAGGACATCTGAGAGTCTTGGGAGACAAGACAACTTCTGGGTCACAAACGGCAGGTTTGAAAGGAGGAAGAATTATAAAAATCTACTGCCTATCTAATAGGAAGTAGGTGTGGGTATAAATAAAAATAAACCAAATGAGTAACAATAGAGAGGTAGAAATACCTTTGGCATCTGATCTTGTTAACAGAGCAACTTTAATTTGTTCCCTGCATGGACTATGGAAGCTTTGGATCCAGGGGAGGCACAACAGGCCATACTACAGAGACAATAGTGACACCGTGTTTGAGATAAAGAAAAATTAATGAGAGATATAGAAAATCTGAAGATTATAGTGCACAAACTTGGGGACTGGCTAGGATTTTTTTTTCTTTCTTTTCTGTTTTGTTTCTTCGAGATAGGATTTCTGTGTGTATCCCTGGTTGTCACAGAACTCTCTTTGTACACCAGGCTGGCCTCAAGCTCAGAGATTCGCCGGCTCTGCCTTGAGAATGCTGGGATTTTAAGCAGGAGCCATCAACCCTGTAATTTTTAACAGGCATTGCTCCCTAGTGCTCCACACACAGAAGACCACAATGCCTGCCAACGTTCCTAGAGCTGGTACAGCTGACATGCCTCTCACGTGATGTTGTCCGACGTCACGAAACCTGTGTCTATTCATAAATAGAGAAGTGATTTTATGTAAGTTAAATACTGTCATGTAAGTTACACACTAGAAAAAAATGATCACTTTAGCTCTTTTACAATGAGTACTATGTGTCGTGTCTAGAGTAAGGACTGGCAATAACCCCCATAGATTAGCCATGGTCCAGGCTAACTGTTGCACAAGAATGTGTTCTCTCTACATTTTAATTTATCTTGCTTACTTTCCCACAATTTTAGCAAACACATTCACTCTATTATAAAGATGAACAATGTGATAAGATCACATGGAACATTCGAAATTGTCCTAGCCCTATAAAACTACAGCAGTGGAATTTCTGAATGTTGAGTAGCAAATACAATTTCTACATATGGGTGGCCTCTGCCAGCTGAGGAAGTTAAGTCAGCAAATGAATATTTTTTAAAACTAGCTTGAAGTTATGTTTATCATTATTCTTAATTATTTGTACATGTGGGAGTCATGCAAAAGTTCAAGTACCCACAGAGGCCAGAGATGTTGGATGCCCCTGAAGCGGGAGGTGCAGGTTTGTGGACTTCCTGACAGGAATGATGGAAAACAAACCTGGGTCCTCTGCAAGATCAGTATGTGTTCTTAACCACCGAGCTATCTTTCCAGCCTCCCAAATACTAACAACTATTTTTGTATTTAGCAGGGAATTATAAAATAATGGTAATAAATATTTCAAAACTATCAATATATATTAGATATATATGTTGAAATTTTGTGATATTTTGAATATGTATTTCAATATTATATACATATACACATATATGAAAATTTTGGATCAAAACATATGTGTCTAAAATAAGAAAGATAAAAACACAATAAGTAAAACAAAATATAAATAAATCTAATAGCTTTACATTATTACAGGATGTGGTAAAAGAATATAGTAAGCTTTCAGAAACAAAAGTTGAAATAAAAAGAAAAACAAAGTAGAAATGTTAGTGTATCAGAATAAAAGAACCCAACAGAGCTATTTTCAGATGGAATTAAATATTCAAAACCAACTTGAAATATGGCAAATAAGAAGACTAAAAATAAAGCCACAAGGATTTGTGGCCCAATATAAAGAACTATTTAGGTACTGTAATGTTACAAAGCACTGAAGTATTTTTTATATTAAAGAAAATTGATAAAAAAAACAAGTAGTGTATATTACTTATTCTTTTAAAAGTTATGAGTGAATAATTAGAAGACTAAACCCAATAGAATTGAGAAAAATATCATAATCAAATCATATTTCAATATATTGTTTACAGAAGTAGATATAATGGTAAATAAATAATTATGTGGAAGACATATTAAGCTTTGATACAATACTTTTTATATCTTTAAAGTATGTATTAAATCTTTGTGAAACATTTGGAAAACTAAAGACTCAGTGTTTAATGTAATAGTATCACCAATGTCATGACCACAGAAGAAGAACAATTCAATTCAACCTTTAAAAATGAACAGACTGGGACCAGGCAGTGTTGGCACACACCTTAAATCCCAGCACTTGGGAGGCAGAGGTAGGCGAATCTCTGTTCGAGTTTGAGGCCAGCCTAGTCTACAAGAGCTAGTTCCAGGACAGGCACCAAAGCTACAGAGAAACCTTGTCTCAGGGAAAAAAAAAAAAAGGAAAGAACAGACTGGGAAATTTAAATATGGTATATTTATATGGTATATTTAGATAACCCACCAAGGGCAACAGAAATTTCAATTAGAAATTTGAAGACATTTGAAATATATAAAACCAAATTATTAAAATAACAATAAGAGCAAGGGATGGAGAGATGACTCAGCAGTTAAGAGAGCTTTGTGCTCTTCCAGAGACCTGAGTTCAGTTCTCAAGTTAGGGTAGCTTACAACTTGTAAGCAGAGACTGATGGTTCATTTTCCAGCCATCCAGACCAGAATAACCACCCAGAAACTAAGTTAATTACAAACCACCCAGAAACTAAGTTAATTACAACACTGTTCTGCTGATGACTCAGGCATATTCCTATCTAGCTCTTACATCTTAAATTAACCCATTTCTATTAATCTGTATATTGCCATGAGGTTGTGGCCTACTGGCAAGGTTTAACCACATCCTTCTCCTTCAGCAGATACATGTCATCTCCCTGACTCTGCCTACTCTCTCTGTATATCTCTGTTTGGATTTCCTGCCTGGCTTTATTCTGCCCTCCCATAGGCTGAAACAGCTTTATTCATCAACCAATAAAAGCAACGCATATACAGAAGGACATCCCATATCAAAAACTGTTTATAAACTCAGCTCCAGGGTATCTGGTAACCTCTTTTAGTCTCCATAGGCATAAACACACATACATGCATGGTACACACACACACATATACACACATGGTATATATACACACACACATACACATGCACAAATTTATATATATATATATATATATATGTATATATATATACATAAAGAAAAATACATACTAAAACTAAAAACCAAAAACCAACTATTTTAAAATACTCTTGCTGGCTTAAACTTGCTATCAAACTAGACATGGGCAAGCCTAAAAGAAGAAAGTTACAGAAATACAAACCCTCCAAATGCTATGTGCCCACTAGCCACAGCAGACCACAGCACATGGTGTATGTGTCTATCAGTATGGACTATGATGATAAAAACAACTGACTTTAAGTCTGAATAAAGGCCAGATTGAGTCCTGTGCTATCTACTTCCAGGCTAAATCCTGAGGTTCTTTGTGTTCATGGAATTAGTTACTGACCTGATTTCAGGAGGAAGTATTGACAGAGCTCCAATTCAGGAAGCTATTCATTTGCCCTAAAAAAAAAATGTAAAAACTGTATTACTTTTTATTAGCTAAATTTAATATTAGCTAAAACAGTTTTTAATATGAGCATAATTTCCACAATTTAAATGTTTTATCACCACAAAATTTCAGTGAAGAGTTTCCTAATCTCCCAACTCCCACTCTTGCCCCAGTCCCCTGGAAGAATTGAGGTGAGGTGGGCCTTTAAGAAGGGGGCCTGGTGAGGGGTCTTCAAGTCAGTTAGGTGTGAAAAGAACTGTGAGACCCCAGAGTCTATGTGTTTCCAGGCTGGAGATGTGTACCCTTTTTGCTCTTGTGCCCACCACGTGATCTGCATCAGACCTGAGCAGTCCCTGAAGGCAGAAACCCTAGGATAAAGCAAACCCATTTCTTCATAAGCAGCCTATGTCTGGAGTTTCATCGTAGTGACGAAAACTTTGTAACACACTGCTCCCAGGCTGGACCCTTAGCTGTTTCTGCAGCTAAGCTGTGTGTTTGCAGTGGCTTACAGTGTGCATTAAACATGTAAAATACTGCTCATCCTGACGTTTGTCGTTACAAACCCTCCTTGGCAACCCTGAGGGTCAGGTTCAAGCACAGAGTACTAGCCTCCAAACTCTACGATTTGCCTAAGACTTTAGGTCATTAAAGGATGTTTCGAGGTACACAGTGGGAAGAGCGAACAGCCGTACCAGAACAGCTCAAATTAAAATGATACAAAGCACAATTTAAGGTGGGCCATTATTTTAAGAAATAATTTATGTCTATTTAGTGTTCATTGGAGTTCTTGCCTGCATGCATGTCTATATGAAATTGAATCAGGTCCATCTAGAAGAGTGGTCAGTGCTCTTAACTGCTGAGCCAGCTCTTCAACCTCAAATTGGAGCAGATATACATATATTCCAGCAGGGTTAACTACTTTATAAAAAATTATTTATAAGAAGTTTACTTTTTAGCTGTCCAACAGAAACAGATTAAGGGCTAGACGTGTATCTCATTGATTGAGTTCTTGCCCAAAAGAAATATCTTACAATGTCTAGAAGGCTAAAATCCCAAAGTAGGAAAAAATGCAACTCTGACTGAGCAGGTAGGTACTATTCCATTTTATTTTCATGTATTTATTTTTATTCTTTGAGAAAAGATTTCACTGTGTAGTCCTGGCTGGAACTGGCCTTGAATTCATTAAAATACATCTGCCTTTACCTTTGTCTCTGTCTCTGCCTGTGCCCCTGCCCCTGCCTCTCCACCTCTGCCTTGAGTATTGGTATTAACATCACTATGCCCAGTATTATTGTATTTTAAGTAGTCTCAAAGATACATAGCATATTCACAAAATCTGATCAGTTCCAAGTCACCTATGACACTTCCTCGGATATATAAAGCAGCATCCTTAAACCAGGAAATCATATCCACTGGCTCTCCCAATACCTTCCCTAGATGTCCATGGTTTCAAGGAGAAGGCTCAGGAGAGAACGCAGGCTCCCCCACTCCATCTGTGTAAGAGCAAGATGGACCCTGCAAGTGTGTCTGAGTGTGTATGTGCGCACGTGACTGCATGTGTGTACCTGAGCACAGATGGAGAGGTACACTTTAATTACCCCACTCTAGTAAGTAAAAGAAAGCTTCAAAGAAATATTGAGAACAAGCTGGCAGACGGCCCAAAATATTTACCAGTTAGCCAGGCAAGTGGAAGCCTGCTGCCGTATCCTTAATAATGCTTTAAAGATCTTCCTTCTCCTTCCCATCAGTAAAGCCTTTACCGGTTCACACATCATTTCTGTTTCCATGCATAAAACACCAGGCAACCATCACTCAAGACCAGGCCTTGCTCTGATGGAGGCGAGCTGAGGAAATGCAGCTTCAACGGAAGAGTTCCTCTCTAATCCGTCACGGTCACGCTATTCAAATAGGAAGAAATCTGTAGCCCATTAGACATTTTCCTCCTGCATTAATAGACAGAAAAATTAATTATATTTTGTAGCCATTCCTATTATTGTTTTTTTTTTCCGGTTAGGAATGTTTTCAAAAGGCTGTGTCTGGAGAGCAGCATGTAGAGACAATTAGGTTGGGGTGGGGGCAAAGAAGAAAGCTTTGCAGTCCTGTAATTCGCATACAATTGGGGAATTGGGGCACAGGTGGGCAGGAGAGAAAAAGAACATGGCAAGAAGAAAGGTGGCATGGTCTTTGGCACACGGGGCATCAAGAAGTGATGGACCACTTCATTATGGCCAGAACCATAAAGTGAATCCCAGGCATCTAGTCACATGCTTGAGAAAAGCATGAGGCTGATGCAGATGATATTGCCCCTCATCATCAGCACCAAAAAGAATCGCATCCTCATCAGGAAGAAAATCTCTATTAAATTTTCCATCCCAAACCAAGTAGGACCATCTGAGAATTCAACGCTTTCAACATTTAGGTCAAAGAAATACCCACATGGTGACCTGGTTTTCTTCACAATCATTTAGATGAATCAAGTAACCATATTTAGAGGCAAGAAATCATTTATAATAATGTGCTTCTGCTCCAAGCAGTTTAACTAGTTCGCTCCCAAAGAGCACCTTCTCTGAATTTGATGACTTGCTATTTCCAACGATTGCATAAATTGTAGAACTGCAGGGCTGGAGGCAGCCTCACATTAACATCTAATTAAATTTATTCCATTTCCAGATGAGGAAACTAAGCCTGAGGAGATTGTTTTAATCCTAGGTAACAAGTAACTAGAGACAGAATGGGAATTGGACCACAGCCAGTTTTCTCTTTATAAAAAAAAAAAAATTAACACAACACTGGTCACAGAAAATCACACAATATGTATTTATTTTCATCATTATCTCTACATTCTATTTATTTTCCAAATTTAACAGAAATGCAATATACTCTATGTTGCTGGAACTTGCCAGTGTTCTCCGTATCGGTTTCACACACTGATATGCATGCCTCCCTGTAGATTTCGTCATACTAAATGGCACATCTGCACGTGATTCCGTCTCGGAATGAGAGACCACTTCAAAGACAAGGGTTTATGCAGTGACTTGTTAGCATGTGTGACGGTTAATCTCCATTGTCAACTTAACTGGATTTCCAATCAGCTAGGACACCTAGGGTGTGGTGTGTCTGGGGAGGGGTTAATTTCCAGAGAAGCTGAGCAAAGGAGGAAAGATCCACACTGAGTGTGGACGGCACCATCCCATAGGCTGAAGAAACCAAGATGAGCACCAACATACATTGCTCTGCTACCTAGTGACACACTTAATGAGACTATGGCTCACCCTACTGCCACCATGCCTCCCCACCCTGAGAAACTATATCGCCCCAAACTGTGATCTGAAACAAGCTTTTGCCGTTTTCTTTAAGTTGCTTTGGTCAGCAATGAGAAAAGTAACTCATATAAAAGCCATTAAGTACTTCCAGGGTTGTGATTCCATCATGCTTCAATATCATCATAAGAGCATAACTTCCTGTGTTCCACAGATAAGGATGTTTTCTATAAAGCAATCATGAGAGTGGTTAATATCTGATTATGAGTATGTTAATTAATTACAATGTCATGTAATAATTAATAGCAGAGAAGTGTAGTAAGAGGCCGCTAGTTTGTTTAGGCCGCTTAGACCTGAAATAATCACACAGAAACCATATTATTTACAATACTGTTTGACAATAGCTTAAGCATATTTCTGACTAATTCATATCTTAAACTAACTCATCTCCATTAATCTGTGTATCATCACAAAGCTGTGGCTTAACGGGTAAAGTTCCAGCATTTGTCTCTGGTAGGACTGCATGGCTTCTCTTGACTCTGCCTTCTTTCTCCCAGCATCCAGTATAGTTTTCCCCACCTATTTCTACTCTGCCCTATCAACAGGCCAAGGCAGTTTCTTCATTCATTAACCAATACAAGCAACACATATACAGAAGGAATCCCCCACCAGAGAAGCAATAAACAATTCCTTTATACACAGAACTTTCATTGGTAAGACCTTTACAAATGTCAAAATATTTCTGTTTCTAAGCAACCTGAGCTAAATAGCATTCACACTCAGTCTTTTATCTTTTAGTGCGTCTTACATAATTTTACTAAAATGATTCTGAAGATGGCCTTTCTATGGAAATCTATTATTTTAATGTAATTTGAACAGACATGCACACACACACACACAAGTACACATACTCACATACACACACTCTCACACACACACAAACACACACTCAAAAACACATACTCACACTCACTCTGTCATACTCACACACTCACACATACACATACATACACACACTCTCACACACATACACAAACACACACTCTCAAGCACACATACTAACACACACTCTCTCACACATACACACACACACATAGTGAGCATCTGTAGTTTTCAGCTGGCTGGACTTACTTCCTTATCAGAACAGAACCTTGACCTCTCATCTCTCAGTTCTTGGGGCTCTGGAAATCGAAACCATTTCTTCACAACTTCCTCCATCCTTCGTCTTCATTCTCATCCTCTGCTGGCCCTAGAAGACCATGTGACAGACCTCACCAGTATATCCCACCTCTTTGTCTAAAGGGGTTTAGTTATAGGAAATGAGGAACCATCCCGTATGACTGAACGCTAGAGCTCTGAGTGGAACAACTATGAACAATGAACAAGGCTTTCTTCCCCTGGACTGTGGGCTCTGATATCAGCCAGCCTGACCAAGACAATAGGTAAAAGCTTGGCTCCAGCCTTCCTTTTCACTTGTAGATTGCTTAATAAGAAGTGGCTGGCTCCAAAGCTGGTAAGGAATGCAGGTGTGTGTGGAGAGAATGTGAGGTCCCCAGAAAAAGAATGTGAATAGAGAATTCCTGAGGGTGGAGGAGCATTTGGCAGGAAGCATTCAGAGCATGGATAACTTGGGGGAGGGACAATAAACGCAAGGTCATGCTGTAAAGGAGAGGGAAGTCCCAAGGGGCCTTTGAACGGTGATGGTG
>JAQHUG010000008.1:15439134-15449644 GCA_028555095.1 Dicrostonyx torquatus | reverse complement strand
AAAAAAAAAAAAAAGAAAATCGAACACACACTTTTATCTCAACATGGAGAGATCAAGTTAGTACTGACCGGAAGCTTCTTCCCTGCTGGCTGACTTTCACAGGACTGTCAAGAGCTATGTTAGGCTGCTGGGGAGTGGCAGTGGTAGGATGGGATAGTAACCCTAATGTCTTGGGAATAACCAACCACATTCTGTTTTGGATTTGAGATCCTCTCCACAATGGGGTAAATGTATTACTATAAAGTTTCAAACAACTCACGGTTGTGGAGCCCACAGGCCCCAGGGATTAGCGGACTCCTATTATTCTACTCAATGGGCAGAGTATCAAACTGCCCTCTAAATCTGTGTCTTTCACCCAGCAGACTAGTGCAGCTCTCGGTCATGGTCCGAGCAATTTCTTAGTGCACTGGATGGTGGTTAACACAGAAACTCACAATTGGTTAAAGTATAAAGAGTCAATGACAGTGGAGTGCTCAGCCATATCCAGGACATTTGTAGAACCCTCCCGTGCAAGACTCAAGAGCCATTGTAGAAGAGAGCATGAGCAGCCTGTAGGAGCTGAGGTCAGCGAGAGCTAGAGGAAAGCAGGGTCTTCTGGACTTGAGAGGAGTTCTGCACTTGGGAACTCACAGCCAGCGTTGCAGTTGTTGGCATATAACCAAAGCAGTCAGCCTTCCGGCACTGAGGCAGAAAAGGCTCACAAGACCCACCTCTAACTGAGGAACGGTTAACAGACAATGGCTCTGGGAAAAGGAAGCCTTCATTTCCTTTTAGAATGTGGTCCCTGGTAGGCTGACCACACTCCAGTGGATGGCTCCCCTTCCATGAGTATAAAAACTGCACACAGTTTATTCTTAAAAAATAACTGGGGCTGGAGAGATGGCTCAGTGGTTAAGAGCATTGCCTGCTCTTCCAAAGGTCCTGATTTCAGTTCCCGGCAACCACGTGGTGGCTCACAACCATCTATAATGAGGTCTGGGGCCATCTTCTGGCCTGCAGACATACACACAGACGGAACATTGGATACATAATAAATAAATAAAATAACTAACTAAAATACTATATTGGAAAAAATCATTAGGAGATTGCCCTGTTCAAACTGATTCTGTCAAGTTGGCTCTGCAAAGATGCAAGAGATTTAACCATTTGATTCAACTAGCAGGATGCAGGAACTTCAAACATTAACATCAGGAAGGTTGAGAATTTGAACTCTGTAGTTTTATAAAATTGTGTTTGGAGAAAGGACCAAAGGCGTATGTATCTAAGTTCATGGTTTTAACAAGTAGTTTTAGAATGCTTATTTAATATATCTGATTTTTTTTTTAAAAAAAAGGTTTTATTCCAGTACTGCATTTTTGTGAAATTCTTCCACAGCTTCTCAAATGTCTTCTTGCTGTAAATTATCCAACATTTAAGATAATGGCATTTTCCTCTTAGTTCATCACCATTTGGAGAAGTATAATTAACAGATTATCCCTTCCTGGGAACTGTAAGAAAGCAGGATTTAATAGGACTCTTTTTAGAAGACTGAGTGTGCCAGGTTGTAAGCTTAACAAATATTAATAATGCAGATATGACACGAGTCATGCTTTTTTTTTTCTATTTTGAATGGTTCTGAGAAACAAGTTTGGGATCACAACAACATTAATTATATGAGAAAATCTTAAGATAACACTCAGGAGGAGATTTCATCTCGCTTCAAATAATTTTAGCTAATGAGTATTGCTTATGGGAATGCACTAATTATATTAAAGTGGAGCAATATTTGTATAACTTTCTAGTTTAGAAATGATCTCAGCCCACCAACCCTACAAAATGGCTCAATAGGAACGACGCCTTTTCCACAGAATAAGAAACAGATGTCCAGATCAAGCGCTTGGTAAGTGTCTGACGAGGGTGGTTTAAGTGGGTCTTACATTTGGATTCGCTGCCAGAAAGCACTAATCAGAATTTCCTGCCGAGGAATCAATCCAGGGTGCTGTCCGCTTAGCCACCAGCATCAAAACCCAGGCGTCAGTTATCTCTCCTGAAATATTATGGGGTTTTCAGAAAGAAGAAATCAAGAAGACAAACGGACACCACAGGCATTAGAGGAGGTGAGAGAGCGGACACATTCTGCTTGCTCTGGTGCAAGTTTTGGGAACCCAAACTCTGTCTCGTACATGGTCACCACTCAAAAGCTCTTTGCCAACCAATTGGCAAAACCATCCATCCTAGTAAGCCTGTGAAACCTGGCAAATGTTTTGGCCTACTTACATATATATTCATACTACATCAGGAAATCCCTAAGTTACATATCACACAAATGTAATTTTTAATGAATACTTTAAACCTTTTTCACTTAAACTAAGTAAAGTCTACTCATGACTTACATGACCTATTGTGGTCGTGTAATTTGTTTAATTTTCTGTATGTGTATGTGAATGGGTGTTTTGTCTTCAGGTCTGTATGGGCACCATATGCTTGCTGGGTACCCACAGAAGTCTGAAGAGGGTTTCAAGTGCCCTAGAACTGGGGTTATGGATGGTTGTGAGCCACCACACAGGTGCTGGAAGCAGAAACTGTGGCTTCTGCAAGAGCAGCAGGTGCTCTTAACTGCTGAACCCCACCTCTAGCCCCATAGCCTCAATAGTAAAGGATAATGATCTTATTACAAAGTAGATTTCTTCCTTTGTTTCAGTCAAATTCTTACAACTGCACTGCTCCATCATTGCCTTGTCTTCCTCAGCAGTCAGGCATGTTGACTACGTGAGGCCTGTGCTCACAATTTTTAAACCATCCCACTCCTCTCTCCTACCTGGGCTCAGGGGATCCTTTAAGTGTGATGGTTTTCAAAGCAATCATTCCTTCCGTTTCAAAGCCCTGGGGAAAAAGCATTTCTTCTGCCTCTAGAACCTACTGTGAGTAACAATGGCTTATATAAGTGCTTTACTTCATTTTCCTAAGTATAAGAGGGAAAAAACATTTTGGAAAATATTAATGATATTTGCCCTCACAAGTGTCAGAGGTCCTGCTCAAACGCTTAGGCCAACATATGGGTCCATCACTTTATTTCCTGTCTCTGATCTATTTATTTAAAAAGTAACCCTCAGAAAAACAGGGGTTAAATTAGCTCCAGTGAGTCACAAATTTGTACCAAGGGGTTTGAAGAAAATTAGATTTTACTATAATTACAAATAAAACAATTAGATTCATTTTTTTGAGGTAAAGGTATAATTTTGAGAGAAGATATGTGTTGGCTCCTGAAGGGAATCCCAACAGTCAGAGAGAAGGTGGCAAAATGTCAGAGAAGGAATAATCTAACAAATCAGATGGAGAGTGGGATCTGGTCACTCCCATGGAATCTGCTTTGACATGGCATAGAAAAAAACAGCAAAATAAACTACTAGAGATGCAAGAGTTGCACAGAACTCTCTCTCTCCACTGAGCTATACAGTATCCCACTGAACTCCACACAAACACCAGATCAAGCAAGGAAACATGTACTATCGAGCTGAAACTTGTGCTTGAAGTGAAATTAAATTGATTTGTAGGCAATGAAAAAATTATGTAACTCACACATCTGAGTTGCTGATTGCTGGATCGCTTCCTTGAATGTCAAGGGACAGTGTGGTTGGATTGAATGAGAAGAATTTTGATAAAATATTGCTAAGACAACAAAAGCATTACTTTTCATAACTTTCAAATTCTCCCATTCTTTCGTGTCCCTCTCAATTAGGGTTATATGTGGATATTTTTATGTACAAACTTAATTAATTCACTCAACAAATATTGATTGAGATGCTATGCTAGGTCCTAAGAGAAACACAAAGAAATACACAACACTCTCTCCCTTGAGTGATTTATAATCTAATTGGTGACAGGAAAATAAATTAAATGAACAATGTACTTTATTGGTATAAACCAAGCAAGTTGTAAAAGTGATAAGAGTTGTCTGAGTTTAGACAAATGAAGGAACAGTGTGCTGGGATTGTCAAAGAAGGCTTTGCAAAGAAATGTTTTATGAATATCAAATGAATCCCCAGTGGTGGCCATGAAATTATTTCAGTGATTCCTGGGCAAGATTAGCAAAATAAAATGGGATGGAAATATCAAATGCATTGCACAAGTGTATAATTTAATAGTCTTTTTTTGGCCAAGTCTGTATGTTCTTTGTACTTCCTGGGTCTCAGAATAAAATGTATTTTTATTGTGGGTCATGAACAAAAGATGTTAATGTCACTGTCATAGAAGAGATAGATATGGAGCCGTTCCTTAAGAGAAAGCTAATACTGCAGTATGCAGATAGAAAACGTGACCAGGGCTGAGAACCACATGGTCAAGTTTCTGTGGCTTGTGGAAAGTGACAAGGTGAGGACCAATAGTCAGAAAGTGACCTGTCTGGAAGTGTGTAAGAGAGAGAGAGCAGGAAGACTGAAAAAATAATCCTACAAAGACATTATAAATACAAATTTTCTTTGGATAGCTTGCTAACTCCGAGTAGAAAAATTTGGTCTAAGTAAGCTAGTAAGTTTCATTTCTCTTGAAGCACATATCGGAGTTAATCCATAGTCTTCTCTTCCTTTGTACTGTCCTTTTCCTTTCTAACGTGGTCTTTTCTTTCAACACCATTACCGAGTAATTTAGATGTACGTCAGTATAGCACCTTTGCCCTGCATAGATTCAATAATTTTCCAAACTACAGCCCTTAAAACACAAACTAGGCACTCTCCCATTCTCCCTTGCTTTCCCCATACCAACGTACAGTTTGCTGGAGATCCAGAGGCGTGGGAAGGCAGGAGCAACCTCATTCCCAAGCTGCTTAGTAGCTAGGACTCTACTCAACAAGAGGGAGGACCATGAACTTGAAGAGAAAAAGAAGAAACTGGAAAAGGCCAAATTCTTTTGGCTATTGACTCAACTGGCGCTGATCGCCTTGTTATACCTTAAGCTGTAAATGATTATTATATTGAGTCTGATTCAGGGGATTAAAAAAAAAACATGTTACTTTAATACTGCTTAGCGATTTGTCTTCAAACCTGAAACATTTGAGCAACAGCTGGAAACCTTACTGGTTTCCTTATAATGTCCACATGCATGTCAAGACCAAGAAACTAAGACCTTTATAAAGAGGGCTAGTGAGATGGCTCAGCACATAAGGGGACTTGCTGCCAGGCCTTAAGACCTGAGTTCAATCCCAGAGCCCTGGAACCTATCCATTGACTTACACACACACACACACACACACACACACACACACACACACACCATGCAATAAAAGAGAATGTGAAAATGTCTTCGTGAAAATCAAATCTTCTCTAGTTTGCATGGTGAGTGACCCCCAAAGGCACACATAATAAAGATGTGCTCCCAGGGTGCTGCTATTCAGAGTTAGCAGAACTTTTAGGTAGAGCCAAACAGGAGGTCCTTAGTACATTGAATGAGTTCCCTCAGAAAGGACTGTGGTCCCTATACCCTCCTTTCCTTTCTTTTGCTTCTGGACATGAGGTCAGCATTTTTCCTTCTCTGGACATCCTTCCAATACTACCCAGCATCCTTACCAAGGATCAAAGCAATGGGGCCCATCCGGTACGGAACCTCCACAACCATGAAAAATAATTTTTTTTGTTGTTAGAAGCTAATTGTCTCAAGTATTGTACTATAGTGACACAGTTGACTCACACACAATCCGATGAGTACAATGTCATGAACTCCCTGCTGTAGGTGAGTCTAGTACGTCATTTCAAAGTAAGTATTTTTGAAATGCAATCATCAAGCATAGGCAATGAGGTCCTTTTCTGATTGCATCCTGAAAGCTGGTCCACTTGACCCTGCCTATAAAGCCTGTAGTCTGATGTCTCCAACTGTTTTATCTAATCACCTCTAGGAAATCCACAAATCGATTGAGTAGGCTCTTTTCCAGATAAGGCAAGTGGTGCTCATTCAAGGTTAATGAAATTTCATGGTCACTGCCTCCACATACATCATCTTACAAAAGAATCCGTGGGTTTTAAACAATCGCGTCAGCTTCCATCCCTTAAGAAGCCACGGTGAAATTCTTAAATTATTTCTGGTAAAGTAATTTATCTGTGCAATCCCTTCTAGTCTCTTCATTACTTTTATAGATGCAATCAATTATTTCAGTCAAACAAAATATGCTGCCAACTTTCCGGAATTCCTAGAATGATTTTAACTACTCGCTTGGGGTTTTATTCAGTATGGGCATAAAAGTTATTATATTCTAATTGCTTGTGATTGTTACTACATTGAGATTTATTTTGGTTGGTTATTTCAAGACACTGTTAAAATGAATTTAGTGACTTCATTCTGGTTTTCCTGATTGATTCTATTATTAGGACTGTGGAAGCCTGGGGCCTTTTGGCCTTACTGAACATCTTGAACCATTTTTTAAACAGTTTGGGTTTGGCAAAACCTATTTTACCAAGAACATTTCTCCTTAATTTTTAAAAACCATGTGCTTTTTAAGGAAAACGCAACCCATGTGTTCCTAATTCTTCTGTACTAAACACATCAAAATGTTTTGTAAGAATTGCTTGATTTCCAAGAAGCCTTGTGAATCTTCCTTATAAGAACTTTTAAGTTATTTTCTTTTCAAGCAGGAAGTTATTTCTGCCGAGGATAAAGTTATTAGACACCAACTGTTTCATGAAACCCATGAGCTAAGTGGAGATCATTTATGTTTCTCTGGAATATATTTATTGAATAGAGCGGCAACACACATCAGGGAGATGGGGCACCAAATCATCAAATAAACATTCTTAAACCTTTAAGCATGTTTTCTGTGTCTTTCTAAATTGAAATACTTAGTTGTAAATACTCTATTTGACAAAAACACCTGTTTCAAAAGACTATTAGAAATAAGAATCATTTTGTTTCATTTACATCTTTGGTCTAAAGACATCCCCAGAACCTTTGCTAAATGTCTCATTTCTTTTTATTACATCTTTTTCCAAAGGATTTACATATTTTGCTCCAGTTTGCATTTGTCTTAATATTTCCATCATTAATCCCAGCAGTTAAAACAAAGAATATTAACAAGTCAGAACTCAGATGTGTGTGTGTGTGTGTGTGTGTGTGTTGGGGGGGTGCGTGTGTGTGTGTGGGGGTGGGTGTGCATGTGTGTGTGCATTCCCAGATCTTCTGAGTAGTCAAACAGCTTCAGGTTCCCACACCACTGAGCCAACATCTCAAACTGATAAAATTCCATGATCATCATTGTAGCCAAAATGAATGCGTTGGGACATCCAAAACAAACCTGGCACTTTGAAAGTTGAACAGCTCCCCCTCAGGTCACCATGGAGAGACTAGACAATCTGGGTGGCCTCTTTCCTGCAGAGGTTTCTTTCTTTCTTTCTTTCTTTCTTTCTTTCTTTCTTTCTTTCTTCCTTTCTTCCTTTCTTTCTTCCTAATGGGGGAATTGGTTTTGTATTTCAGTATGGTATGCTTTCCATCTTTCTTTCAGAACAAACTTTAAGAAAACAGAAAATACTTTCCCCTGCCTAAAGCCTATGTGAATCACTATCTTACTTTCTGTGAATTAAATCTTCTCTCAGGCACCCCCATTTGAGATACTTCTAGAGGCAATGATGCCTGCACCCCATTGTATCATTGTATTTTTTCTGGTGCTCCACTTGGCCTCTTCAATGTCCATAGTCTGACTGGATGTCAGATCCTGACATTCATCTGAGCCAACCCGAAACTCCGTACTCAGTAGATGTCACAACAAAGCTACTTCCTAATTGATGGCTATCTACAGTTAGTGCCGAGTGATATGAGAAACTATATCACCGAGTGACATTAGTGTCATGATTTTAATGCAAAAACAGTCCCCATGGCTCACTAATTTGAGCATTTGGTACCCAGCTGGAGGCACGGTTTTGAGAGCTGTAGAGCTTTAGAAGGCGCACCTCACTAGAGGAGCTCCCCAGGGACAGGCCTTGAGATTTGATGGCTTATTTGGCCTTGATGTCCACTTCCTGCCTGCAGACACAAGGCTCAGACACCTCAGACTCATGCAGCCGTGCCTTCCCTGCCATGGTTCACTGCATCCTTCCATAAAACCTGAGCCAGAACAAACCCTCCTCCTCTAAGCTACATGTGTCACCTATTTTGTCACAGTATCAAGAAAATTGACATTGAGCATATTGGCATCATCGTTTGTAATCTTTTTTCTTTTCTCTTTTTTTAATTGATTTTTATTGAGCTCTACATTTTTCTCTGTTCCTCTCCCTGCCTCTCCCTTCCCCTTCGACCCTCCCCCAAGGTCCCCATGCTCCCAGTTTAATCAGGAGATCTTGTCTTTTTCTACTGCCCATGTAGATTAGATCTATGTATGTAATCTTAAACTGCACAGACAGGAAGTTCAGAGACATCATTGTGACCCTCTCCGCATTTCTGTTTTCTCCTCAATAAGAACAAAGGACAGAAAGATGCTGACAGTTCTATGAAACAATATAGAAATAAATATATTTTGAGATCACAATAAAATTACATCATTTCCCCCATTTCTTCCTTCCCTCCAAATCCTCCCATGTACCAACCCCTTTGCTTTCTTTCAAATTCATGGCCACTTTTTCTTTAATTGGGGTGTGTATATGTGTGTGTGTGTGTGTGTGTGTGTGTACTATATATATGCTATATATGTGTGTGTTTAGTATATATACTATATATACTAAATATATAAATGCAACCTGCTCAGTTCCTATAATGTTCTTATATGTATATGTTTTTAAGGCTGAAGCTTGTTATTAGATAATCAGTTGGTGACCTCTCAGCATTCCCTTGGTGCCTGTAGTATTTTTGTCTGTAGAGCTTTCTCTCTTCCACATTAGCATATCTGTTGACATCATCCTTGTTCAAGTTGTATTTAGGAAGCCATGTTGGAGCCCTTCATGGGTGAAGTTTCTCTGACATTCCTAGGAGGCTTCATCTTAAGGCAAACCTCCTGTTCCTCTGGCTCTTACGGTTTTTCCTCCTCTCACCCACAATGACCCCTGAGCCTTAAGTGCAGGAGTTATGCTGTACATGTATCAGCTGGAACTTGGCTCACAGCTTTACATTCTGATTGGTTGTGATTTTCTGCAATTGTCTCTGTTACCAAAAGAAGTTTCCTTGATGAGGGGAGAAAATGAGGCTTACCTGTGGGCATAAGGATACATATTTAGAATATAATGAGGGATTATGCTGGTTTAGTAAAGTAATGGATGAAGATTCTCTTCCAAGATCCATGGCTTCACTAGCCCTGGGAAACTAGCTAGGCTTTTAGTACCAGGCATGATTGCCCTCTTATTGAGTAGGCCTTGAGTCCAATTAGAGAGCTGTTGGTTATTGCCAAGTACTGTGTGCCACTACTGCACCCTTAGGATTAGCGTGGCATGCTGATCATTGTGTGAAACAATTCTTAATATACTTTGAAGCAATTCTGTAAGCAAAGGCTTGGCCCTCTGCAGTTGGATTTGGTGGCATGCCGTGCGTCTTGATGGAAGCATTTAGACTGCAATATGAGAACACAAAGACAGGAAATCTGTCTTTGTGGATTTTAGGTCATAAATAAATAAGCATTCAAGCAGCTGTGACTATGCCTAATTAAAGTTTTTATAGATAGGGAGGAAAAGTGAAATCTGTAGTCTCTCATTCTCCGCACAGAAGTACTAAATTGGACAGTCTCTGCTGCAAAGGGAGGTGTGGGGTTAGCAGAACTCCAAGAGCACTGGTCAGAAGGAAGAACGAAAGAAGGCTGAGACAAAAACTGGGCCATCATCTGAGGCCAGGTGGAGATCTGAGGGTCATACAGCAGCCAGGGCCAGACAGATCAGAGTGGCCTCTGCTGCTACAAGGTGCCATGGTGACATCTGGGCATAGGCTGCAGCTGGGGGTTGTGTCTGGGTCCATGGCCCTACCACAGCCAGGGTCTCTGTTGTTATCTGTGGCTTCTAATACCATCTAAGGCCATGCCAATGCCAAGATCTGGGACCATGTTCAAGAGCCATGTTGTCATTACGGCCATGCCAATCTGGGTGGGCAGTGCAGCCGCATTAGGCCATGGTGTCGTCTGGGACTGCACTACTGCTTAGGTCCATGTCTCTGTTTGTAGCACAGTTGAAGCCAGGGTCTGAGCTGATGTTTGTGGCTCCTTCTTGGGCTCTGGGTTGACACCTGAGATGATGTTGGTGTCCGAGGGCCTTACTGCTACTGGGGCCATACTAATCTGGGTAGCCAGTGCTGCTAATGGGGCCATGGTGTCATCGGAGCCTAAGTTGCTGCCAAGGGCCATATTTGGATCTGTGATCCTGGGGTAATTGGAGATTGTGATGATGTCCATGACCCATGTTGCCACAGGAGATCATAGGAACCATGAGTGTTGAAATTCAAGGGCTGTGCTGAGTTGGTCCTATCCCTCACTAACCTTGTGATAGATGGACATGCTCGTCACTGGTTACCGCAGCAGGGGAGCTGGCCCTGCCTTGTGGAATAATCTTTTTGTACACTGTAAAAATGTGTCTTTGCTAGC